>VHKM01000448.1:1200000-1560000 GCA_007210695.1 Neogobius melanostomus | reverse complement strand
CATGTTACTGTTTCAAAAGTGTAGCAGCGTTGCACTACTTTGTTCGCAAAATATAAACTGAAAATTGTAGTAATGCCACCGAGCAAAAGTGCAGTTAGAGATTTCCTCCAGTCTCTCGTGTTTTGTTTTGAGAACATAAACTACAAACTGCTGATCTTATACACCAGCCTCCCACTTGATTTGGTGCTGCATTTTAGTTACTGAAAAAAGTAATATTTTTGTAACTCCCCAACATACTGCACAAGTGAAAATGTACTGTCATAAAATTACTCCCAAAAGTACAGGCACTTCAAAATGCTGGTCAAGATCTAGAGTAAATGTAACAGTAATGAATTGTTTACTTCAGCTGGTTTGCTAATACTTTTTCTTTTCTCTTTAGGGCAAGCAATGCAAAAGTGAAGTGGTGTGTTGGTCAAGAAAGGATCTGTGTTTATAATATATGCTTATTTTAACTATAATAAAGAACTGTAAACATTTTTGATGTTTATTATTTATTAAAAATGTTGGACAATATTTCCTAGAGCTAAAAAATCAAATTAGAAACTATGGCAAAAGTGAAGCAAGACATTTTAAATGAATCACAGTCTACGTGGAATGAAACCCACATACTGATGGTGTGGGTCAGGAAATTTATCTCTAATGCGCCACACAACACAGCTGGGTATAACCCGTCGGTTCAATTGCCCAAGTGCTCCATATTGCCAAGCACAATACTGTCTATAGGCTGCAAATCTGTACTGTTTGTTATCCTCTCCTGGATCGGGAGGGTCTTCACGTGCTCTGATGTCATTCCAAAGCCTCCGGGCTAACCGAAGGCCGCCTTCTTCAATGATGTAGGCTTCCATGTGAGGTAGCTGTGAGATGCAATGCTGGGGCTCTTGTCTGCAGCACTTATTTCAATGTCTGTTGGCATCTCCCTGCATCTTCCACAGACACACCAATGAGGCAGATGAGGTGCCCGGGGAACATCTGCTTGATTCTCTTCAGCCAGAATGTCAAACAGGAATCCAGGCTCTCTCTGCAGACACCTCATGAGAAGATCCTGACATTGCTCTAAATTGAGGGATTGAATTCTGGCCTGCAAACATAATAATTTGTTTAAATCTACATAAAACCAGGATGTAAAATGTTAAAATATATTTACAATCATAGGTGGATAGTACTACGTTACATTTGCAGAAATACATGTGATGAGTAACTTCTTGCAATAACTACATCTTTAAAGTTAACAAAAAGAGGAAAAAGGGACATTTGTGGGGCATGTCCCACTAATGAAAGACTTGGAAGACTTTTTGTGATTTCACATTTTCTTGATCGTGAATCAGATCAACAGAATCTGAATCACCTTTATCTTTTTCTACCCACTGAAGCGATCACTTTGTTCCTCTTTAAATTACATCTTAGAGTTGCTTGATTACAGTATTTTATACTATTTTATAAGCTTTGTTTGGCATAGAAAATGTAAAAGTTTAAACTTTACATGTAATTTTCTATCAAACATTTTCTCTGACTTGGTATTCATTGTAAACATAACGACTATTGCACTACTTGTTTTATGTTGGCCAGATTACAGTAGTAAAAAAATACTGTACATTAGACTTTTTATTTACAAATACACGCGGTCTAAAATTGATGCATTATATGTTGCTCAACTATTTTCTCTGATTATGCTGTAATAGTAATTGGGTCATTACTTATTTCTATTTTTACACGTAATATTACTCTTACATGACCAATTCTGATGAAAATGTTGACGCTACCTCTTCAACTTCTCTCCGCCGGTTCTGTAATTGCACAACTCGCTGCATGTCAGCGTCTCCCAGTTCATCTTCCTCTCCATCCTCTCGCCCACGATCTGCTCCGCGTCCCTGGCCTCGCCCTCGGCCTGCACCTGTGGCTGCTCCTGGCCTCTAGCCCTCGGCCAGCCTCTCGACCTGCACCTCGGCCAGCCCCACGTCCTGCGCCTCGGCCAGCTCGTCCTCCACCTCGGCCAGCCCCTCGTCCACGGCCACCTCTGCCCTGACCTCTACTTGTAGAGGGTTGATCAATAAAAAACTCGTCATCCTATTCATAACAGACAAACGACAATCGTTTTAAAAACTCCACAATTCTCGTATTGTTACAGACTAGATAGCTTATACATGAAGTTAGAAAAATATTAGCTTAGCGGAGTTAGCACACATCAGTTTTCACATGCGATCTTGTCTGTTTTATTGTTTTTGCATTTAGATTGCTAAATCTTTGTATAATATACGACGATATTATTACAGCTTAGCAACATAAATAAGTATTTCATAATTAGAGTAAATAAAACACGTACCTGTGACGACGACATTTATTTTCGGCAACAAAATATAAACTAGGGGATCCTTGGATGCAACTTCAGACTGTCAACAACGTATGCGTGTGCACGTACAGCTCTCGTGCGCGATTTCGTGCACTTCCAGAGAGGTGGAGACTGGAGGGACTAATCAGCGAGGTGCGCAGCTGCGCAGAGTGGGGGGCGGGATTTACAATTTGAATTCTGCCTAGTGACACAAGATTCAAGTACCCCAGCTTTAACTTTGCGAAAGGAGTGAAACAGCGCCCCCAATTTGACGCTGGTGGCCAGAAAGTGTACTGCATCCATATTTACCATTGAGAATGAATGGGAGAGAATTGGTATTAACCATATGCACGCAAAACTAGGTCACTCTCTGGCGGGTACTTATAAAAACACATTAAAACCAATAGTATTGTTGCAAAAAAGAGCTATCCGAGTAATTCATAAAGTTGGGTTTTTGGACCACACAAACTCATTATTTTTAAAATCAAAGATCATGAAGTTCTGTGACATTGTTGAGTTCCAAACTGTACAGATGTTATACAAAGCAAGATACAAACTGTTGCCAGGCCAAATACAAAGAAGGTTCCAAGAACGTACTGGTTGTTATGAATTACGTGACGAATTAAACTTTAGGACTCAGAAACATAGCTCAACTTTGAAAAGTTTTAGCCCAACAGTTAATGGTGTACAATTGTGGAATAAACTGGAAATGGAGTTGAAACGAAGTCCAAATATCAACCTGTTCAAATATAAATACAAACAAAAGACTTTTGAAATATACAGAGAACAAGAAATGTGTTGCCACTAGGAGGCGCAGTAGGATCAATTATGTGTGTTTCCTCTATAATCAAGGAAGAGTGTTGCTGCTTGGAACGGTTGTCATTCTATTGCTCAAATTTACAAATTGAGAATTAGGGTAGGCAAGTTATGAATCTGTTGAGAGGGACCCTCCCAACGGGCTCAAAACCTTGTCTTTTAATGCACCACTCAGCATAGGAACATCATCTACAAAATCAGCTGTTAGGGCAGCTGGGTGGGGGTTTGTTGAGGGGGAGTTACTGCCCTCTTCAACTGGCCTGTTCTACACCCTGGCTTTTTAATGCACCTCATTATGCAGGGCTTACATCATACTTCACATATAACTCAATTAAACAAATATAATAATAATGATAAATAAACCCGAATTAAATTATATTAAGGATGGTATTGACAACTGGGAAGTAGCAAGATCTCAGAATATAATATGTATTAATGCACCTTTAATAATGATAATTAATGATAATTAAACCCAAATTAAATTATATTGAGGATAGTAATGACAACTGGGAAGTAGCAAGATCTCAGAGTATAATATGTATGAATGCACCTTTATAACATAAAAGTAGCACATTCTTTTGTTCTTTATTTTGCTGTTGTTTTTGTCTTATTCTTCATCATTTATTGTTACTTTGCCCTATGTTCCTTTGTTTATGATTTGCTACCTTGTAAATATTACATGTAATGTTACTATTTTTATTTTGGGGTGGGCGCTTATAAGCCTTTGGCTTCAGCCCACTCCCTTTGAGCAGGTTAACTGCTCAAACAAATAAATAAACTAAACTAAACTAAACTAAAAAACTAGAGGCTTCAAGTTTTCAAACGAGCCCTTCTTCAAAGCCTCCGAGGAGTTGTCTATCATTCCAATGAAAATGTGTGAACTTTCTACATCAATTGAGTTTAAAACCCTCGACCCCGTGAACCGTAGGACGGCTGTGCACCCAGTCAAACTCCCATACAAACCTAAATGTATCTTTTTTAACGACTTTGAGTGAAACCAAGCTGTAGTGATGGAAAGTAAAGGGCCCCATCTGGTGGACAGAGAGACAAACTACACTTTCTGTATTTATCTGTATTCTGTATTTATCCATTTGTTGAAAACATTTTCAAATCATAATTTTGAAGAATATCTGTATATATTTTCATTCATGAATAATGTGAATTGTTATTGTCCAGTGTGGGACTGAAATAAACATATCTTCCTTTTCTTATATCAGCAAATGCAGTAAGTACTGACAGACGTAGGTTCAGACAGGAGTAGTTTATCGT
Organism: Neogobius melanostomus; assembly: GCA_007210695.1. Taxonomy (NCBI): domain Eukaryota; kingdom Metazoa; phylum Chordata; class Actinopteri; order Gobiiformes; family Gobiidae; genus Neogobius; species Neogobius melanostomus. Next base: position 1,555,589 of record VHKM01000448.1, on the reverse strand, counting down.
TGAATAGTACAAAATGTGTTAGTAACCCTAACACATTTTGTAGATGAATAAAAATCCCCATGTCTGCTCCTCCACTGCACAATGTCTGCCTCTTAATTAAAGCAAAAAGCACAAACTGCCTTCATTTGGCCATTAACTGAGGTGGCTTTTTAAAACAGTGACATGTGACTGTGCTGTGGTGACGACAACATGTATTTTGTCACTTTTATAAAGTTTGGCTCATGCAGAATCTTGTTTTATAATTAATTATTGAATTAAATTTGCACCTGTCAATCAACAGTGCATGGTTGTGCATGAATCACTCCAGGGTGGAGGGATTTACGGCGCGGTGGCTTTGGGATTGGGTTAGTTTTTTACTCCACTTTAGGTAATCCCTAATTTAATCCTTACATTCAGTGTAAACATATTACAATATGACCTCCTGTTGTTGGAAATAAAACATCGAGGTACATAATAGGTTGCGTTCACAGAACATCACAACATTCTAAAGATAGAAGCGGTGGTAACTGTGGGAACTGTCAAAGTGCAGATTTTTTTGGTTTTGTCTTTAGCTGTAATATCTCCACATGAAACAAAACCGATTTCAAAGTTAAATGTCTTCTCTGTCCAGTTCTGAGGTCCAATCATTTTCCCTGCAAGGCGTCCAAAAGTGGAGACAATATTCAAAATGACGTGCTTGATGTTGGTTTGATGAAAGAACTTTCAAATGAATGTGAATCCACTCACTTCCAAATCAGGATCGGGGGGAAACATTTGGACATTTTCTGTTTGTACATTTCTCTGCAAAAACTAATATATCTTTCCCATAGTTGTAGCAGTCGCCTTTTGATTGACATTTACACAATAAAAAAAATTAAAAAAAACATTTATTTATTTAAAAACAAACGTATCTAGACGTACACTGTAAAAAAAAGTCAGCAAATTATACAGTAAAAAACTGTAATTTACCTACAGAAAAAGTATGTAAATAGGTTTATGGGAAATTACTGTTTATTTTACAGTAGGCCTATATAACTGTTTTTTGAAAACTGTGACAATACTGTACATTTTACATAAATTTGCTGCAAATAATACTGGTTTACTCTGTTAATACTGAATAAACTGTACTTTTTACAGATCAATTCCGTAAAATTATTTACAGTTAATAATGTAAATTTCACAGTTAGATAATGGAAAATATACGGTTTTGTACTGTTAAATTTAAAGAAATGCACGTTTTTTTAAATGACACATTCTGTAACCACAATTACGCCCAATACTGTATTATTCTACATACATTTTCTGTAATTATTACAGGTTTACTCTGTTAATATTCATAAACTGTACTTTGTACCGACCAATTCTATAATATTATTTACATTGAAGAATGTCAACTTCACAGTTAGATAGATCCTAAAAATGGATTGGTTAGAAAAACTACCAATCTAGTTGGTTAAGCCAATATTGGCAAGATTAATGGTAACTGACAAAACATAATAAATAACCACAAACATAATAAATAAATACATACATACATAGACTATATCTAAAATTATTATTTATGTGTCACAAACGTTAACGCAGTGTATGAGTCAATCTACCCCAAAAATCAATGGCTTAAAACATGTTAGTTTGGCCCATAGACTGTATATTTTTGGCCACCACCAAATGTTGGCGCTGTTTAGTCTCATTGTCATAAGAGAAGAAGAAATTCAAAACAGACGGAAGGCGGGAACAAGACAAAGGCACCGGCGTTAATGTTGGAGGACACATAGCTGGTCCTGGACACAGCTTTGAACGGTGAGTCTATGAAATTTAGTAGTATACTCACGCTATGTAGTCACTGTTTTTGACTGTCTTTTATTAAAAAATAAAAATAGCTCCGAATTGTCAGTGCTAGGCGATTAGCAGACTAAATACCAGAAGCTAGCCCTTTGGTGAAACATAATTTGAAATGTTGGTCTCCATCGGCTTTCTGGTTAATTGCAGAGACATTAGTCATGACTTTGCTAACGTATTCTCTGTAAATGTGGGTTAATGTCATTATCGGTTATTATTGGCTGCACTGGGGCGCCTAGCTATCGAATGCCCCTCCGTTTTATCGTGGGTTACGTTCTCCGTGAATGCCAGGATGGCACATACAAGCTCATGCTGCTAAACCCGCGATGTCAGCCAGTCAAATAGCATAGCAGCAATATCAACGTGGACGCGCTGCTTGATGTGGAGAGGAAAAGGCGACAGGAGCTACGTGCCCTAAAGGGGTGCATACCTATGTTCCCGGGTGTGATTTTTTTTTTTTTTTTCGTAGGTGAGTTGGTACTTCAACCAATCACAAGTCATGAGAGTGAAATGTCATACATATATCAAGCAGCTTAACCCTGGCCCTGCCCTAGCCACTAACGTTAAGGATAGTGGGCTGGTGCCTAATCTTAATCAATAGAAGTGGGGGAACATAGGTACCGGGGAACATAGGGCTGACCCCACTAGGGTTACAACGGAGTAAACAGCGGGGAGGGGAGAAGCGTGGTACTGCAGTCATAGAGAGATGCACGTACAACTTTGAGCTTGTAGCACACCCAGTAACACCGTCTTAGCTTTGTCTGGTAATGCAAGTTAATATTCAACTATTTAACTAACGTTAAATGTAATGTGAATATATACTGTAACATACAACGTAGAAGGGTGCAGCCTCTGTATAAGCCTGAGTGTTGTTTTTGTTATAGGAAAAGTTAAAATTTTCCCTATTGGTTGTCATTGAATTAACTTACTTACTTAACCCCCACCTGAACTGAGCACATTTTCTCCAGTTTAAAAAGGTCATGATCAGTTTTGTAGGTCTTAGCTTTCAAAAGAGGCATTAGTCTATATAGGCTGTAAGTTTCAGAAGAGAAGCTTTTAGATTTGGGTAAAGCTGAACTGGAGAAAATGCACTCCGTTAAGGCGGAGAGTAAGAGGTTAAATCAGGGGTGAGCCTCCTGAACCAATTGTGTATGTAACTTTACTCACCACTGTGAGCTTTACATCTGTTAAAATACACACAATAGAGGAATTGTCATATCCCCCATTTTATAAGATTATATGCAATTCTTGTTTTTAACCACATTTTCATTTTGTGTATTTGTTCATGTTGCATCTGCATTGTGAATGTACAAAATCTGAAGAGAGGCACTACTGAAGGAAAAGCCAGGAGTCACGGGTATGTTCACAATACACAATCAGGAAAGTGAATAACCTTTGATGCAGGTTAATATACGCTGTCATGGTGTGGTTATGCCGTGCCATTGATCTTACGTTTTCCGCTTATATTAAACAGAAATATTGGGACCCTCAGGTGGAGAATTGTGTCAGCACCAGGGAGAAGGAGGAGGACGGAGGATGAAGATGAGAAGCATAGGGAGCTGTGCAGGAGGAAGAGGAAGGACGAGGTGCAGAAACTCACCAGTGCGGGACACCATGCTCTGAAACGGGGACGAACTCAGGAAGGCGTGTGTGTTTCAGAGGAGCACTGGAGGCAACCGGAGTCGCAGTGTTTCAGGACTAATTTTACATCTGGTAAATGCAATTTTGTTGTACAATTGTATAATGACAAATAATACTGTGAGTTTTACTCTATCTTTTTAATAATAATGTTACTTGTTAATATTGTTTTTAACTTGGTGGTTGATCATTTTTACTGATGTGTTGTGTATGTTGCAGGAACTTAAGGGGACCATGGGAATGGTGGGAATGGAGTTGAGAGTCCTGTTATCAATATTTTAGCATGTGCACAGCTCCACGTGGGCCGTTTGTTGAAACTCATTCTAAGATTCTTTAAGTTTGGGCATTGGTACAGTAATATGAGTGAAGGTGAGAGTGCGTAGCGTCTGCCTTTACAAGACAGCAAGCAGTAGCTTGATCTTCTGTAGAAGCAAGTAACATCTTTGCAGAGTGCTCACATGGTGTATTTTCTGCACACAGGTGATGTGTATATCGCAGCAGAGGGAAAGAAGCACAGCATGGCGGTCTGAAATAGAGCGCTCTCTACCCTGGTCCCGAGGATAAACAGATGAGATGAGATGGAGAGAGCCTTTTTAAGTGGTTATTTGGGCGTGCATTGTTCGGAAGACTCCAGTAACGACATGGGGTACAATTAAGGCTGGAACTTATTGTTCCAGGTATGATACTGGGTTTCAGTACCCATCCCTACTTTCATGCTTTGAAAGACACAAACATGTTGACTGCATTTTCTGATATTTGTCCCTTTTATTCTTTAAACAGTTTGATCTGGACTTTGAAACACTCTTCAGTGATGAGGCCGGCCACTTTTCAGCTTAGTAGAAGAGCCTTGCTTCAAGGCTGCTGCAACACCTGAACATAGACTGCAAGGACAGCTCTTCCAGGCAGCTGCTAGCACAACTGTACAACCCCAATCTGACACCTGGTGCTGAGCCGGACAAGGGGCAAATGGAGGACTACTCGCTATCTTGGGTGAGTGTATGGACAAGCATAATTGAAGGGATATAGGATAGTGTTGTACTGGAATGCTGGTCTGGAAGCATTTGAATAAGATTACCAGTAGCTGCTATAATTCGAATTCCTGTTATTATTATTTTTTTTTACACTGCAGAAGAAGCCTGGCTGCCCCCACGACCGGTGTCCACACAGAAGTCTAGGAAGAAAAGGTGGAGGCCCAGCATTGCCAAGGGATGCATTGACATACAGAAGGTGTGCACGTGCAAAAGTAGCTGGGTGCATTATGTAAGTAAGTAAGTAGTAAGTAATATTTATTTATATAGCACCTTTCACAGACAGAGGTCACAAAGTGCTTCACAAAAAATACAAATAGAAATAAAAGTACATTTACAATCACAAAACATGGTGGTCATAAAACAACCCCTTTCCCACTGGAATTAAAACGCTTTTTCAAACAAGTAGGTTTTCAGTTTACTCTTTAAAACATCAACACAATCAAGTAAGCGCAAGGAAAGCGGAAGATCGTTCCAGAGCGTCTGCGCGACCACCTGGAAGGAGCGATCTCCTCTCGTCTTGTAACGGGTACGAGGGACCATGAGAAGGTTCTGATCCTGAGACCTCAGCCTCCGAGAGGGAGTATAAGGACACAACAAGTCTCTAATGTAAGAGGGCGCCTGACCATGCAAGGCTCTGAAGGTCAATACCAGGATTTTAAAATTGAAACGAAAAGTGACTGGGAGCCAATGGAGGGCTTTTAGAATGGGAGTAATATGAGCCCTTCTGTTTGTGTGAGTCAGTAACCTCGCTGCAGAGTTTTGTACCTGCTGAAGGCGGGACAACTCCTTTTTGTTTAGACAAGAGAATAAACTGTTACAATAGTCTAAACGGGAAGACACAAAGGCGTGGATAATCATTTCAAGATCATCTCTTGGCACAATTGTTCTAAGTTTGGAGATTTTTCTCAGTTGGTAAAAACAGTTCCTTGTCAGCAGTTTTGAGTGATGCTCTAAGGACATTGCTTTGTCAAAGTTAACGCCTAGATTTCTGAGGCTTGTTTTAGTAGACAAACTCAGATCGCCCAAATACTGGTGAATCCCTGGAATAGCGTCATCAGGGGCAAACACCAGCATCTCCGTTTTGTCTGAATTTAGTTGCAGGGAATTTGTACTGAGCCATTTTTTAACTTGCGCAAGACATTTCAGCAAAGAGCTTAACTTCTGGATCTCAGAGGGCTTGAAAGAGCAGTAAAGCTGAATATCATGAACATACAAATGGTAAGAAACATCATCAAAGCTCTGGATAATTTTCCCTAATGGAAGGACATAGAGTAAAAACAAAATCGGGCCCAAAACAGAGCCCTGAGGAACCCCGCACAGCAAATCAGCAGAGTCAGACAGGAACTTATTTGCAGAGACACTAAAGCTCCTCCCCGATAAATAAGAGGAGAACCACGCAAGGACTGGTCCTGACATTCCGACCAGGTCACGCAGTCTTGTCAACAAGATTTGGTGATTCACAGTGTCAGATGCTGACGAGAGGACACTTTAAGCAGGGAGGTTTCCGTGGAGTGATGCTTGCGGAAACCGGATTGAAAAGTGTCAAAAATGTTGTGTTTCTCCAAGAAGGGTACCAACTGATCAGAGACCACCTTCTCCAACACTTTGGACAAAAACGGAAGTTTTGAAATGGGCCTGAAATTGTTCAGATGCGTAGGGTCAAGATTAGGCTTTTGAGAAGAGGTTCCACAATGGCATGTTTTAAAGAACTGGGAAAAACACCAGTTGACAGTTTGATTTGATAACCCAGGGGCCAATGACATCAAAAACTTTGACAAAAAGTTTACAGGGCAGAACATCAGACACACAGAAAGAGGGCTTCATTCTGGTTACCAGAGCTGAGACATTGGCTTGTGTAACAGGGCTAAAAGAGGACCACTCATGGGGAACAAGCTCAACAGCATCAGGTGTGCAAAACGAGAGCGTTGGAAGTTGAGCTTTGATATCCTGGATTTTATCAATAAAAAACGTTTCATTGCTGTCAGCTTTACAAAACACAGGTGCAAGAGGAGCAGCAGGACATACAATAGAGTTGATGGTATCAAACAATACTTGAGGTTTTTCTTATTCATGGTGATCAGCTGGCGGAAGTAGTCAGATCTGGCTTTTTTTATCGTTTCGTTTAAAGAAGACATAAGTTCCCTGAGGTGCAACCTATGGACCTCAAGTTTGGTGGACTTCCACAGACGCTCGGTTTTCCGACATAGTCTCTTCGTATCACGGATACCATCATTAATCCAGGGACACACTGCTTTATGAGACACCAGATTTGATTTGACAGGTGCAACCTGATCCAAAATGGACTCACAGTGGCTATTAAAACTATGCATGAGGCCATCCACATCGTGACATTCCAAAAATAATTTCAAATCAAACAAAGTGGAGAAACTAACTCAGAAGACACAGGCTCAGGACCAGAGATTAGATCAAATAAAACACAGCAATGATCACTCATGTGGATGTCATCTACACAAAGGTTGGCAACATTAAGGCCAAGTGAAAAGACAAGGTCTAAAGTGTGACCCTTTTGATGGGTAGGGCCAGAGATGAAAAATGAAAAGTTTCTGTCATTGTTAAAAGTTCCACTGCTGGGCAGGATGTGCTGTCGTCAACATGGATATTAAAATCTCCAAGGATTAAAACATTTTCCAATTTTATGATTGAAGATAAAAAGTCACTAAAATCCTTTAAAAAGGCAGCAGCAGGTCCAGGAGGATGATAAACCAGCACGCAATAAAATGGGCTAGAGGAACCAACCTTAATCACAAGTGATTCAAAGGAAGGGGAGACTTGAGTGTTCATCACTTTACAGGTGAAAGTGTCCCTGTAAACCACAGCAAGACCTCCTCCACAACGAGAAGGGCGGGGCCTCCCAAAGACAGAACAGCCATCAGGACACAGTTCATTTAAATGAATAAACTCCCCTTCTCTCTGCCATGTCTCCGTGAAGAACATAAAATCTGATGTCCTGATGTGATGTCAGTCACTGACTTAAGTGAAATATTGTATTTATATTTGGTGTTTGAGACTTGGTAGTGACTAAAACGAGGCATGATTGATTGATTATTGCTTTTGTCAGGATGGCCAGGCCAGGGAAAACCTGAAAAGATGCATCACGTTCATCAGGTGACCCCTCTGACGAAGGTGGTATTACGACTGTTGAAACATCTGAGGTAAAAACCTTTAAAAATAAACCGCTTTTTCATATAGGCTAATATCTACTAATGCCTTTTATAAAATAATCAAAAGTGATAGTTTGATGAAGAAGACATGTTGAATGTGTTAAATGCAGCAGCAAATGCCCTGCTAAAAGTTAATTGTCTTCACAAACAATTTAAACACTGATTGCAATCAGTCACTGGGAAAAAGTTGAATTTCCAGCCTTGTCAATTATGAAATGACTTTAAACAAAAACTTTGGAAGTTCGAAGGGTGTTGGCTGATTCTAGTCAGAGTAGTTACATGTAACGGTGACAATGCTTGGAGAGGTGTCTAAATGCACTAAATTGTACAACCAGACCCATGTGCTCCTGTGCTCTACAGAGTTACTATAACGAATAGGATTTGTAGTATAGTTACAGAAAACCTGGAAAAGTAATGGACCCTCCAGATTCAGTGTTTGCTTTTGATAAAATCAATAATCAACAGTATTATCATACTGCCAATTTAAAAATTGGCAGTATGACTGGTTGCCTCGCTTCTGTCAGTCTACCCCAGGGCAGCTATGGCTACAATAGTAGCTTACTATCACCAAGTAAGAAGTGAATGAATAATGCACAAAATTGTAAAGCAACTTTGAGCATCTTGAAAAGCGCTGTATAAGGCTAATGCATTATTATTATAAAATTTAAATAAAAAGGCATACTTTTACTTAATTACTTTATTTTATTTGCAGTTTTTGGGATTGCTGGATGAAGGAAAATCGCAAGGACCCCTCATACTGCAAGACACATCTCATGTATGGACAACTTGCCTATAACCATCATTCATATGGGCTGTTGGGAAAAAGACTGTTCTTCTAACCTAACCTACAATATCTAGTACTATGCTACTTTTTAGCACATGGTTAATGGTTACTATACATTTGTTAGTTGACTTTAAGTGCAGAGCTTAAGCAGTTTTGGCTTTCTTTTTTCATAATGCCATGCCAGGAGAAGCTTTAGATGCTTGTTTTGCCTTTATTTGTTTAAAGCAATATATTTGACTAGCAGCAAGTGTGTGGAGGTCAAAATATGTTCAAGACAATAAAAATGTCAGTGAAGGACATCTGAGATTTTGTTGCAGTGGTTTTCTGATGCATGTGTTTAAGGTTTAAGGGTGGTGAGACAGCTAAGACCCGAGAGTCTCTTTCAAGGTTAGTAAAATAAACAGATTCTAGAAGATATTTTACACATTTCTCTGTTGTCTCTAAATCTTATTTAGTTTATTATGATTAAAAAGGTTTGTTTGGTTCCTGCACTTTTCAGACACTGAATTTGAGCAGAAACCATAAGGATACTCAAAGGACCTGTGACTCAGGAAATGGTGAGATTTCAGGTCATAATCTTATTTTTTCTTCCCCCCCCCCCCATTAAATTCATTTTCCTTTGTCCCTTTACAATATTGCTGTTTTGTTTTTGTAAATATTATCAAATGAGAGTGACAGATGAAACAGTTTCAAGACAATGGCAGGAAAAGCATGCTGAAGATGGAATCAGACCTGGTTGAAAAGCATTCAGCTACACTGCAACACAGGGAAACTTGTTTTGCACTTATTTTCTTGTTACTTTAATTTCTTGTCTCATTATTTTTGTCAGTTATTATTATTTATGGTGTATGCCCTTTTTGTTTTCTTTCTGAATGCAGAAGGGATCTAGCCAGTCCACAATGAAAGCTTCATTGCCACCCTGTGAGTCTTCTGGCAGAAATGATGGCGCCTGTATCCTTTGGTTTCCCTAAACATCACACTCTGTTTATACGAGGCTCTTCAATTACTGTAAGTCTGCACCCAAAGATTCAATAAGAGGTGTAAGCAGTGGTATTATTCAAGTTTTGCAAAAGAAAGATGGACAGGAGACACTATTCTTAATCAGCCGAGCTCAGGTTCATGTCCAGGTGAGCAGTTTCATACAATGAAGGAAACTGACGCTATTAAATGTAGATTGAATGATGGGTCTCATCACCATGCATTCAGTCATTAACTTCAAGTTCTATGATAAATCAATAGGAAACTTAAATACAATGTTTTCCAACAAATTATGATTGTGATTAGGGCTGCGTTGTCTATGTATCACTTTTACATAAGTAGATTTAAGAACAGCATACTTTACACTTAAGAAATCATATATTATTAGATCTGTTTTTGACAGCACATTTTGTTCATTTCTGTGCATTTTGCTCAAGCACTGATCAAACTTTTGAAACTTTGTCCATTTTTTGCTGCAGAGGGGATCCTGCCAGTCCAAAGTGAACTCCTGATGGACATTGAAGTACTCCTGCAGAGCTTGTATCTTCGACACCATGCGCATTGGAAACTCCACTGAGTGCTTTCTTTCACCAAGGCAGGACCCAGTGACTCATTACTGTTGATAGGTCAGGGGCAGGTAATTTTTTGTTTCATGTTTATTCATTCCTCCATGGATTACCAGCCATATATATGGACAAATGCTGTATTCTCAAGGTCTATGCTGTTTGGTAGGAATAGAGAAAATGATATGTTTAGTCTGTTTTCAAATAGTATGTCAAATTTTCTCATTGTTTATCAGTAATATTCACTACCTTGGTTATATATGAGCATCTTTAGATTTTTCTATATTTAGCTGTTGCAAATGTAAAATGTACGGTAAACTATTTATGTTCCTCATATTATACTGTATTTTTAGCGGTAAAATACTGGCAGCTGTGGTTGCCAGGACTTTACCGTAAAATGTATCTGGTCAAAATAAAATGCTGTAATTTGTTATACAATTTCACTGTTTTTTACTGTCAAAGGTTTTAATAAGGTTTAACATATTTCTGTTATTTTTACAGTTATTTACCATAATAGGGTCTATCCTGTTACTGTTAAATTAACAAATTACTGTAAATATTATTATATTATAACTTATATTTTACTGCAAATATCCGTAAAAAGCTATGGAAAGTTGCATTTTTACATTAAATTACTGTATAATTTTTGGTTAAAAAAATACGTTGTCTACTGTAAAATTTAGGATTACAAAACTAGTATACCGTATTGTGTTTTACAGATTCCACATTTTTTTCACGGTATATTCCTGGCAACCACAGCTGCCGGTATTTTACCGTAAATTTGACAGTTTTTTTTTTAACAGTGTAAATACTGAAAAAAAGCAAAATGAAATCGTCACCAGATCAAGTCATCAAGTTGAAAATTGTTTTATGACTTTCCTCTTATCGAACCTGCTCACGTCTGTTCCCGCCTCTCACCAGGAAGCTCCTCGCGCACTTTACACTTTCTTCGACACCGAGAGCAGCGCGGGTTTCTCTCCGTGGCGCATTCCCGTCAAACCTCACTCCACCGGCACAGCACCTGTCTGTCTGCACCCGTCTGACAGGTCGGTGACGCGCAGACACAGGCACCAAGCACACCGCACCAGGACGCGCACATTACGCACGGAGTGTCCATGGACGGCTGTATGCGGCGCATCTGCCCCTGCCTGGTCAAGCTGTGGGACCGCGGCAACACAGATGTACCTGCAGGCGACGACCCCGGGGAGGGGGGAGTAGTGGCGACTCCGAGGAAGACGCCGCCCCCCGCTAAAGAGAAGGGGTCCGAGTCGGGGTCCATTTACGTGGCGCTGTGGGCTTTCGAGGCGCGACATGAGGAGGAGCTGTCGTTCGAGACCGGGGACATGTTCAACGTGCTTAGCCGGGATGGAGACTGGTGGAAGGCGGGGAAGATCGACACGAGCGGCCGCGTCCTCGGCACCGGATTCGTGCCGAACAACTACCTGGAGAGAGCCGAGTCTTTCGCGAAGCAAGCGTGAGTTTTAAGCTCAAGTCTTTCACGAATCTGCTTCCCTTGTTTTTAACACGCTCACAAACAGAATACTGTCTAGAATAGGAGAATAGGCCGTTTATCCATTCAATAGATGTGCATAAAAGAGACTTTGGACCAGTGTTAAATCAGCATAATTTAACCTCTTAACCCCCACCTGAACCGAGCACATTTGCTCTAGTTTGGCTTTACCCAAATCTAATGAAAACGCGACAAAAAGTGACAAACGAGTGATGAAAGCATGACTTAAAAAGTGATGAAAAAGCCACAAAGGGCAACAAAAGAGCGACCAAAAAGTGACCAAAACTTTATTTTTAATGTATGATTTATTTATACATTTTTCAGACAGAAATCACAAATAATATACTAACCAAATATTGAACAATAGCAAGTAATAAAACATAAGATAACATAAAATAAAAATAAAAAATAAATAAAAATATAAGAGCCCAAACAAAAGACAAAATATGCGCTACTATAAACAATTACAATAATGTATGTGGGTACAATACAGGTGCTCGTCATGTAATTGGAATATCATGAAAAAGTGCATTCACTTCTGTTGTTCATTTTGATGATTATGGCTCCATTTGAAAATAGACTGTAAGTCATAATCATCAAAATTATAACACATAAAGGCTTGACATATGTCACTTTGCATGTAATGAGTCTATATCATAGTTAGTCATTAGTTTCACATTTTAAGTTGAATTACAGAAATAAATGAACTTTTTCATGATATTCCAATTACTGGACGAGCACCTGTATATAGTGTAGATGTGAGAATGACCTACGTTGATTAAAATTAGGTCAAAAACAAAAGATCAAAACCTGGGGGTCACGGGGCTACATCAAGTGTCAAAGACATGACATGGTCCAGAAAAGGTAGCCAGACTTTGGAAAGCTACAAGTTCAAACAGGACAAAAACTTGACAAACACGATAAAAAAGTAGTTGAAAACGTGACAAATGTGACAAAAAATGTGACGGAAACGCAACCAAAACGTGACAGAAGAGTGTTAATTTATTTTTTAAAGGCAAAAAGTGACCGCAACAATGCAAGGAAAAATATTTGTTTAGATCAGTTTTGTAGCTTTCAAATGAGGCGTTACACTGGCCTATAGGCTGTGAGTTCCAGTCGAGAAACGTTTAGATTTGGGTAAAGCTGAGTTAAGGCGAAGGTTAAGTCAAAGTGATCGCTTTGCAGACTGAAATTGGACTCAAACTAAATTCAATGTTGTTTATGAGACTTAAAACTATGTCTAAAATGTCCAGAAGAGACTAAAATCACGTCTGAAAGAGCCTCACATCATTTAAATCCTCTGCCAAAGGAACAACTCTGAGCTTTGTTCATGTGGAGAACAATCATGAAGCAGAGGACCTTGATCAAATGTTAAGTAAGTGCTTTATTGTCATTGTACAACTGTACCACGAAATAGTGTTCAGGTGTTAGTCCTGAGCTGCTGCGGCTGAGCCGCGCTGCTACTGTGTCAACCTGACCCGCATGACCTTGGAGGCCGGGGAAACTGTAGCACTCAGAAGAAACCTGTCTGGCTGCCCTCTGTCTCCTCTGATCCTCTGAAATGGTGCAACGCCTCCTGGGTTTGTCCCTGTTTCAGAGCGTGGTGTCCTGCACTGGTCAGCTCCTCCTTTCTCTTCCTCCCTCCGCTCCCTCACAACAGTCTTTCACCATCTCTCGTTTGTCCTTTTTTGTTTCCTGTAGCTCCTCTTGTGATGCATCGACTGTGCTGCAGCTGTGGGGGACTCTTGGTGCCTCTTCAGTATAGAAATGTGTAGGTCTCAAATGGGTTTAGCTGAAAAGCTAGCATTTTGTTTACCTTTAAAAAGCTGCTTTCTTCAGGACCATTCAGACTCTCAAAGTAAACACATGTAAACAATGTGGAACACAGAAACCACAAAAGCAGTTCGCAGAAAAAGGCAAAAAACTAAACTGCACAAGGAGAGAGGTTGTTGTCATAATTAACACTGCTTTGGACTCTGTTATGGGCCGCAGTGGCACCTAAAGGTTGATAATCAGCTCAGTGATCTAAATGAGAGAAACTGATGAACTTACACACCACTTCTATACAAACCTCAGCTCCAACAAAAGCAAATGCCATTTCCTCCTCTATCATTTAACACTCCCATAGTGTCGTCCAAACTCCAAAACTAGGGTGTGATTTTAGGGAGCGGAGGGAGCTGTGCAGGAGGAAGAGGAAAGGAGGAGGAGCTGACCAGTGCAGGACACCATGCTCTGAAACAGGGACAAACCCAGGCGGCGCTGCACCGTTTCAGAGGAGCCCTGAAGGCAGTTCTCTAGTTCTCCCTATAGCCTCCAAAAACATGCTGCTCAGGTTGGCCCACAATGGCGGCGCGGCTCAGACAAAACAAAGCACTTACTTACTTACAAATGACGGGGGGAGAACAAAAATCAAGTTTCTCTACCACCAGGCACAGTCAGAGAAACTGTAAAGACAAGAAAGCGAGTCAGCTATGTTACTTCGTAAAGATGTCGACCCAACAGCTTGCCTGATTCAATATAAGACATATACAACTTTTCAAGAGAATTTCTCGGGCCAAAGCAAAGACTGACACAGGCAGTGCTACATTTAAACATTTATAAATCAGTAGTTACTTTCTGCACTGTCACTTGGTCCAATCCGCGTGGTGCCCTTTGTTTGCACATTGAAGTAGGAGGAGTATTTCACAACAACATACTTTTACTACATTTATGGAGATCAAATTACTTCTTCCCCATGTGATATCTCTCGCAGCTCTTTCCAACCTTTGTCCAGTCCACCCAGGCTCCTCTGCTGACAGCACTATCTACTATACACCTGTCATCCATTACTGTCATCCAGTAAAAAGAACAAACTACAAGCATTTAGTTAATCCTAGGTGTTTTTTAGTGCGAAAATACCAAAATTACAGCTTGGAGATCTATCCCGTTGTCATTTCTTTGCTTACTATGTGTTGTTGCCTGAAAACTTTTATTTCCACACATCGTAAAGTGAGCAGCCTGAACTTCCCTGTTCTGCAAACTATATTCATTAGAGAGAAGTGGTGTGGTCTTTCGTGCTGTTGGCAGGTGTCACAGCCCACAGGTTCAGATGAAACTTTATTTTCCCATTGATAAACATCTACTTTGTATGCTTTTTTTTAAAAGTATTCAGGCTTTTTTGTGGGAGTAGGAGAACTTAAAATAATTTACATTATGTGTCTGGAAATTACCCCTATACAAATATAGCATATGTAGTTATATGAAACGCCAGCAGAGGGCACACTTTTTGCTCCGTATCTCTGGTCACAAGAGCGACATGGCTAAGGCCAGAAGAGAGAAGGCCTTGCTGGCCCTGACGGCACACCACTGGTCACACTTAACAAACGCATATGAGGAGAGAGAAAAAGATTTTGAAAGAAAACGATCAAGCTCCCTCCCCCTTCCCTCCTGATTGGACCAGACAGTCAAAGCTCATCTCATTGGTCAAAGTGATGGCACCAGTGATTCTGATTAGTTTGCAATCAGCAAAGGCAGGGACTTTTTAGAAAAATATTATAAATTCATATTACTTATGTCAATTTGCAGTTCCAGGTGGTCAATTATACACAATCTTTTGTAACTCATTAACACACTATCACTTTAAATGCACCCTAAAAATACTGTATTGTACTGTAAATGACTACTACTATCTGGGGGTAGTACTCCAAGAACCCCTTTAGGTTTATATGATATAAGTATAAATATGAATTGTCATACCTTTTGTCTTTATTGAGAGTGGACCCTGGGAAGATAGTTTTTTCTTTGGTAAAGACTAATAGGAATCATTAAATAAAGGTACGGTCCACAACGGAATATGAAAGTGTAAGATGTTGTTTTTTTCTGCAGGTGGTACTTTGGTACGATGAACCGCTTCGAGGCGCAGGAAAACCTGATGAGTCCAGACAATGACAACGGGGCCTTCCTGATCCGAGAGAGCGACAGAGACACAGTGGGATATGTGCTGTCAGGTAAAACTTGAATTTGCTGTAGGATACTGAGATAAATGTACTGCAAGATTTCGACATTAAACTGCTGTGAATGACAAACGGCTTCAAAATGTGATTTGTGTTCATGGCTTTGGACAAAAGAGTTAGTGTATTACCAACCAAGAAGCGCAAACAATTTTTTTGTATAAAAAATAGCTCTTGAAAAGGCAGAATAGGTGGGGTCAGTAAACCTGTCAGTATCTGGTGTGACCTCAGTGCACACAGTGCAGCACATCTCCTTCATAGAGTTGGCCAGGTTGTTGATATGGACAGCAAACACAGGTGCATTTTATTGATGGCATTTTGAACCATTGAGCATGTTTGGGATAGCCTGGAAAAATCCACCGTTACGTCAAATCCATTTCCCACAGCGGTACATACGCAAGCAAACAGGAAGCGGAGTAAACCAATCAGCGAAGGGCGGGCGTCTGCCATTGATGCGGTGTTATTAGCGGTTTTACGTTAATATTTGCGCAGGATTATGAATCACGAAACTCACCTACTGTCGATGTGTTTTTGGTCATTTACCGCCGATTGGAGACACGCTTTCTCTCACGTGCGTCGTTTGTAGATTGTTATTGAGGGGACTTCTGCGTCCCGTGAGTGACGCTGCTCGCTAACCACACGTCACGGCAAATAAACGAATCTGATTGCACGTGAACGGATTGATTTTGCGGAAGCCGCGAACGAGGGCGGGGTGACCAGACTGATCCCCCGCTGGATAAAAAAATACAGAGGGGAATCATTCTGGTCTCACCAGGCTATGTTTGGGATGCTCTGGATTACCATTGAGTTGCCTTGTGTACGAAATGCGCGGTATAAATAAAGTTGCCTTGCCTTGCGAGTGTCTGAGTAAACTGGAGTAGAGGCCGACCGATATGGGTTCTTCTAAGGCCGATGCCGATACCGATATTTTGGGATGTTAATTGGCCGATATGCTCGGCCGATCTTTTTGACCGATATTTTTGGCAGATTTTTCCAAATGTCTGGTCTATAATCCTGTAAAAACAAATACTTGGCCGCTCCAGCACTAGCCGAATTTATTTTATTACTTTAGGTGATCCAATCATAGTTTCTGTCCCAGCTTTGATTAGTTGTCGTTAGCATTAGCATATTGTTAATAGCCGCGGCATTTTGCGCAGCGATCAGAAATACTCTGCGATTGAATTCTCCAGATTCTGCACTTCCAAATGACATGCAGCATGTCCATATTGACGGAGGTTTAGTGAAACTTGTGTTTAACAAACTTGAAGCTAATCAATTTTTATTGCAATGTTTCTCACCTCCCCTGAGGCCTAGGGAGTTGTAGGAGGACTCGTTTTAAAGCCCTGACTTTGCTCTCGAGATCGTCCGATAGCCGATATTGTAAAATCCCCAAATATCGGCCCGATATATCTACACAGGTGTATGATAGAGAGTGTGAATGGGTGAGTGGTTCCTTGCTGTAAAGCGCTTTGAGTGCCTAAAGCAGATAGAAGGGTGCTATATACAGTGCCTTGCGAAAGTATTCGTCCCCTTTTGCCACATTTCAGGCATCAAACATAAAGATATAAAACTGTAATTTTTTGTGAAGAATCAACAAGTGGGACACAATCATGAAGTGGAACGAAATTTATTAGATATTCTAAACTTTTTTAACAAATAAAAAACTGAAAAATTGGGCGTGCAAAATTATTCAGCCCCCTTAAGTTAATACTTTGTAGCGCCACATTTTGCTGCGATTACTGCTGTAAGTCGCTTGGGGTATGTCTCTATCAGTTTTGCACATTGAGAGACTGAAATATTTGCCCATTCCTCCTTGCAAAACAGCTCGAGCTCAGTGAAGTTGAATGGACAGCGTTTGTGAACAGCAGTTTTCAGTTCTTTCCACAGATTCTCGATTGGATTCAGGTCTGGACTTTGACTTGGCCATTCTAACACCTGGATATGTTTATTTGTGAACCACTCCATTGTAGATTTTGCTTTATGTTTTGGATCATTGTCTTGTTGGAAGACAAATCTCCGTCCCAGTCTCAGGTCTTTTGCAGACTCCATCAGGTTTTCTTCCAGAATGGTCCTGTATTTGGCTCCATCCATCTTCCCATCAATTTTAACCATCTTCCCTGTCCCTGCTGAAGAAAAGCAGGCCCAAACCATGATGCTGCCACCACCATGTTTGACAGTGGGGATGGTGTGTTCAGGGTGATGAGCTGTGTTGCTTTTACGCCAAACATAACGTTTTGCATTGTTGCCAAAAAGTTGGATTTTGGTTTCATCTGACCAGAGCACCTTCTTCCACATGTTTGGTGTGTCTCCCAGGTGGCTTGTGGCAAACTTTAAACGACACTTTTTATGGATATCTTTAAGAAATGGCTTTCTTCTTGCCACTCTTCCATAAAGGCCAGAGTTGTGCAGTATACGACTGATTGTTGTCCTATGGACAGAGTCTCCCACCTCAGTTGTACATTTCTGCAGTTCATCCAGAGTGATCATGGGCCTCTTGGCAGCATCTCTGATCAGTTTTCTCCTTGTATGAGCTGAAAGTTTAGAGGGACGGCCGGGTCTTTGTAGATTTGCAGTGGTCTGATACTCCTTCCATTTCAATATTATCGCTTGCACAGTGCTCCTTGGGATGTTTAAAGCTTGGGAAATCTTTTTGTATCCAAATCCGGCTTTAAACTTCTCCACAACAGTATCTCGGACCTGCCTGGTGTGTTCCTTGTTCTTCATGATGCTCTCTGCGCTTTAAACTGACCTCTGAGACTATCACAGAGCAGGTGCATTTATACGGAGACTTGCTTTACACACAGGTGGATTCTATTTATCATCATTAGTCATTTAGGTCAACATTGGATCATTCAGAGATCCTCACTGAACTTCTGGAGAGAGTTTGCTGCACTGAAAGTAAAGGGGCTGAATAATTTTGCACGCCCAATTTTTCAGTTTTTTATTTGTTAAAAAAGTTTGGAATATCCAATCACTTCATGATTGTGTCCCACTTGTTGTTGATTCTTCACAAAAAATTACAGTTTTATATCTTTGTTTGATGCCTGAAATGTGGCAAAAGGTCGAAAAGTTCAAGGGGGCCGAATACTTTCGCAAGGCACTGTAAATGTGACCATTTACCATTTACTGGTATAAAGTGGTTCTCAATTGGTATGGCTTCGGGACCCACCATCACCCTAGTACAGGTATTGGCAAACCTTTTTTATGCAAGGGCCACATTTGGGTTTTGAACTTTTTACAATTTTCATATAGACTGTAATGTCCAAGCACATTCAAAAGTGCAACAGAATTGCTGCAGTTATGCATTATCTTACTTTGTGTCTGTGAAAACATTAATGGTTTTCACCCATTTTAGGCAATAAATAAGATAAGAGATCGATAAGATAAGCCTTTATTGATCTCACAATGGAGACATTCACTCATATTGGGCTTGATCATGTTAGGCGGGCCGTATTTGGCCCCCGGGCCTTAGTTTGCCCACCTCTGCCCTTGTATGACAAGCCTGTGACCCAAATAACAATTTGATTTTTTTATATATAATGCAAAACACTGTAATTTCCTGAAATTATAATTGAATAAACATTAGATAAGCTTTTTAAGATGAAATTGATCAAAACAACTTCATAACTGTCATTCTCACAGACTATAATGTTTCTATAATTTATCAGAGGAAAAATATTGAAGGAAATGCTCCCAGGGAAATCTTAACGACCCACTGATAATGGTTCCACAACCCACTTTTGGGTCCCGACCCACCAGTTGAGAACCACAGGCGTATACAACAGCGTGTTCCAGTTTCTGCCAATATCCAGCAAACCTTTCACTGCCATTGAAGAGGAGACCAACATTCCTCAGGGCACAATCAACCACCTGATCCACTCTATGAAGGAGATGTGCTGCTCTGCATGAGCCAAATGACCCCTCCGATGAAGCAAGAGTGTCCTGTTATTGTTTTATTGTGAGGGAATGACACATTATTGTCACAAAGGGAAGAGAAAAGATGAAGAAAACCCATCGTAATGGTTCTACATTGACGCATTACCTTATTGCCTATACTGTCCCATTGATAACATGGGACAGCGTGAATCCATACATTCACTCGTTTAAAGGTAGGCCAACAAAATTAAGGTAGGAGATGGCAGGTGATATCATCATTTTTTCATGGAGTGGCCTTTTTTTATACGTTCATGTGTACTTTCGGGTTTATTGTGCTTTGTGCTTTCGTTCACTGAAAACTAAAGAAGCAGGAAGCTAAAGATATCTATCATCCCCGCTGAGAACAACGTTGCATATAAAAAAACAAAACCCGGCTCAATCTATTATTCAGATTTTGTCGCCGAAAATATAGGCAACTTTAGTAAAAGGTCCAATCTCGAGATGATAACATTAGATGAAAGAAAACCTGCACTCAGTTTTTTCTCACATTTATGTCAGTAATCTGCAGATAAAGTTTCAAATCATCTGCTGTGTCTGGCCTTAATCACATTCGAATCGAAATTGCAATTTGACTAGTCCTATTAAGCAAAGGGCTGTAATTATTTAGGAGATATAACACAATAGGTTGTATATAAAACCTAAGCCTGATTCTTGTGTGCGTCATTAATTGACTATAATTAGATGACTGATTCTGGTATGAGGCCTGGCAGCTGGAGACATATCAGATCTGTGTTCATAGGTTTGGCTGGTGTGAACTTTGAGATTAAAGTGTAAATAGGAAGGAGAGATGTGTCATCAACTACCCTTTGGTACTTTGGACAAGTTCAACTAATGACCTCAGGAGTACGCTTACCGCAAATCATAAATCTAAAGTTGTAAACGGTCCTCCTGAAGTCTACAGTACATTCTTCAGGCCTTTATGGCGCACTTTCAGGAATAAAATCAGCTTGTTTTGTGCAGCTTGCCTCACCCATGGTTTTCTCCAACGCTTATGGACCAACATAAAGATCTATGGAGGCAAAGTGATTAAAAATAAGAGTTTGAATGAAAAGGCATAAAATACATTAATACGTGTCATGCACATATCTAACAGCAGAGTGACATTTTCCCTTTATTCATGATTGATTGAACATATGATAAACATAAACATAAAGATTTTATTTTGATTTTTTTACTGAAAGTTCACACACAAGTAACAGACAACTGTGAAGTGAAAGCAAAATGATACATGATTCTATTATTTTTCAAAAAATAGAAAAGTGAAAAGTGGGGTGTGCATAAGTATTCATACAGTATTTTCTGAGTGCATTAAATTACCTTTATAACATTCCTAATGACTGCAGAATGTTCACACCTTGCCCTAACCATTAAATAGAGGCCACCTGTGTGTAATCTACTCTCAGTATAATTCCAGCTGTTCTGTGAGGGCCTCAGAGCTATGGTCAGAGTGTATTGGTCACTAAGCAACATCATGAAGGCCAAGGAGCACACCAGAGAGGTCAGGGATAAAGCTGTGGAGAAGTTTAAAGCAGCGTTAAGTTATACAAAGATTTCCCAAGATTTGAACATCTCACGGAGCACTGTTCAATCCATCATTCGGAAATGGAAAGAGTATAGCACCACTGCGAACTGTCCAAGACACGGCCGTTCACCTAAACTAACAGACCGAACAAGGAGAGCACTGGTCAGAAATGCAACCAAGTGCCCCAAGATAACTCTGGAGGAGCTGCGACGTACTGCCGCTGAGCTGGGGGAATCTGTACATGGGACAACTATAAGTCGTACTCTACACAAATCTGGCCTTCATGGACGAGTGGCAAGAAGAAAGCCATTATTGAAAGGAGGCCATAAGAAATCCCGTTTGAAGTTTGCTAGAAGTCATATGGAGGACACAGCTACCATGTGGAAGAAGGTGCTTTGGTCAGATGAGACCAAAATTTAACTTTTTGGCCCAAATGCAAAACGTTATGTATGGAGCAAACCTAACACTGCTCATCGTCCTGAGTGCACCATCCCCAGTGTCAAATATGGTGGGGGGAACATCATGCTATGGGGCTGCTTTTCCTCAACGGGGACTGGGAAGATTGTAAGAATCCTGGAACCGCCACCTTAACGTGGTGGAGGGGTTGAGCCTGAATGATCCTGGAGCTCTGTTGTCGGGGGCTTCGTGCCCCTGGTAGGGTCTCCCATGGCAAACAGGTCCTAGGTGACGGGTTAGACAAAGAGCGGTTCAGAAGCCCCTTAGGCGCATTGACTTGCCTTGTGTACGAAATGCGCGGTATAAATAAAGTTGCCTTGCCTTATGAGAGACCAACAGGCCCGGTTAGAACCATGAGGCCGTCCTTCTGTGGACCCACCACCTGCAGGAGGAGCCATAGGGGGCTGGTGCAATGTGATTTGGGCAGCTCCAACGGCTGCCCCTACGACCCGGCAACGGACAAGTGGAAGAAAATGGATGGATGGATGGATGGATTTTGGAGGAAAACCTGCTGGAGTCAGCAAGAGAATTGAGGCTTGGGCGGAGATTCAAAGATTCAAAGTATTATGTCATGCTGTATGAATACTTATGCACGCTCGACTTTTCAGTTTTCTATTTTTTGAAAAATAACAGAATCATGTATCATTTTGCTTTCACTTCACAGTTGTCTGTTACTTGTCTGTGAACTTTCAGTAAAAAATTCAAAATAAAATCTTTATGTTCAGGGTTGTAAACATGACAAAATGTGCAAAGGTTCAAGGTGTATTAGTACTTTCGCAATGCACTGTACTTAGAGCTGGTGTGTAGGAGACTAGGGAGCAACCCATATTACATCCATCAGGAAAAATCCTGCACACTGCTAAAACTGGCAAAAATATATTTCGTTATAAGGACATTTAAATCAACATGATCATTCAATGATTTTAATAATCATGGAATATGACAGACAAATTCATATTCCTGGGCATTTGGCTTGATTTGATTGATTTTGATTTGATTGATTTTGGCTGTTTAGGCTAGAGGGGGGGCAGTAGCACCCACATAGTTTACCAAGCCGTGCATGCGCATGTCGTTCCTCAGAGTTTACAGCGATCCCCGTGTCAGTCACTGTCAGACCAAACTGCATTATCTGAGGAAATTACCCACTGTAGACTGCTTTTTTGTTTTGTTTATTTGTTCATTTGAACTGTACACAATCTTGATTTTGGTCCCTCTTCACTTTATACAGGTCACTTTATACAGTTACAGATACTCAAAAGGAGTAGGCTAAAGCAAGAAAGTCTATGTGCGCCAATAAATATAATGATTATGGGATATGTTTTTTTATGTATGTATTTGGAATGAAGAGCTGACATAAGCCTTTAGACTTCCTCACTGACAGACCAGAGTCAGTGCTGGTCGGCTAGAACAGTGGTTCTCAAAGTGGGGGTTGGGACCCCTCGGGGGGGCCAAGAGGCCTTGGATGGGGTCCCCAGATGAAATAAAAGGAAAAATACTACTGTTTTGAGTACATTTTTGAGTGTAAAATAGCATATCATTTGTGAAATCAATTCAATTATTAACAAAATGTCTGCCCAAAAGTAGCATAAAAGGCAATAACTTTATACAATGGGGGTCCTGAGTTGTTTACTAGGGCTGCACGATTTTGAGAAAAAACCTAATTGCGTTTTTTCTGACAAATATTGCGATTACGATGCGATTTTCGATTTTTCTGTTCAATACTTTTAAGTGCGTAAAACTAAAATTATGAATAAAATATGTTGTTACTTTTATGAAACAAAGGGTTAAATAAACTACATACATAGTGATTAAGGTAATGAGATTGTTCGAGATTGTTCGATGCTTTGTGATTATCAAATGTTCCCCTTAATGTCCAAAATTACTGAAACTACTGGGATTTTACACATGAAACAAAAACTATACATTACAAAACTAATCTGTGGATTTTACATTTCGAGATTTCCATCAAAATCTCAACGTGAATGTTGAGACGAGTGGTGCTGCTTATCACACATCGGTTTCTGAATGTCTGGCTCTAAAGAGGAGAATTTCAGTCTCACACTGGAAAACCTAACTTAACAGGTATTGGGAAGGACATGAGCACTTTGAGGGCAGACTCTGTAAGCTTTGGATGTTAGGTAACGCAAACTCGTGCACAGACGCACATGCCGTGGAAAATACGAGACATTTGGTTCCACAAAAGCGTTCTCTGGATCACAAGCAACAAAACGCTGCTTATTCTATGAAAATCCGCCGCATATTGACGTCAAACACCTGCTGTAAAGATGGTAGAATGAGTCGTGGCTCAATACAGTGGACGCGCGTACGGCGGCGGCGCGCAGCAGCAGGTCGAGATTGTTCGACCCGCCACAACCAGACCCGCCATCAAAAGAGAATTTATGACCCGATCCGCGTGCATGGCTGCGGAGACCGCGGGGGAACCCGCAACCCGTGCATCAGGTGCGCTAATGACCCCAGCCATGTGTGAAATCCTGCGCGTTTTACAATAGCTACATATTGACAAACGGGATGAAGAAAGATTACGCACGGTTCTGAGAAGTGCCCGCCATGCGCATCCATGTCGTGTGTGTTAGCTGCTTTGCTGCTGACAGAGAAAGCCGGTGTACTGCATACAAGCTTGTTTCCATTGCCATTTCTGATTGGCCACCAAGCCAGGAACGCGAGATTCGACCATTTTGATTGGCTAATAGGTTTGTCAATCAAATGTCAGGGGCGGGGGAAAAAACCTCAGCTTCCTGAGGTTAGGTTATCGCAGGAGTTAAAACCTCAATATCGATGCGATAAAGGTTAATCGTGCAGCCCTATTGTTTACGTATCAATTTTTGGGGTCTCAGCCAGTCGAGTTTGGGAACCCCTGGGCTGGAACACCTCCAGTGTCATCAGTCACAGCAAGGGCTCTCCACAAGGCTGTGACCTGAGCCCCCTGTTGTTCAGGCTGCAGCTGTCACTTGAGACAGAGACAGGCTGAATATGCACATTGTTAAAATAATTAAGGCTAAAATGGATAAATGAATTACCATTATATGTGTAAATAAATATATGGTGGCACTGGCCCTCATTTATCAACATTGCGTAAAACAATTGTGTATGCGTAGGTGTATTTGCGATATACGCCAGAGGGCGCGTAACATTTATTAACCTGTGCTTTCCGCTCAGATCTTATCATACACAAGAGCATCTGATGATAAATGCCACGGAGAAATCCTAGCGTTATTTGAATGAAACGCCCCAAAATATTCATGTTCAGGACGCCTCACCCACGGGTTTTATGGCACGCACGCACGAAACACGGCAAAAAAGAACATTTCTCCAACCAGGAAATTATGAATAGTTGTTTTTAACACAACTAATATGATCTTTTTGCGCATGAGGAAGATTACAAAATCTATCAGTAACCTACATTAACCTTATAGCCAATCCAAGATCACATTTACTAAATAAAAAAAGAGGGGAATAAAAGAAATAGGCTAATAATAAAAAGTGACTTTTATTAAATAAGCTGTAGGCCTAAATAGCCTATATTTAAAAAGGGTATAAAATTAGACCACATGAATTTTTTTTTAAAAGCGTGCACATAACACCGCAGTACAGACTCTGGACCATGATCTGAACCAGCGAAAAGCAGCTGTCAGCTCCGTGGACTCAGCGCTGGAGCCAGGCAGGACTACGCGTCTTTCGGCCTGAGCAGAGCTTTCCTCCAGAAGGAAACAGGTGCACGGAGAGCTGACAGCCGACCGGAACCTAACGCACACGTCCGGACCAAAAACAGACCTACGAGACGTGCTTTGATCATTCCCCTGACGAGAGGAGAGCGCTGGGTCACCAGACCGTGTGCACGCTGCTTAAACCCGGACCTTACGAACCCGTCCGGACCAAAGAAAGCTGTGGTGCTGTCGAAGGATTTGTTTGACGCCCGGGCTCCACCCATATCTGCATTCTATCAGGAGAAAAGAAAGTTGGTTTAGTGTTTACTGTAGGTCCTCTTTAAAAACAATCATCAGAATAAACAAAAGGGTTTGTGAAAGGGACACCCCAGAAGAGGTCCTTTGCCTACAAATACTACTAATACAAACAGAGCTTTTATGATAAAGTGAATATAAATAATTACTCCACAAGAATACGAGTCCAGTGTTCAAATTCCAGACCATGTGGGGGCTTTTGAGTTCCCTCATCAAAGCTAAACTCTGATTTATTTTCTGACTTCTGATGGTTCTTGGTCTTTTCGTGCAGTGAAGTCGAGCACACGGGTGAAGCACTTTAAAGTGATGAAGGATGACAGCGAGCAGTTCCACATCGAGCCGTCCCCACACTTCTCCACTCTGCTGGACATGGTGGAGCACTACAGCAACTACAGCCTGAGCGGCGTCGGGCGACTGGGCAAACCATGTAAACGGGTATAATCTCAAACACAACACAGTTTTATCCAGCATGGCAAATTTAAAATGTCTTCCTCATACATGCTCCAGCAATGCCCTGGTGAGTAGAATGAGCCCTGGCCTTTTCACCGCGATTGCCTCTATATGCCTGTAAAGTCACTTAAATAGTTTATGCTCGGGTCGAACAAGCAAACAGCGTAATAAGTAATGTGAGTTCACGCTCAGCTGTAGCGTTAGCTGTATCTCCTCTATACTGACGCTGCTGAGCGAGTGGTAACTTCAGAAGGATGGATTTAGCGGAGAATAAGAGGAGACCGGCTTCAAGCACCATCGAAACTCCAGCCCAGACCCCAACAAACAAAAAGAAATGAAGAGTTTATTCGAGTGTGACAAAAAAGGCGAAAGTCGAGTCTGATCTGTGTAGTCAAAGAACCAGAGTAAACATCGGAAAATGTTGAGAGGATGTTGGAGGGGCCTGTAGGAACCGATAATGTAATAACGGCCGATAACGTAATAACGACCCATAACGTAATAAATTTGACCAGTTTCAAATGTAATAAGCCGATAACGTAATAACGGGCCGATAACATAATAACAGTGGTGAGCCGATAACGTAATAACGATTGACCGATAACGTAATAAGTTATTACGTTATTGGCTGGTTATTACGTTATCGGCCTTGCAATGAGAAAATCCTTTGAAAATGTAATAACTACAGCCAATAATGTAATAACAACATTAATCAAGTTATTTGATGTATCAACACAATGTGGCTACTTTTTCATGTCTTCTTTTGGGTTTGTGCAATATGACACAGACTTGTTTTTCTTTAAAAGCATTTAATTATAACATCATGCAAGAATGGAAAAAAATATATGGCTATGTCGCACATTTATGTCAGTGTTATTGAGTGGTTAGGCTGAACAATTTTAAACATACCTCCTGTGAGCAATAATTGTTGAAATGCAAAGTAATAACTACATTTACACACACACACGCACACGCACACGCACACACACACACACACACACACACACACACACACACACACACACACACACACACACACACACACACACACACACACACACACACACACACACACACACACACACACACACACACACACACAACACACACACACACACACATTTACACACACACACACACACATTTACACACACACACAACACACACACACACATTTACACACACACATTACACACACACACACACACACACGAGGTCTCCTGCAATGCCTTCGAGCCATTGTGTGCAGGGTTTGCCTCGTGGTCGTCTCCAGCCTGCGGCCCGCGGGTCAAACTGGAGAATGGCTCTAGTCTGATGGTGAGGAGGGAGGCGGAGAACATGGCCGAACCAGTGGGTGCGATGTTGCGCAGCCAGACAGGATGCCCTGGGATGGCACGTGCGGGCTTTAAGCACCTCGTTGGAAACCTGTTGGGGCCACATGATGTTCTCGATGGTTCTGAGAGCCCTGCTATCAAAGCCATCTATTCTTGTAGCCAGAGTCTTGTTTAAAGGCCAAGTCTATGAGCCATATAGCAGGATGGAGAGTATTGCAGAGTTGTACATCCGGAGCTCCGTCTTGCGTGAGATGGTCTGGTGCCGAGTGGTTTCCAGAGAGACTGCAGAGCTGATGCAGCCAGGGCTCTTCTGCGGATGATCTCTGGTTTTAGGTCCCGTTGTCTGTCACGGATCCCAGATACACAAAGTTCTTGACAGGCAATGTCATTACCAAGCCACAGGGGAGGTGGATCCGGTCCGAAACCGACATACATGAACTTGGTTTTCGTCCAGCTCACTTGGAGGCCAAGCTTCTCTGCCTCTTCACTGTAGATGCCCAGAGTGTCTCTTAGCTGGCTATAAGATGTGCTGAGCAGGATGGTGTCGTCAGCGTACTCCAGGTCAGTCAGGTGGTAGCTGCCGAAGGACACTTCGGGGACCCATTCACAAACCCTGGACATCAGATGGTCAATGATGCAGTTGAAGAGGTCAGGAGCATCCACACAGCCCTGGCGAACGCCACTGAAGATTGGAAACCAGTCGGAGTCTCTGCCGTTGATACAGACACAGCTCTGTGCGTTGCTGTAAAGCAGCTTGAACAGGGTAACGATCTTAGGTGGTGCTCCAAGTGCCTGTAGGATACTCCACAGTGAGGCGTGGCAGACGGTGTCAAAGGCAGGCTTCAGATCTATGAACCCGATGTAGAGATGGCGGTCTTTACGGATCTCCTAGGTCTTCTCTATCAGCATACGAACGGCGGGGACGTGGTCTGTTGTGGAGCAGTTAGGCATGAAGCCAGCCTTCTGGGGACGGCGTCTGCTTCAGATGGCAGGGA
Organism: Neogobius melanostomus; assembly: GCA_007210695.1. Classification (NCBI taxonomy): domain Eukaryota; kingdom Metazoa; phylum Chordata; class Actinopteri; order Gobiiformes; family Gobiidae; genus Neogobius; species Neogobius melanostomus. Next base: position 1,527,426 of record VHKM01000448.1, on the reverse strand, counting down.
AAGCGCGGGTGAGCAAGATCTTGGTGAAGAGCTTGCCGGGGATGGAGAGAAGGGAGATGCCTCTGTGGTTGCCGCAGACTAGCCTGTCACCCTTACGTTTCCAGAAGGGCAGATGACCCCTCTGGTCCAGTCGCTGGGAAGCCTCTCTGTCTCCCACACCTGATTGAATATGTGGGCAACCCACTCGACGATGCTATCACCGCCTGATTTCAGCATCTCAGCGGTTATTGCACAGATGCCGGGGCTTTCCTGTTAAGTTTTTTAGGGCGGCTCTGACTTCCTCGGGTGTGACAGGGTCTGTACAGCAGACATCACTAGGGGCTGCAGCATTAGCGGCCGATAAGATGGTGGGATCAGCCTGGGTGGTACCGTGCTGCAGAAGGAGGCCAAAGTGCTCTTTCCAGCGTTCGAGGCAGTTTGCTTCAGTCTTTCACCAGGGCTGTCTTGATGCGTGGGCCATTACGGGCTTGGCGCAGCAAGCTGAAGACACGGCTCATGTTGTTGTTAATGGCCGCAGACTCTAGGTGTTTAGCTTCCGCTTGCCAAAACTTTTCCCTATCCTCAGCTATAGCCACGTCGCGCTGGCGGTTCAGTCGCCGATATCCCGCGAGGTCGCCTCGGAGCCAGGCCTCACGCCACCGGTCGATGATGTCGAGTGTCCTCTCCGATATCCAAGGCTTTTGTGGGGAGGGTCGAGAGCATCCGACGACATTGTGAGCTGACTGGATGACACTGTCCTTGAAGGTCTGCCCGTTCAGTAGCCAGGTTATCGAAGATGCGGCGGATGGCGCAACTGAAGTCTGTGGCAATGTTGGGATCGCTGAGTAGGGAGGAGTCCAAGCGGGGCTGAGTCTTGGTGTGCTGGTTGGCTCGCAGCTTTAGCTTGAGCTGGGCCACCAGCAGCCGATGGTCTGTGTTGCCAAGCTCTGCACCTCGGTACACACGGCAGTTGGTGACAAACGACTTCCAGCGTCGAGAGATAAGGATGTGGTCCAGCGCTTTCCTGGTTCTGCCATCTGGGCTGTACCAGTGATGGATTACTTTCCAAGGAAACCAGGTATCAGCGACGCAGAGGTTGTTGTGGTGACAGAGATGGAGAAGGCGGTTACCGCTGTATTGTGCTGACCTGTCAGCAAAAGTTGTGCCGACAGGTGAGCCTGTGGACCGATCACTGCTGAACGAGTGGCATTGGCATCGGTGAGGATGATGGTGATGTTGTGTGGTGGGGCTTAGCCAACAGCCTGATGGAGTTGGTCATAGAAGGCATCCTTCGCATCCTCATCAGCGACATCAGTGGGGGCATAAGCAACGATTACTGTCATCTTGCCGTGTTGGTGGAGAAAGCGGGCCGACAGTAATCTGTCGCTCAGATGTGTCCAGCTGATGAGGGACTTACGGAGGGCCTTTGCGATGGCGAGTGCCACGCCATAAAGGCCTGTCCATCTCTCGGGGCCACTCCAGATGTAGCAATGGTCGCCTGCTGTTGTTTCGCCATTGCCTTGCCATCGAACTTCACAGAGCCCTGCCAGGGTGATGTTATAGCGGCAGAGCTCTTGGGACAGCAAGGTGGCAGCTCCGGGGCGAAGGAGTGTCTGGACGTTTGATGTAGCGACATGGGTCCTACAACGAAGGTTGATCCGTACTCGTTGGTCGGGGGCATGCCGTAGTCCGTTACTGTGTTGGGCAGTCTGGCTTCTCTTTCTGATAGGTTTCGTAACAAAAGGGGTTTCTCCTGGGTGGGTTGTTAGCCCTCCGTAGGATAGTCGGTTGGTGGGGCTGCCACCTCACAGCGTACCGACACGCTGGGGTCTGTTTGTCTGGAACCTACCCTATATATACGATGGCGAGAAAAAGTGAGTACACCGTTTGAAATTTCTCAAATTTCTGACTAAATTGGTCACTAAATGTGGTCTAATCATCATCAAAATCACATGAATGAGCAAACAGTGTCTGCTTAAACTAATACCACCCAAACATTTACATTTGATCATATTTTTATTGGCCATAATATGTAAACATTCACAGGACAGGGGGGAATAAGTAAGTACACCGCCTGAATCTCACTGAACTGCAGCAGTTTTGTAAAGAGGTCCAAGATTCATCTTGATCGTTCTGAGCGTCTAATCTGCAACTACAGGAAAGCAATTTAATACAAGGGTGTACTCACTTATTCCATGCATGTTGTGAATGTCTCAGGTCTTTCTGCAAAATATCTTGATAAACCTGTGAATTATTTTTTCTATTGATAACATGTTGTCCAGGCCCCGAGGCAACAAAACAGCCCCACACCATGATTCTGCTGCACCATACTTCACAGTGAGGATAGGGTTTTGATGTTGATGTGCTGTTCCATTTTTTATTTCACACATGAAGCTTATGCGCAAATTCAACAAGGAAGACTTACCAGCTGCATCAATCACCGCTCATCACCAGCAGCTGCTCCCACTCATCAATCACAGTCCAGCCATTCAGCTCCTCCACTCATCGCTCAAGATTCCTTCTTAAGCACCATGGTCCATCACTCGGAGTTTCCCAGCCGTGCTGCAATCTTGTCGCTTTGGGAAGCTCTGCATGTCTGATTCCGACTCAACTACCGGGCCCTTGCCCCCTCCAGCAGGGACGCGGGACCCACCGCTCCGCGCACTTTCCGGAAGAGTGCCCGCGTCGCTGCTCACGCTGCTCACGTCTCCCCGCTCTCGGTTCTTCAATCCAGGGGGATTCTTCCCGGGCCTGGTCTCGGTCCTTCACAACAGGCTCAACTCGCCGCGGTCCTGCCGTCTGCCGATTCATCTCCGTCTCCGCCTGCTTCGCCGCCTCCTTTCGTTCTCCAGGGAGGGAAACGGTCCAGGAAATCTTCAGTTCCTCCCGCCAAACGCCGTCGGGGTCGTCCTCCCTCCGTGGCTCCGGCACCCGTCTCTTCTTCGCCTTGGCCTGCTTTCGCTGCAGCTCCGGGCTTCACGTCTGCTGCCGCTGCTCTGCGGGGCTCCACATCTGCGGGCTCCGCGTCTGCCGCTGCCGCGCTGGGCTCCACGACTGCGGGCTCCGCGTCTGCCGCTGCCGCGCTGGGCTCCGTGACTGCGGGCTCCGCGTCTGCCGCTGCCGCGCTGGGCTCCACGACTGCGGGCTCCGCGTCTGCCGCTGCCGCGCTGGACTCCGTGACTGCGGGCTCCGCGTCTGCCGCTGCCGCGCTGGGCTCCCGGTCTGTCTCTGCTCCTCCGGCTCCGTTCGTGTTCACCGGGGATTCCTCGTCTTTCGCCGCGGCCCCACCCCTGTCCGCGGAAGACGTTCGTCTGATGTCTGCCTCCATGGACGCTCTTCGCCACTCCGTTTCCGGGCTGTCGGCCCATCTCCTGCTCAACGCCGCTCATCCTGCCGTCTCCACTCAGCCTGCGCTCGGTGCGCTCCACGCTTCTCTCGCCGCGGTGAATCAGCCGGACCTCCCCGTCTTCTCCCTCGCCAGCGCCCGTCCTGGGCCGTCTCCGGGTAGGCCGTATTCTCCCATGCACGCAAATATTTCGTCAAGGCTGCGTTCTAAAATATTGCAGGGCGCTTATGTGAACATGGTCTCGCTCATTCTCCCTCTCCTGAGGTTGAAAGTCAGGTCGCGTCCTCGGGCGAGTTTACTACCGTTTTCAAGTCTTCTGACCCCCGTCTCTCCAGAGATCTAAGTATAGTCGAGTTTCTAGTGGCTTTCAGTGTGTATCGGGACGTTCTGTGTGCCGTGTATCCGGATCGCAGGCCCGAGCTCGACTATTACTTGGGTCTGATCGGGGATCTGAATTTAAAGTACGGTCGTTCATTATTTTATCAATATCACAAGGCTTTCGCGGCCAAATCTGCGTCACTAATCGCTCAAGCAAACGTGCGTCTGGACTGGTCCGTCCTCGATACGGAGTTGCTGCTCATGCTCACTCAGGCCGTATCCTGCTCGCTGTGCGGTTCAGTCGGTCATTCTGCCCCCCTTTGCCCATCCATTCCGTTCAGTGCCTCGCAGCCCGCACAACAGCCCCACGCTCTCATGAGCTCCTCGTCCCCCTAGATCGCCGTGGCAGGAAAATCGAGGTATTTAACGCTGAACCAATATGTAACAACTTCAACGAGGCGGTTTGCACTTTCAGTAATTGCCGTTTTCTCCACATTTGTAGTTTCTGCAGGGATGCCCATCCGAAGTCAGTCTGCCCCCGTCGCATGCGCCCTGCCGGCTCGGGCCGCCGTGGCTTCAAACGCTGATTTCTCGTCACCTGTCTACCCCAATCAACGTCTCCGCATTGGCCTTCGAACTCCGTTTTCACCCGGATCCCGGTTTTGTTAATTTTCTGCTCACGGGGCTTACCCAGGGTTTTCACGTGGGCGTTTCGTTTTTGCCCGCGTCGTCTTTCGTTTCTAAGAATTTGCAATCCGCATTGAGGGAACCGTTGGTCGTTTCTCAATTACTTCAGAGGGAGGTTTCTAAGGGGTACATGATCGGCCCGTTCAAGTCTCCCCCATTTTCGTCTTTCCGCACCAGTCCCTGGGCGTGGCCACTCGCAAGTACTCTGGCAAGAAGCGTTTGATTCTGGACCATTCTGCCCCCCACTCGGGCCCCGTTCCCAGCCTCAATAGTATTATTCCCCTTGCCCCGTTCTCGCTCTATTATGCTACAGTGGACCACGCTATCGCGCAGATTAAGCTGGCCGGTCGTGGTGCATGGCTCGCTAAAGCCGACGTCACGGACGCGTTCAAGATCGTTCCCATTCATCCGTCTTTGTGGCACCTTTTTGGCGTGCGTTGGGCGTCTCGCTTTTATTTCGCAGTTCGGCTGACGTTCGGTTGTAGGAGCAGCCCGTGCTTGTTTAACATGGTTTCGGAGGCGCTGTGCTGGATCCTTCTTAATAACGTCGGGGTTCCGTCCGTACTCCACTTGCTCGACGATTTTCTCCTGGTCGACCCTCCCGCGCTCTCGCCCGGCCCGTCCCTGTCTAAACTCGAGCTCCTCTTCGGCCTTCTGGGCGTGCCCCTGTCGGTTGAAAAAACGGTCGGTCCAGCCACCGAGCTGGAGTTTTTGGGGATTAAACTGGACTCCGTCGCCATGGTCGCGTCTCTTCCCCTGATAAGCTTTCCCGCATTCACGATTTGGTTCAGTCAGTAGCTTCCGCCCACGATCTCACGAAGCAGCAGCTCCTGTCCCTGCTGGGCCACCTCAATTTCGCCATGCGTATCATACCCCAGGGGCGCTCTTTCATCTCGCGGCTGCTCGTCGCAGCTCACTCCGTTCCCTCGCTTTTTGACCCAGTCTCCCTGGACGAGGGATGTCGCTCTGACCTGCGTTTCTGGTCCCGCCTTCTTAACGACTGAAACGGGGTGTCGTTCTTCTACGACGACGTTGTACATTCCGCGGACGCTATGCAATTTTTCACGGACGCCGCTCCGTCTTCCGGTTTTGGGGGGTTCTATCAGGGTCAATGGTTTGCTGAGAAATGGCCTCCCTCCTTCCCCGTCGCGGAGTCCTCTGCGTTCTACGAAATCTTTCCCATAGCGGTAGCTTGCTGTTTGTGGGGGCACCTCTGGGAACGCAAACGAATAGCCGTCCGGTGCGATAACATAGCCGTGGTTGAAGTCATAAACAAAGGACGTTCCTCCGTAAACTCAATCATGCCTTTCATGCGTCGGATCACATGGCAAGCGGTTCAAAACAATTTCATCATTACTGCTCGTCACATCCCCGGTAGTTCTAATGCTATTGCCGATGCTCTGTCTCGTTCTAAGTTTCAGATTTTCCGTCAACTATGCCCGTCAGCCAATGCTCATCCTACCCCCGTTCCACCATTGGACAATCTAACACTGGACTAATCCCTGCATCGCTACAACCGTACCTGGAATCAGCCGGGTATTACATCGCTTCCGGACTGGCACCTTCAACTCAAAAGTCCTACTACTTCGCTTGGTGCTTGTATTGCAAATTCAGCTCAGCCCATCATATCACCCCTTATCCAGTGCTCATCTCCACAGCCCTGGCCTTCATAGTTCATTGTTTAGAACATTGCCACTTTAAGCTCCCATATATTAAAAGTCTCTTGGCCGGCGTGAACTTTTACGCCAAACGTCATCAGCCTAATACACCCAGCTATTCGCCAACCATTCGATCAAACTCCTCCTCAAAGGCATCGCTAAACAAAATCCAACGCCGCCTGATAACAGGCATCCTATCACCCTGGCAATTCTACACAAATTGCTCGATGGGGTTAATCAGAGTTCATTCAAACCCTATCTTAAGTTACTCCTTTCTAGCTCGTTTCTTTCGGCGTTTTACGGTCTCCTCCGCGTAGGCGAGTTTACGGCCCCAAACACTCTGTTCAATTCTTCCAAAGGGCTGGCCTTCTCCGATTTGAGTTTTCATCCTGAATTCTTCAATCTGGTTCTTAAGAGCTCTAAAGGCAAAGGTGCCTGTAACATAGTCATTGCCCGCACAGGTGGCCCGTTCTGCCCTTTTCTAGCCATGCTGAAATTCGCTCAAAAACGTTTCAAGCTCGGTCCGCCCAGTCAAGCGCTGTTTCTAACCCCGGAAGGGTTACCCATGACTGCATCCCGGTTTCAAAAATACCTCCGGTCGGCGCTCCTCCTCTGTAATCTATCCCCACACAATTATTCAGCCCACTCATTCAGAATCGGGGCCGCTACTTCCGCTGCTGCTCAAGGTCTCCCGTCAGCGACCCTTCAACAGCTGGGCCGCTGGTCCTCCTCCGCCTACACTTCTTACATCCGTCCTGATTTGAACTCCATCCTTTCAGCTCAACGCTCCCTTCACAACTAAAGTAAGTTTCGTGCAAATAACTGGTGGTGGTCTAGACCCACTATCTCACTCTGCTCATCTTTCATCAGATACACAAACATAGGCTCGCTGCCGGAGGCTTCTCCTCCCCGTCTGCCGCTCTCCTAGAGGGCTTCTGCTCTGCTCTGCTACCCTCGTCGGAGGGTTCCCGTTCTGCGCTGCTCGGCTACCCTCGTCGGAGGGTTCCCGTTTCTGCATCTGCTCTGCTACCCTCGTCGGAGGGGTCCCGTTTCTGCATCTGCGCTGCTACCCTCGTCGGAGGGTTTCCGTTTCTGCACTGATGCCCTCGTCGGAGGGTTCTTCACTGCTCTCTCTCAGCTGCCCTCGTCGGATGGGTTCTAAGCTCTACACCCCTGCATCTGTCATCTCTACAGTAAGCATCTCGGCTTTCGTTCAACTCAATCGCTTCTTCTCACCGTCATTCGGTCCCTTAGGCTCAGGCTGCCCTTTCCCTCAGCTGGTTTCGTTCTCTGCCTGCATGCTCATTTCAAGATGCGGTTACCTCGCACCATCAACCGTGGTAAGCGCAGCACCATCAACAGCATTAGCATTCGCCATCACGTCATTCTCTCGGCTCAGACCTCGGCTAATTTTTGGGGGAAGATCTTGGCTATCGTTCTACGCCATGCGGATCATTGTTCGTCCAATCTTCCGCCGGGGTCTGAGCCCCAAATTATGATCTGCATTCATTCAATAAAACGTCTAAATGCTTCCTTTGTCTGTGTGAGTCTTATCAGGTTGAAATGAAGCTTATGCGCAAATTCAACAAGGAAGACTTACCAGCTGCATCAATCACCGCTCATCACCAGCAGCTGCTCCCACTCATCAATCACAGTCCAGCCATTCAGCTCCTCCACTCATCGCTCAAGATTCCTTCTTAAGCACCATGGTCCATCACTCGGAGTTTCCCAGCCGTGCTGCAACCCTCCTCCACCCCATTTCTCCGCCTGGGCTCTCTCTGCGCTACCCGATGTCTGGCCACCCCGGGTCTTCTACCACCACCAGTGTCCAGGCTCCGGGGGAAGATCTTGGCTATCGTTCTACGCCATGCGGATCATTGTTCGTCCAATCTTCCGCCGGGGTCTGAGCCCCAAATTATGATCTGCATTCATTCAATAAAACGTCTAAATGCTTCCTTTGTCTGTGTGAGTCTTATCAGGTTGAAATGATGTTGTGTGTTCCATTCAAACTATTCAACTTTGGTTTAATTAGTCCACTGAATATTTTTCCAGTAATGCTGTGGAGCATCCAAAAGCTCTTTCGCAAACCAAAGCTGAACAGTTTGGGAGGAACACACAACGTCATGTGAGGAGGACAAATGGAACAGCACCAACATCAAAACCCTCTCCTCACTGTGAAGTATGGGGCAGGGGGAATCATGGTGTGGGGCTGTTTTGTTGCCTCAGGGCCTGGACAATGTGATATCATCAATAGAAAAATTAATTCACAAGTTTATCAAGATATTTTGCAGAAAAATCTGAGACATTCACAACACGCATGGAATAAGTAAGTACACCCCTGTATTAAATATCTGGCTGATTCTTCTTTTGTAGCAATAACTGCTTTTCTGTAGTTGCAGATTAGATGCTCAAACGATCAGAATTAATCTTGGACCATTCCTCTTTACAAAACTGTTGCAGTTCAGTGAGATTCAGGCGGTGTACTTACTTATCCCACGCTCTCCTGTGAATGTTTACATGTTATGGTGGTATTAGTTTAAGCAAACACTGTTTACTCATTCCTGTGATTTTGATGAAGATCAGACCACATTTAGTAATCAATTTAGGGAGAAATGTGAGAAATTCCTCATGGTGTACTTACTTTTTCTCGCCACTGTATACAGTGCCATGCGAAAGTACTACAGTAATACACCTTGAACTTTTGCACATTTTGTCATGTTTACAACCCTAAACTTAAAGATTTTATTGAGAATTTTTTACTGAAAGTTCACACACAAGTAACAGACAACTGTGAAGTGAAAGCAAAATAATACATGATTCTGTTATTTACAAAAAATAGAAAAGTGAAAAGTGGGGCGTGCATAAGTATTCATACAGCATTTTCGGAGTGCATTAAATTGCCTTTATAACATTCCTAATCACTGCAGAATGTTCACACCTTGCCCTAACCATTAAATAGAGGCCACCTGTACATAATCTACTCTCAGTATAATTCTAGCTGTTCTGTGAGGGCCTCAGAGATATGGTCGGAGTGTATTGGTCACTAAACAACATCATGAAGGCCAAGGAGCACACCAGAGAGGTCAGGGATAAAGCTGTGGAGAAGTTTAAAGCAGCGTTAAGTTATACAAAGATTTCACAAGATTTGAACATCTCACGGAGCACTGTTCAATCCCTCATTCGGAAACGGAAAGAGTATAGCACCACTGCAAACTTACCAAGACACGGCCGTCCACCTAAACTAACAGACCGAACAAGGAGAGCACTGGTAAGAAATGCAACCAAGTGCCCCAAGATAACTCTGGAGGAGCTGCGACGTACTGCTGCTGAGCTGGGGGAATCTGTACATGGGACAACTATAAGTCGTACACTACACAAATCTGGCCTTCATGGACGAGTGGCAAGAAGAAAGCCATTATTGTTAAAGGTCCTATATCATGCAAAATCGACTTTTTTGAGTTTTTAGCCATGTTGTTATGCTATTTCCTTATCAAAAACACCCCAGAGCGGTTTTTGGCTTCATTCACGCAGTTCTAAGTAATCCTCCTGAATCCTGCTCTCTGAGCAGCTGCTCCACCCTCTCCTGGTAAACGACTGAGCTGTTCAGTTGTGTCGTCACAGCGGAACGGAAGTGCTCTACATCTGTAATGTAATGCCTTACGGCCTGATTTGTATTTATAAAACTTTTTTTTTTTTTTTTTTTTTTTTTTTTTTTTTTCCAAAAAGCAACTCTCCGACGCGTCTGTGCTGTCCCACGACGCTAATCAAGCGCACCCACGGCTGGAGGAGCCATGGATCTGAGCATAAGTGTTGTTTTTGAAGACTGAGCTCTTTCTAACCTACTCTGCACACCGCCTGCTCTTTTTTCTTACCGATAATGTCACGGATGCGCGTTTGGCTACGAGAGGAACAGGACTATTCAACCTTCCTAAAGAAGAGTGCACTCGCCAGAAGTTGGAATTTCTTTCCGGGATTAAGCTAGCTACTATATCAACCAACCTGATGGATGCTTGGTAAACCTTGGCCAGAATCAAAGTGGATTAACTTTTATAACCAACACGAGGGCCATAACGTAAACACCCGACGATGGGGAGGCCATGCTGAGCGGTGAGTCAATCAAAACGCGTGTTAGCGTGTGTGTTAGCCATTTATGAAACTGTGTTTCACGTGTCAACTCCTTATAACTGCATTATGTGAAGTAACTTCACTTTTTGCAGCAATATTTATATTTATAATACTGCAAATGTGGAATGAGCGGAGAGAGGGGCGGAGTTAACTGAATCGAAGCGTCTTGTCTTCCGGGTAGGGAAAATACCCCCCAAAAATACTTATATTTCTCTCAAAAATGAGTACTCCATAGTGATAGAGGTACAATATATCATATATATGCCTATACTTTACTTTGGAATGGCTAAAATAGCATGATACAGATCCTTTGAAGTCATATGGAGGACACAGCTACCATGTGGAAGAAGGTGCTTTGGTCAGATGAGACAAAAATTGAACTTTTTGGCCCAAATGCAAATCGTTATGTATGGCACAAACCTAACACTGCTCATCGTCCTGAGTGCACCATCCCCAGTGTCAAATATGGTGGGGGGAGCATCATGCTATGGGGCTGCTTTTCCTCAGCGGGGACTGGGAAGATTGTAAGAATAGTTGGGAAGATGGATGGAGCCAAATACAGAGACATTTTGGAGGAAAACCTGCTGGAGTCAGCAAGAGAATTGAGGCTGGGGCGGAGATTCACCTTCCAGCAGGACAATGACCCTAAACACAAAGCTAAATCTACAATGGAATGGTTTAAAAACAAACATATTAATGTGTTAGAATGGCCCAGTCAAAGTCATGACCTAAATCCTATTGAAAATCCTTTGAAAGACCTGAAAACTGCTTTTCACAAACGCTCCTTCTAATTTGACAGAGCTTGAGTTGTTTTGTAAAGAGGAATGGGCTAAGATGTCAGTCTCTAGATGTGCAAACCTTGTAGTCATACCCCAAAAGACTTGCTGCTGTCATTGCAGGAAAGGGGGTTCCACAAAGTATTAAGTCATGCTGTATGAATACTTATGCACGCCCCACTTTTCACTTTTCTATTTTTTGAAAAATAACAATCATGTGTCATTGCTTTCACTTCACAGTTGTCTGTCACTTGTGTGTGAACTTTCAGGAAAAAATCTTTATATTTAGGGTTGTAAACATGACAAAATGTGCAAAAGTTCAGAGGTGTATTAGTACTTTCGCAAGGCACTGTATATACACGCACAGAACTTTGTTATGTAAATTGTTGGCTCTGTTTGGACATTGGCAGTTGGACATTGGCATAGGCTACATATTAATAACATCAAAAGCATTCAGCACCTGCAGGAGCCATACCAAAGAAAGAAAGAGAGTAGCCTTCGAGGTTAGCTAATTTGTGACCATCTCAACCCAAATTACAAGGCTCAAGGCGTTTGTATAAATCAGTGTTTGTCTGATATGTCATTGAGACCTAACCATCGGATGACAAGCTACGACCCAAAAATAGTCCAGAAAAGTGCAGTTCTAAGAACAGTAATATACTACGCAGAACCCGCAAGGCCGATGGTAGAGGACCTGAGCTTGAAGGAGACCACCTGCAGAGGGTGAGGATAAGTTTGTTTATATATAAACACTGTATATTATTGCTCACTGGAGGTGTGTTTATTGTTCAGCCTAACCACTCAATAACACTGACATAAATGTGCGAGTTCTATATAGCCTTTTTTTTTTTTTTTTACAATCCTTGCATGATGTTATAATTAAATGCTTTTAATGGAAAAGAAGTGTGTGTCTTTCTTGTTAGCATATTGCACAAACCCAAAAGAAGACATGAAAAAGTAGCCACATTGTATTGATACATCAAATAACTTGATTAATGTTGTTATTACTGGCTGTAGTTATTACATTTTCAAAGGATTTTCTCATTGCAAGGCCGATAACGTAATAACCAGCCAATAACGTAATAACATTACGTTATCGGTCAATCGTTATGACGTTATCGGCTCACCACTGTTATTACGTTATCGGTCCGTTATTACGTTATCGGCTTATTACATTTGAAACTGGTCAAATTTATTACGTTATGGGTCGTTATTACGTTATCGGCTGTTATTACATTATTACATTATTATTCTGTCAGTCTACCCCAGGGCAGTTGTGGCTAGAATAGTAGCTTACTACCACCAAGTATGGAGTGAATGAATAATGCAATGTTAAGCGTCTTTGAGTGTCCAAAAAGAGCAATATAAAACCGCTTTATTAGGCCCGAGCTAGTGACACGCAGTGTCCCGCGAGGGACTAATTAAAATCAATAACGGAAACATAAAACGCAAGAATTCACATAGCAAACGTGAACCGATATGCAAGTAACAAAGATCAGAAATTAGTGCTCCAGGAGGTCGAATTTTGGGTGGGGTCCGAGAGAGAAAATAATAAAAGATGGCTCAGTGGCGCCCCCTCAAACAGGCAGTTTACATTAAGTCAATGAGACCCCTGTGGCAAAAAATGTCATCGTACAAAGGTGACACTGGCCAGGGACATAGACCATGTCAGGACATGTAAAAAAAACATATTATAGCCCCACCCTAAATGCTACAGGAAGTCGGCCATCTTGGCCCAAACCTCGAACCTTCAAAATCGTACCTCTTGAACTTCTGACCCCTGATCCCCGAGTTTTCAATCAAAAGCCTCAATTTTTGCCCAAAATGTCCCAGACCCATGTGGCTTTCAAAATCATCGTTTAAATTTTGGAAATATTATTGGGCGTGGTCATGACAAGCCCGCAACTCAGAGGCCATTTTCAACAAAATTCAAAGTCTCATATCTTTCACAGACTTTGTCGGATTGGAACGGACCCAATCCGGCGCGTGTGCACATTCCCGAGCTGGACCCAACCATGTGCAAAGGCAGCCACTATCGCCAAAAATGACCCACTGGCGCCCCCTCAAAGGTTTCTTCTTGAAAAATTCAAATAAAAAAACCGGGATGGTATGGAGTTGTGAAAATAATCATACAGGCCTTCCCTGTCATGGGGATCAACATATCAAAGAGGCATCACTCTACTGATCACTTCTACACATGTTGGTCACTGCATACTCGGCAGTGACCAATGACCCCAACAGTTTGGGGTCATCGCCTTAGTCAGAGCTTTCCGACAATGTATAATATGTGGGGGTCAAGGCAACCACTCCACTTATTAAGCCCTTGCAAGATGGCACAACCTGCTGGCTTATGCCTGAGCACAACAGCGCCACCTTGTGGCTCAAGATGGCTTCAAGATGGCTTCAAAGTGGCTTCTAAGTGGCCCACCCTTTCACTGTCAAAATAGCCACAGTTCTTCTTCTGGCAGCATGCTGGACTCTGTCAGAGTTTCACCTGAAAATCGTCAATATTTCCCACATTCGCCCTTTATTCACAAAAGCCACACTTTTAGACTCATACGTAGTTTTACTACTTCTCTGTCACAGAAAGAAGCTTTAATTTGAAAGTTTTTTGCTCCAATTTCAGCTTTTTTGGACTGTACAATCACAGGAAGTTCAGTTTGGCTGTTTCCTGTCCGTTCCCTGTGCGTTCCTCCTACTAGATGGGCCTGATCAAAATATTGTTTTACCCATCAAGGTTTCTGCATGGCTGAAGCATCCTCTCAAATATTTGTCTCCCAGGCGATTTTACTCGTAAAGCTGTCCCTCCGTTTTCTGCACATGCATGAGCTAAGTGCTTTTTATACTATTAATCCGAGGTCCTCTCAGCTGTAGCTGCCTTAGCACCATAGGTAGAGTGCTTGACTCACAATCACAAGTTTGTTGGATCAATTCCCACCCTAACCTCTTTTTCTTTTCTTTTTTTTGGACTGACCACCTACTGGAAAGAACATTAATCGGAGTCTATGGTCCCACCTTCATTAAAAACAAAGAAAGAACAGTTTAGAAATATGCGCAACTACACAGAAAGACATGGGGGGACATTAGGGAAACAATTCAGGCAAAACTGGGGGGAAATAGAGAAAATGGAGGGGGAAAAATGACCTGAAATGACCTCTCCCGGAGATTTAAAGACAAGTAGAGCACCTCAGGCCAGTCACATGGGTATAACATGGGTTATACAATGGGGGTTAGTGTAATGCAGGTCAGTGAAATATAGAATGGTGCAATGTGGGACAGTGCAATATAGAATGGTGCAATATGGGTCAGTGCAATATAGAATGGTGCAATGTGAGTCAGTGCAATATAGAATGGTGCAATATGGGTCAGTGCAATATCAGGTCTGTCAGGGCATGTGCAATATTGGGGTTTGTGCAATACAGTCGATGCTTTTCCATTACTGTTTTCTATATTGTCCTTTGCTGTCCACTCTTTTTATTGTTTGTTCTAACAAGTGATCACTGTACTTGTCCTTGTCTCTCTGTACATAGTCTGTATATAGTGTCTCTGTATGTTTTTACTAACTTATGCTTAACATCAACCTGCCAGGGGGTCTGCAGATGGAAACTAGCCTACAACTATAATCTGGCATATTTACATTTGTGAAAATGTTCATTAATATGTATTGTCCCTCCTTTTCCAATAAATAAATAAATGTAGATATAGCTCAGTGATAGTGTGCTGGTCTCTGGTGCAAGAGGTCGCCAGTTTAAACACGGCATATAGGACTTTTAGAATGCTTTCTCTTTTCACATGGGCAGCTGCACACATTGTCTGAGCCTGATACAACTCCAGAATGAGCACCAAGTTATGTAGACACAATTATGTATTTGTCCACTTTTCTACCTTTCACTGCCTTTGCCCTCTTTACTCATGCAGACATTATTCTCTGCTGGATTGGACTGCACCAACTTCAACTAAAGCAGTTCAAGGTCATATAGTATCTTCCTGCCACAAGAATTAAAAGTTTGATGCAACTGTTTTTCCCTGATTTTGAGATGTCAGTTGTTATTTTTTATAGATTTACCTGACAGTTATGCTTGTGTTACTTACTTTATATCTGGAACAGCAGCCCAGGCTCCTGCTGCAGCCCAGTTAAAGCCTTTCCACCAGGAATGGCTAACTGTGCATCTGTTATTAATTCATTATTTAATTCTTTCAGCCCAAAAGAACCGCAACTGAGCGGCCCACCAGGAAACGTGTCGACTCTCCTAATTACCCAGCACGCCATTGCGCTCCTCTCTGCTGTAGGCTCCTTGCTCATGATAAACCTGCTTCCTCTCGCTAAAAAAAAACATGTGAAAAACTTGACGGGGCAAGAGTTAGCGGGCGCAAGAGTGAGGCCGGGTTGGGTCTGAGGCCGAGGAGAGAGCAGGTTTGGGCGAGAGGGGGCGGGCGAGAGGGGGCGGTCGCAAGGGGGCGGGCGCAAAGGGGCGCAGTCGCAAGGGGGGCGGTCGCAAGGAGCGAGGGCCTTTATCGCCGCGAGCGGCTTTAATTATTATTATTATTATTATTATTATGACAGGAACTGATTTCCAATTAGATCTGAAGCATAATTTCCATCTCCTTGTCTCCTCTGTAATCTAAATCCATGGATTAATAGTATTTACGTCCCAGGAAACACATGTGCTATGTACTGTTTTGTTCCATTTTGTCCACACACATGCTTGCCATGACATGTATCTGAACTGGCTTCGTTATTGAAATTATAATCGCTTTGTCTTCATATGGAAAGAAAAAAATGTGTCCACAAAGGGTATAAGTAACACTTTAAAAAGTGAGCGCCGCAGTGCGATCCAGGCAATGTTGTAAAAATCTACAAAGCCAGGTGAAGGAAAAGGCCTATGGACTATTAAATAGTGGGACACGTACCTGGCAAAAAATAAAAGGGTGTGTGGCAAGAAGGATTCCGAGGCACTCTGTTATAGAAAAATTAAAAGTCCTTTAATATGACATGGACATGCCTACGCGTTTCGACAAACAAAGTGTCTTCCTCAGGGCATAAGGTAGTATGGTGTGCTTCACCAGGTGTCACCTTTTTAACTACAGTAATGGGTGACAAGGTCATATGAAATCTCACCGAGATTAAACAGAAATACAATACATTGAAAAGTTACATTGTGGTGATATATTACCCTGCACACACACACACACACACACACAAAATATACATTTTTTTTTTGCATATTACCAGAGAGTGTAAAACAGTGAGCATACACATGAGTACTAAAGTCACAATATCAGGAAAGAAACGTGACCATACAACGTATGGCGCAATGTATTAAAAACACAGACAACAAATGTCACCAGAGACAGCATAAGGAAAACAACATGTTACGTACAGCGCAGTGCATTATAGACATCAGATAATACCGGTTATAAAGACGCAGCACCAAAGGAAGAAACGCAACCACACGACGTATGGCGCAAAATATTTAAAAAAATAAAACTTATACAAAAAAACAGACCCAGGTAAAACATGCACTACAAAAAAGGAGAAAAGTCTATTTCTTCGTTCCAGCCCAGGAAAATTGTAGCTCCCAGGGTATGTATCCAGAAGGTTTCTCTTTGTAAGAGTCTTTTTAATCTGTCACCACCTCTGCGATTACTTTCTGCGACTTCAACAACCATCACTTTTAGTTCATTGATGTTGACGTGAGCCTTTTCTTTAAAGTGCCTTTGCCATGGGGTAGTCCATATTTTGGGTACGAATTGCATATTTGTGTTCTGCGACTCGAT
Organism: Neogobius melanostomus; assembly: GCA_007210695.1. Lineage (NCBI taxonomy): Eukaryota > Metazoa > Chordata > Actinopteri > Gobiiformes > Gobiidae > Neogobius > Neogobius melanostomus. Next base: position 1,510,759 of record VHKM01000448.1, on the reverse strand, counting down.
CTTTGAGTCTACGTTTCGTTCGGCCGAAGTAAAAACAGCCACAAGGGCAATCTAAACAATATACCACAAACGTAGTGCTGTTGGCGCCCTGAGTAAGACACTTTGTGTGTCGAAACGCGTAGGCATGTCCATGTCATATTAAAGGACTTTTAAAGGTCCTATATCATGCAAAATCGACTTTTTGGAGTTTTTAACCATGTTGTTATGCTATTTCCTTATCAAAAACACCCCCAGAGCGGTTTTTGGCTTCATTCACGCAGTTCTAAGTAATCCTCCTGAATCCTGCTCTCTGAGCAGCTGCTCCACCCTCTCCTGGTAAACGACTGAGCTGTTCAGTTGTGTCGTCACAAAGGAACGGAAGTGCTCTAAGTCTGTAATGTAATGCCTTACGTCCTGTTTTTTTTTTTTTTTTGTAAGAGAGCAATAAAGAAAAAAATTATAATAATAAACTCAGTCTCCAACCGTCTGTGCTGTCCAAACGCAGTAAGCAAACGCTCCCGCGGCCGGAGGGTGCATTGTTTGTGAAGACGAAGCTCTTTCTAACCTACTCTGGACACCGCCTGTTTATTTTGCTTACGATAATGTCACGGATGCGCATTTGGCTCTATTAGATCCATGGTTTGGCTACGAGAGGACTAGTCAACCTTCCTAAAGAAGAGTGCACTCGCCAGAAGTTGGAATTTCTTTCTGGGATTCAGCTAGCTACTATATCAACCAACCTGATGGATGCTTGGTGAACCTTGGCCAGAATCAAAGTGGATTAACTTTTATAACCAACGCGATCTCATGGGGAGTCCAGACTGAGCGGTGAGTCAATCAAAACGCGTGTTAGCGTGTGTGTTAGCCATTTATGAAACTGTGTTGCACATGTCAACTCCTTATAACTGCATTATGTGAAGTAACTTCACTTTTTGCAGCGATGTTTATATTTATAATACTGTAAATGTGGAATGAGCGGAGAGAGGGGCGGAGTTAACTGAATCGAAGCGTCTTGTCTTCCGGGTAGGGAAAATACCCCCAAAAATACTTATATTTCTCTCAAAAATGAGTACTCCATAGTGATAGAGGTAGAATATATCATATATATGCCTATACTTTACTTTGGAATGGCTAAAATAGCATGATACAGAACCTTTAATAGTTCTATAACAGAGTGCCTCAGAATCCTTCTTGCCACACACCCTTTTATTTTTTGCCAGGTATGTGTCTTAAGCAAGATCCCACTATTTAATACTTTAAAATTGAAGTTTGGGCTTTCGAGGTGATATAACCACTGTCTTCTCTTACACATGTGCGTGTTCTGCATGCAGAAAAAGCCAGAGCCCACAGACCTGAACCATTTGATAAAGGACGAGTGGGAGCTGCCCAAAGAGGAGTTCAGCCTGGAGGAGGAGCTGGGCAGCGGCTGCTTCGCTGACGTCTACCGGGGGCGCTGGAAGAGCAACATCAACGTGGCCATCAAGATCATCAAGAGCGGTAACAACTGCAGGAAAAAATGTTGGCTCTATACGTACCTCCATTTTACTCCTATCCATAAGACTAGAAAGTAGTGTTAACTGGGTACGCAATTAGACTGACCTACTTCTTACATTCACTGTGGATGATGTGTAAACTGTTGTAAACCTCAACCAAGCCATGTGACATTTTAATTCAGTTCAGAAACTGTTTCTCTGAAGGTTCATAACAGCCATAACTTGATTGCTCAATGATAAAGTGCAATAATAAAAGTGTTATTTCAGCACAGTAGGGATTTTCCTCCCTTTTCAGGAACAGGCGGAGTCTGACTCTGCTGAGTCACAGTTTCAGGTGCTGTGTTGATATGTTGCATTGTTACTTAGAATTATTAGTCCAAAATAGGTCATACACATATAGGTTCTTGGAAGTATTAAGACAAAATGCCATTGTTATTTTTGTTTTTTTTATACTAGAGTCACTACACATTATTTTGTTATATTTTAAAAACTAATGTCCCTGAATCCAGGTGAAACTCGGAAAATTTGAATATTGTTAAAAAGTGCATTCATTTCTGTTATTCAACTTAAACTGTGAAACTAATATATGATAGACTCATTACATGCAAAGTGAGATATGTATAGCCTTTATTTGTTATAATTTTATTTTGATTATTATGGCTCCGCTTGTAAAAACCCTTGTAAAAATCTCATAAAATTAGAATATTTTGAAAATGGGCTGTAAGCCATACTGTAATCATCAAAGTTATAACAAACAAAGGCTTGACATCTGTCACTTTGCATGTAATGAGTCTATATCATATATTAGTTTCACATTTTAAGTTGAATTACAAAAATGAATTAACTTTTGAACGAACGATATTCTACTTTTCCGAGTTTCACCCATACCACATATACTGTGTCAAAGTAAAAAATGAGAGCTATGGAAGTGGAAACCAGGAAATAGATGATTGCAAGAAAGAAAAAAGAGAGACCAGACCTCCAAATTCACTTGTACAACTTCCTCAACAATTCCCATACGAAATGTTGTCAATAAAGACATTGGTAGGTGTAGAAAATGTAGAATCCTTTGAGAACATAATTGCTGACTAGTATACTGAACATTCATGCTCCCTTCAGATCCTCCTTTCTGACGAGGTTTCTCTCTCCAGACTCGGAGCTGAACCATCAAGAGTTTGTTAGGGAGGTGGAGATGTTGAAGAGGCTGCGCCACCGTCACTTGATCTCTCTGTTCGCTGTGTGTACCGAGTCTCCTCCATATTATATAGTGATGGAGCTGATGGAGAAGGGCAGCCTGCTACAGTTCCTCAGAGGTGAGTGAACCGCTGGATCAAACATACATCAACAATAAGTCACCAGTGGAGGGTTAGGCCCGTGGTTATCAACCTTTTTTCTTCACTAAACCAACTGAACATGATTCAAAACAAAGACATGATGATTTACTGTAGCTACCCCATATACTCTGCGGACACTGCTTATGAAATGTGTTATATGAATAAATTTTACATTTGTGGGCCCAGTCAAGATATCTGGTTTGTATGAAAAGAGAATAGGGTAGGTCCCACAATGGATCCCTGAGGCTCACCATGAAGAGGCTTTGACGTGACAGAATCAATATATACTAGTTTGATCATTTTTCAAAGATGCTGTCTGTGTTTCTAACAGAATATTGTTATGGTTAACAATATTAAAGGTGCATTATGTAACATTTTATTTGACCTTTCAGTGACCCAGTGGCTGTATGGGTGGTTAGCATAGTGCCTTTGCTTTCCATCGCAGCAGCCTCTAAGACGCTCCAGGATACGATGTTTCTTTACAGTTTCTGGTAGGTTTTCTGAGTGGAATGTATGCGTAACCATGAGGATGGTTCTATCAGCAGAGTAAAGAAGCCCTAAGAACAATTGGTCCCAGAGCGTCTTATGGCAACATGTGATAGAAAGTAAAGGCGCCATGCTACCACTCATACAGCCCCTGGGTCATTGAAAGATCGAATACTAACAAATATCTACTTTTTCCACTTAAAAAATTACATAATGCACCTTTTAAAATGCCTTTAAATATCAAGTGGACCACAGTGGGACCACAGTTTTTTTCCACATGTTGATACTTCTGTTGCCTGTTGCTGTGTTGTGGGGGACTGGTTTATGAAGTCCTTAATTGGAATTGCAATGATCAATGCATTCTATTTAGTGCCGTTTTGTGTTTTGCCCCACATGATATTATTTCCTATAGGTCCCGAGGGGCAGCACCAGGACATAGTGTCACTAGTGGACATGGGAGCACAGGTGGCTGATGGGATGTCCTACCTGGAAGAGAACAACTGTATCCACAGAGACCTGGCGGCTCGGAACGTCCTGGTCGGAGAGGGTTATATATGTAAAGTGGCCGACTTTGGACTGGGACGTATTATCAAGGTACGAAATATGACAAAAAAGTCACATTTTGCATGATTAAATCTTAACAAGTTTCCAAGCAGAACTTATGCAATATGCAACAAGAAGAAATTGGAGTGAGACAAACAAAATTTAGTACACATTTTATTGAAAACGACCATTAAACTGAAATAGTAATGATGTTGTAATTAGTAATAATGTTGTAACTTACAACTGAATTAGGGCTGAACGATTTTGGAAAATAATCTAATTGCGATTTTTTTTCTTCAATATTGCGATTGCGATTAAATATGCGATTATTGTTGCAAAGTCCTCTTCTCATGTATTTTTCACCTAACACAAGCAATACATCAGGCTGTTTCATAATAAACTATTAGATTAATTTGAAGTGAAAATTGCAACAATAAAGCAAACAAAATTGTTGCTTGACCTATTCAAAATGTATGAACATGTGGACTGCACTTCTTAAACTGTCTGAACTTAACAGTACAGTCTATAAATAAAAGATAAATTATATAGATATATATAAAAAAATAAAAAAAAGGATAAAACTCACTGATCCAGTCAGTAACATCACCCACACTAAAGTGCAGGAAAAGTAAGAACAAACGTCTGCTTTAACTAGTTGGAAAAGTTTTAGGAAATCAAACTCCCAATTAATACAAAATAAACTATTGATTATTTATTATTTCGGCCAATCAAATACCGGTCTGAGCTGCGACTCGTAGTTGCTTCAGATGCACGTTATTGATGGACACGGAGAGGCCAGATGGAGCACTCGCCAAAACACAGTGGAATTAGGAACAGCATTTTGGTTTTGGGATGTAACTTTGGACAATATGAAGAGAAGGCAAGGACACGGTGACATGAGGTGCCAAACACAGACACGTTTACTTTCTCTTTGACTCACAGTCATTTAGTGACATTTCAGCAGTAAACAGCACATTTACTCAGTAAAGACATGACACAGAGTCCTGCCTCAGATCGTAGTTTCCAAAACTTTTCATACAGCAGTTTAGTGTTTATATCTAGCGTGTGTACTACCTACGGAGCGCATATGCGGTAGATGCAAAGGTAAATAGAGGCACATGGCACATCGCCTCGCGTATACTTAATGGTCATGAACCGTCATTATGCTTTTGAGATAAGTTCTTTATCCACAACATTCCCAAACATAAGCCTCCTAAACTGAGCCACAAATGACTCTTTACTCTTTACAAGCAGCACAGGCTCACCTATATCTCTGTGGAGGAGACGTGTGAATCCTCTGATCATCAGAGCGTGTAGTAGCAACCCCCCGTATTTTGCACACTGGTTATAGGCCAAATCTGTGCAAAAATGTGGATTTTGTGTCATTTTCTGTCAGGTATTCGCACTGTCATGACATCCTGATGGCAAAATGTGGTTTCATAAGCCTCAGGATCTTTACAGAAATTCTAAATGACAGTCTTACTGTGTCCCACCATTGTGGCATTGCAAGTCCTGTAATGCCACAATATTGAAAGTAAATTAACTGGTCCACCTTATATTTGGTTTTGCGCATGGTTTTAAAGACCTGAATTCATCAAAACGTCTCATTGATAGTAAACGGAGGACCTTCAGGGGTCCTTGTTTGGTAAGAGGTCCCTGATCCCATACGTTTGAGAACTCCTGCTATAATTCCTTGCTGAAGCTGGCTCTCCCATGCAGGGTTACTGCCACAGCTCTGCAGCAGCTCCTGAAACTCGGCCTCAAAATGTACCATTTTTAAAACAGTAAAAAAAATTTAGCTTTGTTCTGTCTCTCTGCAAGACCTGCAACCACCACAATTAATCGGCAATAAATGTGCATTTTTCATTTATATAATAATCTTTTTCTAGGGGCCCTTTTATGTATCTGAAGATAAAAAGATTCCTTACAAGTGGACCGCCCCTGAAGCAATCAGCCAAGGAATGTTCTCAAGCAAATCTGATGTCTGGTCGTTTGGAGTTTTACTTTATGAAATCATGACATTCGGAGGCAACCCGTACCCAGGTCAGCGTCTCTATATTGTCAAACAAACACATGAATTTGATTGTCATCTGTAAAATCATGACTTTTGTTTTTTTAGGATTTATTAACAACCAGGTGTTGGATCAGGTGAAGGATGGATACCGCATGCCCCGTCCCCCAAGTGTCCGGAGTTTCTGTACAACATCATGATGGAGTGTTGGAGCGCAGAGCCAGAGAACAGACCTACCTTCAAGTCACTGAAGGATCGTTTGGACAGCAGCATTACGTCAAATGAGTGGGACAACTACTGAACTCTGGGCTGGAAATACGCCAAGCATTTTGCTGAAAGAATGATCGATCGCTTGATCCATGAGCACGGACTTAAAATGGACTGTAGATAGTAATACATTCAATAATAGACTTGTATATAGATAATATTTAATATTATAATGACGTTTAGCTGTTTTCAAATTAATTTTTATGCCTTGTTCTTTGGATTTTCAGGGTAATACCAACAAAAGCAGATGAACTGTGTATAAAACGGAACCATGAAGAAATCTTTTGTCCTTCCTTTCCCAAGTCTCGATCCTTTCAGCAAAATATTTACAGTAGACCACATATTGACCTCCCAATGTGACCCACTGTATTTCTCTGGCAATAACATCAAGGTGATCACTATGCCAAACTGTTTTATTTGATGTAGCAATCAAATAAAACAGTTTACCTCTGCTACACCCTGTAATTTTCTTTATGATGATATATTTTATATCAGTGAAAGTAGTTGCCTGGCCTGCCATCCACCTCTGCTTTTTGTATCTGTTAAAAAGCAGGATCGTCTGGAACTTTGCTCACAGTCAATCAGAGCTACAGACGTTTTGTTCTAATGACAGGAAGACCAAATTAGTCAAACATAGTCTTAAAGCAGTACTAAGTAACTCGTGCCCCTAGAGGCCATAAGCACCACTGCAGGTGTCGTAGCATGTTGCGTTTTTGTACTTATTAATTTTGACAAAGGGAAAGAGGGATATTGTACATCCAATTACACAATGGAGATACATTTTTTCACTCAAACTTGGCTGTAATTAGCTTTGCCCGTTAGCCTGTTAGCTTCTCCTTTGTGATTCTTTTAGTGTGTATTGGTGACACTGACCCGTTGGCAGTGAAGTTGCAATTGAGGTTTTCTGGCCAGAGACACCAGGGGGAGATGAAAGACCCCCCAATCATTACCACCAGAGGGACTACGAAAATGATTTACAAGTTACTTAGTACTGCATTTAAGGCCTGTTCATACTCCACAAGATGCAAGAACTTTTTTCTCGCACCCAGAGCTCCGAGAACAAAATGACGTCATTATGTTCTCGGAGCTCCTGTTCGGCAGTTCTTTCACGTTGTTCTTGACACCTGAGCTGAGCAGAACTTTGTTCTGCAGGGCTGCAAGAACTCTTGCTGTGATTGGCTGGATGTTTAGTGGGCGGGGTTATTTCTGTAATTCCTTGATTATTTTGGCTGCCGAAAAAGGGGGCGTGGCAGTTCGGCAGCAACACGTCTTGTGGAGTATGAAATGTCAGAGCCCAGACGAACTTTGTTCTTGTTCTTTTTGCCTCAAGAACAAGAACAAAGTTCTCGAGTCTTGTGGAGTATGAACAGGCCTTTAATGTAGCCCACTTAACAAGAATTTTACCTGTGTAGATACAGAAAACATGCACAATAGGTCAATCCTCCAGCCAACTGTGGCTAGCTGGGAAGCTAGCTGGCCGATGCGGTGTTCGTCTTCGCACCCGTTTTGGTGGACGGCGCAAAAAATACCCGGTGAGTCCTGTGAACACTTGAGTGTGCAAACAACTCCAAGATGCCCCCCCAAAAAGGCGATTGTTGAGGAACTCGCTCGGGCCTAATAATGGAGCTAATGGAAGAAATCAAAGCCTTAAAAGCTATAAACGACGAGAAGGATAAAACTATCTTTTCCCTGGAAAGTCGTCTTGCAGATCTCGAACAGTACACACAACTCAATGACCTAATTATCACGGGCTTGGATCTTAAGCCAAGATCATACGCAAGGGCTGTCACCGTAGGAGTAGAACACAAGGAGATGGTCCAGGAATCAGTGGAGCAACAGGTTGTGTCGTTTCTCAACACTAAAGGCATCAGTGTTGAGAAAGAGGACATAGAAGCCGGTCACCCCTTGTCCAAAAAGAACCAACGTCCAAGTGTTGTAATAGTCCGGTTCGTAAACAGGAAAAAAAGACTGAAGTGCTCAAACAGGGTTGAAAACTTAAAGGGACACAGGTGTATCTTAACGAACATTTGACCAAGAAAAATGCATACATCGCAAAGGAAGCACGTTTGCTGAAGAAAGAAAGGAAAATTCAGGGTACATGGACAACAAACTGTAGAATATTCATAAAACTGAACGGCTCTCCAGAAGACGCCAAGGTTTTGTGGATAAAAGATGTTGATGACTTGGAAAAATACAAAAGAGGTAATGTGCCCCATTGACACCCCCTAAATCACTGTTATGACTGACAGTACCTACAATGAATCATCATCTGAAAATGAGTCACGTAGAAATGATTCCATAAATGCAGACTTTAAACTAAATACACCCATCTTCGCTGAACAAAACATAAACCAAATAACTGATGATATTGATCCTAATACACACTTCTATAATAATATAAACACTATGTGCAAATACTATAAGGACTGTGAAATACAAAATCAAATGAACCGGAAGGAAACCTTATCTGTGATTCACCTCAACAGTCGTATGCTAATTTCGAGAACATAACCGAGTACTTAAACCAATTCAGCACCCCCTTTGATGTTACAGCAATTTCAGAAACATGGCTAAATGATAACAAACCTGATAACTTCATCATAAAAGGATATGAAATGTTTAAAGTAAATAGAAACCACAAAATAGGGGGTGGGGTTGCGCTATATGTTAATAATGGCATGCAGACAAAAGTAGTTGAAAATTTGACTGTAACTATAGATGGCCTTATGGAATGTCTCACCGTGGAACTGTGTTTTGAAAAAAGAAAAAACATATTAATAAGTTGCATCTATAGAACACCTGGATCCAAAATTGACACCTTCACAGATTATATGGAGGGATTATTTTCAAATTTGGGACAAAAGGAAGTGTTTCTTTGTGGAGATTTTAACATTGATTTACTTAAAATAAAAATTCACAGGCCCTCAGAAAATGTCTTAAATACTCTATACAGTCAATCTTTGTTTCCTAAAATAACCAGGCCAACACGCATAACTCCACACAGTTGCTCACTAATTGATAATATATTTACAAATGTTCTCAGCAAAGACCTTCCAAGTGGGATTCTAGTAACGGATATAAGTGATCACCTACCTGTTTTTGTTCTGTATAACTTAAGAAATAGGAAAACTAAAGATGACAAAACTCATGTCACTAAATTTATCAGATTGCTAAATGATGACGCGCTGGAAGCCTTTAAAGTCAGCTTGGCTGAAACAAACTGGAAATCTTGGAAGAAACCAATGTAGATGCAGCTTATAATATCTTCTTAAGAACTTTCATGACCCTCTATGACCTGCATTGCCCAAAAATAGAAAGCAAATGTAAAAGATAATGAGTCCCTGGATGACTACGGGTTTAGCAAAAAAAATTCACTATACAAAGTCTTCTTAACAAAAAGAACAAGTGAATCTGAAAATAAGTACAAAAGATACAAAAACAAACTTACTAACATAATAAGAAACTGCAAAAAAATGATTATAGTGCACTACTCGAAAAAAATAAGTCAAACACTAAAGCTCTCTGGTGTACCATAAATGATGTACTTCGAAGGACTCCAAAAGGAAATGTATTACCACAGAGCTTTATGTCAAATGGTCTGAACATTGAAAATTCAAATGAAATTGTGAATGAGTTCAATAAGTATTTTATAAGCATAGGACCTCAATTATCCTCCTCAATAACTCCACCATGCACAAATTATAACTATGATTGTGTCCAGGAAAACCCAAATACAATGTTTCTTACGCCAACAACAGGACAAGAAATAATCAATATAGTTAGAAAGTTCACAAATAAGAAATCCTTGGACTGTGACGAGGTAGATATGAGTATTGTTAAACAGGTCATCCATCACATGGTCACACCGCTATCCCATATTTTCAATTTGTCTTTCAAAACTGGTCAATTTCCAGATTTAATGAAAATGGCTAAAGTTATTCCTATCTATTAAAATGGTGACAAAACTCAATTCTCTAACTACAGACCTATCTCAATACTACCTCAATTCTCAAAAATATTAGAAAAGCTCTATATAACTCGACTAGACGCATTTATAGATAAATACAATATTTTAAATGACAGTCAACATGCCTTTCGCAAAAGCAGATCTCCCGCTTTCGCGTTAATGGAACTCATAGAGGAAATCTCTAATAATATCGACAAGAAAAGTATTCAATAGGTATTTTCCTCGATCTTAAGAAGGCCTTCGACACTATGGATCACAATATACTCCTGAACAAACTACAAAAATATGGGATAAGAGGTATTGCATTCAATTGGATTGAATCCTACTTAACAAACCGTAAACAGTATGTTCAAATGGGGCAGTGCAGATCTATGTGTGATACCCTACTGTAGTGTGTGGTGTCCCCCAGGAACCGGTGCTGGGACCTAAACTATTTTTATTATATATCAATGATTTGTACTTGGTTTCCAAGAAGCTTAAACTGGTCCTTTTTGCAGATGATACAACAATCATACTCTCAGGTGCAGATTTACAGCAAATGGTGATCGAGATTACAGAAGAAATGGATAAATTGAAAGATTGGTTCTGCGTAAACAAACTGTCTCTAAACATTACGAAAACCAAAGCAATGTTCTTTGGAAATCGTGTAATGAATGTACAAATGCCAGTTAAAATTGGCAACGAAACCATTGAAAGAGTCTATGAACATACATTTCTTGGTGTAACACTCGATCATAAAATCAATTGGAAACCTCACATCATAAAAATTAAAACTAAAGTTGCAAAGATTTCAGCCATAATGAATAAATTTAAATATATAATTGATAACAAAGCTCTATATACTGTTCACTTATCCTCCCCCATTTAACATATTGTGTAGAGATCTGGGGAAATGCGTATACAGTAAAAGTAATCTTGACCCATTGTTTAAAGTTCAGGAAAAGGCAATAAGAATAATCCATTTAGCTGGATACCGTGAACACACAAATCCCTTATTTCTTAAATCAAAAATAATGAAATTTGAGGACCTTACTGAATTTAAGATGACTCAAATCATGTTCAAAGCCTCACAAAAGTCGCTTCCTGAAAGCATACAAAATATGTTCTGCAAACGAGAAGTCAAATACAACTCAAGAGATAAGAAGAGCTTTGATAAACAGTACTCCAGAACAACCATGAAAAGCATGTGCCCCACGAGACGTGGTGTTGAAATATGGAATAATCTAGATCAAAACATCAAACTTTGCAATAACCTGGTACATTTCAAAAAGTTTACAAAGAGTTTATATTTCTTAGATATGAGTTGTAGCACATTCTTTTGTTGTTGTTTCTTCACTTTGCTGTTGTTGTTTATTTCTTTATTTATTGTTCTTTATTATTTGTTGTTACTTTGCCCTATGTTCTTTTGTCTATGATTTGCTACCCTGCAAATGTTAAATGTCAAGTGTAATGTTATTTTTATTTTGGGGTGGGCGCTTATAAGCCTTTGGCTTCGGCCCACTCCCTTTGAGCAGGTCAACTGCTCAAACAAATAAATAAACTAAACTAAACTGATTCTGACCATTAGGCATCGAAGTATGGGTCAAATACAGAGGACAAATTTCCCCACAGAGACAATAAAGTACACTAATCTTATGTAACCTTATTTCGTAGAGAAAACAACCCCTTTTTCTTTTCTTCAGTTAATGGAAGGTAAATAAAGGTATAATTTTATTTTGAAAACTCTTTTTGTGAAAGGAGGAATTGTCATATCCTCTCTTAAACTTTATTTTCCTGTTTGTTGATAATGACCTTTTGATTTGTTAAAAGTAATATTAGTCCCGCCTTCCAAGCAGCGGACTCATGTGGTCTTTACCTTCAGTTATGGTCAATACCACTTCGAGTGGAAAATTACACATGAACACCACCTCATGTTGTATTATCCACTAGGAAACTGGAAGATCATTTTGATGCCTGAGTTTCCGAGATGAGATAATCTTTGACCATTCAACATGACAGAGAGCAGCGATAATATGTTTTTGTGTCTTTTAGCTGATTGTTATGAAACCGACACTATGCATTTAGCTCTTTAGCTACTCAATTTTAATATCATCTCTTTTTATACACTTACTGTCTTGTAAAAAAAAAGCCAATCTTCATAGGCTATGTTTTTGATTAAAGTAGATACAAAGCAGCAGTAATTCAGCTGCTTGTAAACTACTTTCTCACGTGAATTTATTTGTTTGTAATGTATTGGTGTTTTATTTTTTTTATGTTTCACTTTACTATGACAAAAAGCACTTGAACACAATGCACTCCTTATATCCATTTCACAACTGGAAAGGATCATCTTTACCAGAGCAAGGCGAGGCAACTTTATTTATACCACATGATGGCAGCAGTAATCACGCTTTAGTTTATATGGGTCTTCCAGAACGAACGAGAAAGGCTGTCTTATTGGGGAAAAGAAAAATTGTAAACAAATATTTGCATTGTCTGTGAGTTAATTTGGAATATTTACTGTATTAAGTGGAGGAGCACAAGCTTGAGAGGTAGATGTCCCGGACTGGATCGCTCTACGTGGGACTGTGGGATTTCGCTGGCGGGCAAGTGGTGTTCCTTGCCATGTCTCCTGATGACACCGGGCCAAATCCTGGATGGCAGAAAACTTTCTCCAGCTTAACCAGGACAAAACTGAAGTTTTAGTCATCGGTCCTAAGGCCCAGAGAGAGAAACTTTTACCCAAACTACAGTCACTGTCTTTTAATCCTTCCTCACATGTGAAGAACCTGGGCGTGATTTTTGACTCTGAGCTGACATTTATTCCACACAATAAGAATATCACAAAGATAGGTTTTTACCATCTAAAGAACATAGCCAGAGTCCGCCCCATTCTCTCTTGGGCCAACACGGAGACGCTAATGCATGCTTTTATCACCAGTCGTATCGACTACTGCAATGCCCTGCTCTCTGGTCTTCCCAAAAGAGTATCTTAGGTTTACAACTTTTACAAAATTCAGCAGCTCGTGTCCTGACAAAGACCAGGAGGCGGGACCACATTACACCGGTTTTAGAGTCGCTGCATTGGCTCCCCGTGTGTTTCAGGATCGATTTTAAAGTTCTTCTAACGGTTTTAAATGTCTTAATGGTCTTGGTCCTTCTTATCTTTCAGAACTGCTTTTACCTTATGAGCCTTCGCGGTCCCTGCGCTCCTCCGGCAGGGGTCTCCTAGTTATTCCTTAAGTCAACAGAAAGACTCACGGCGAGGCGTCTTTCCAATATTATGGCCCTCGCCTCTGGAACGACCTGAGGAGGAGCTCAGGACCGCAGAGAACGTTCATGTATTTAAGAGCAGGCTCAAGACCCACCTTTTTAGCTTAGCTTTTAACTGACATTTATTTATTTAGTCCTAATGATATATTGTATGTGTGTGTGTATATGTGTATGTACAGTATGTGTGTATATATATATATATATTTATATATATATGTATATATATATACAGTGAGGAAAATAAGTATTTGAACACCCTGCTATTTTGCAAGTTCTCCCACTTAGAAATCATGGAGGGGTCTGAAATTGTCATCGTAGGTGCATGTCCACTGTGAGAGACATAATCTAAAAAAAAAAATCCAGAAATCACAATGTATGATTTTTTAACTATTTATTTGTATGATACAGCTGCAAATAAGTATTTGAACACCTGTCTATCAGCTAGAATTCTGACCCTCAAAGACCTGTTAGTCTGCCTTTAAAATGTCCACCTCCACTCCATTTATTATCCTACATTTAGATGCATCTGTTTGAGGTCTTTAGCTACATAAAGACACCTGTCCACCCCATACAATCAGTAAGAATCCAACTACTAACATGGCCAAGACCAAAGAGCTGTCCAAAGACACTAGAGACAAAATTGTACACCTCCACAAGGTTGGAAAGGGCTACGGGGAAATTGCCAAGCAGCTTGGTGAAAAAAGGTCCACTGTTGGAGCAATCATTAGAAAATGGAAGAAGCTAAACATGACTGTCAATCTCCCTCGGACTGGGGCTCCATGCAAGATCTCATCTCGTGGGGTCTCAATGATCCTAAGAAAGGTGAGAAATCAGCCCAGAACTACACGGGGGGAGCTGGTCAATGACCTGAAAAGAGCTGGGACCACCGTTTCCTAGGTTACTGTTGGTAATACATTAAGACGTCATGGTTTGAAATCATGCATGGCACGGAAGGTTCCCCTGCTTAAACCAGCACATGTCAAGGCCCGTCTTAAGTTTGCCAATGACCATTTGGATGATCCAGAGGAGTCATGGGAGAAAGTCATGTGGTCAGATGAGACCAAAATGGAACGTTTTGGTCATAATTCCACTAAACGTGTTTGGAGGAAGAAGAATGATGAGTACCATCCCAAGAACACCATCCCTACTGTGAAGCATGGGGGTGGTAGCATCATGCTTTGGGGGTGTTTTTCTGCACATGGGACAGGGCGACTGCACTGTATTAAGGAGAGGATGACCGGGGCCATGTATTGCGAGATTTTGGGGAACAACCTCCTTCCCTCAGTTAGAGCATTGAAGATGGGTCGAGGCTGGGTCTTCCAACATGACAATGACCCGAAGCACACAGCCAGGATAACCAAGGAGTGGCTCTGTAAGAAGCATATCAAGGTTCTGGCGTGGCCTAGCCAGTCTCCAGACCTAAACCCAATAGAGAATCTTTGGAGGGAGCTCAAACTCCGTGTTTCTCAGCGACAGCCCAGAAACCTGACTGATCTAGAGAAGATCTGTGTGGAGGAGTGGGCCAAAATCCCTCCTGCAGTGTGTGCAAACCTGGTGAAAAACTACAGGAAACGTTTGACCTCTGTAATTGCAAACAAAGGCTACTGTACCAAATATTAACATTGATTTTCTCAGGTGTTCAAATACTTATTTGCAGCTGTATCATACAAATAAATAGTTAAAAAATCATACATTGTGATTTCTGGATTTTTTTTTTTTAGATCATGTCTCTCACAGTGGACATGCACCTACGATGACAATTTCAGACCCCTCCATGATTTCTAAGTGGGAGAACTTGCAAAATAGCAGGGTGTTCAAATACTTATTTTCCTCACTGTATGTATATATATATGTATATATATATATATATATATATATATATATGTGTATATATGTGTATGTGTGTGTGTATATACACTCACCTAAAGGATTATTAGGAACACCATACTAATACTGTGTTTGACCCCCTTTCACCTTCAGAACTGCCTTAATTCTACGTGGCATTTATTCAACAAGGTGCTGAAAGCATTCTTTAGAAATGTTGGCCCATATTGATAGGATAGCATCTTGCAGTTGATGGAGATTTGTGGGATGCACATCCAGGGCACGAAGCTCCCGTTCCACCACATCCCAAAGATGCTCTATTGGGTTGAGATCTGGTGACTGTGGGGGCCATTGTAGTACAGTGAACTCATTGTCATGTTCAAGAAACCAATTTGAAATGATTGGAGCTTTGTGACATGGTGCATTATCCTGCTGGAAGTAGCCATCAGAGGATGGGTACATGGTGGTCATAAAGGGACATGGTCAGAAACAATGCTCAGGTAGTCCGTGGCATTTAAACGATGCCCAATTGGCACTAAGGGCCTAAAGTGTGCCAAGAAAACATCCCCCACACCATTACACCACCACCACCAGCCTGCACAGTGGTAACAAGGCATGATGGATCCATGTTCTCATTCTGTTTACGCCAAATTCTGACTCTACCATCTGAATGTCTCAACAGAAATCGAGACTCATCAGACCAGGCAACATTTTTCCAGTCTTCAACTGTCCAATTTTGGTGAGCTCGTTCAAATTGTAGCCTCTTTTTCCTATTTGTAGTGGAGATGAGTGGTACCCGGTGGGGTCTTCTGCTGTTGTAGCCCATCCGCCTCAAGGTTGTGCGTGTTGTGGCTTCACAAATGCTTTGCTCCATACCTCGGTTGTAACGAGTGGTTATTTCAGTCAAAGTTGCTCTTCTATCAGCTTGAATCAGTCGGCCCATTCTCCTCTGACCTCTAGCATCAACAAGGCATTTTCGCCCACAGGACTGCCGCATACTGGATGTTTTCCCTTTTCACACCATTCTTTGTAAACCCTAGAAATGGTTGTGCGTGAAAATCCCAGTAACTGAGCAGATTGTGAAATACTCAGACCGGCCCGTCTGGCACCAACAACCATGCCACGCTCAGAATCGCTTAAATCACCTTTCTTTCACATTCTGACATTCAGTTTGGAGTTCAGGAGATTGTCTTGACCAGGACCACACCCCTAAATGCATTGAAGCAACTGCCATGTGATTGGTTGTTTAGATAATTGCATTAATGTGAAATTGAACTGGTGTTCCTAATAATCCTTTAGGTGAGTGTATATACAGTATATATATGTATTGTATATATGTGTGTATGGATGTATGATGCGGGGCGTATTGTTTTAAATGTTGTAATCTGTAAAGCACTTTGTGATACCTTTCGGTATGAAAAGCGCTTTATAAATAAAGTTTGATTGATTGATTGATTGATTGATTGATGTCTCTTCCAATACCTCATCTTGGTAAATTCATGTGCGGGTTAGAAAAAAACATGGCAGGTGGCACCATGCTAAATTAGCATTAAGCTAATGATGAGTAGAATTTTTTTTTTCCTGATATAAACCAATGTAAATGCTCTTTTTGTTTGATGTATGAGTATGCTAATAGAGATTTGAGGTTACAATATCGTAGTAAAACACCTTTGGTTGATTTTGCACAAATTTTGGTTATTTTTATTATTAGATTAAATGCACATGAGGTGATTCACCATGTGAAAGCTTCTGGAATGCTAATCCCAGTAGCTCAAGGTTTTCTACTGTAACATGGGATAACTTTTGAAGGAGAATATAGGAATACATTGTTTTATTACCCACTTGATAATGAAATAATTTAATTGTAATTCATTTTATAATTTGGAAAAGGTTAAAAAACGATTTAGAAATCAATAAGTTAATTGGTTAATAATATTTGATCATAGTTACATGGTTAAATAATTTAAATAGATAAAGGGAATTTGTTAATGCAAGGCAAGGCAACTTTATTTATACTGCGCATTTTGTACACAAGGCAACTCAATGTGCCTTAAAAAACATGCATGTAAAATATTCCTGTGTATTTTCTACAATGGTAATATGAATAAAGATTAAAAATAAAGCTATAGCAGTGAGAAGAGATAGGATAATGGAGTTTAATTAGCTGTGTACGATAATGCTCTCATTGTTGTGCTGGCTAGGTTCTAAGTGACAATTAAGAAACTTCAGATTGGATTCTTCTCTTCGGATGGAGCTGGTGAGCCTGTGACCAGATCCTTGATGGATGAACCTTTATTCTTCTTTCCAAACTCCAGAGCGGTAACAACTCAAAACCCACCACAAAAGGAAAAGGAACTGAACTTAAAGATGACTGGACGAACGACTAAAAACACTGAGCTCAGTAGGACTTGGATTTTTGAATATTGAGATGCCGGCTTATACTTTTATTCTATTTTATACTAATCCCTTATTATTGCTCATTTCTTGCCTACGGCCATTTCATTCTACATTCACAATATTTTTTCCCTGTTGTAATCCTATCGAACCTATTAACTATATTTTTGGTATCTCTACATATTATTAGTTAACATAAGCCGGGGTCACACTTAACCTTATGTTGATGCTTCCTCTTCTCTAAGATGATTTACTTCTTATTGCCGTCTATCAAAAGTTTTCAAACATAACGTTACATTGATTGAAACAGCCGTTGCACATTCATGTTGAATTCTCCTACGTTTACAATCTGTACTGAGTTGCCAATGACTCCTTGTATCCTTAAGGTTTTGTGGCAAAAACGACATAGTTCACATCATTCACGTTGTCTCTGCTCTTTTGGCCGATGTGTAACAGGGTTATTATGGACCAGTTAAATTCTAGCGAATTGGATTGAGGTGCCATCGTGTGGCGAAGCGTGGAGTTGCATGCGGAGTAATTATATCGGGAACTACGTTGTTTTGTCCCTATTATTATTTTGTTACTGTAATTTGTGTTGCCTGGCGGTGTTTGTGTGTTAGCTCTGTGTATATGTATTTTATTTTGATTGTGTGCCATTGTATGTCATGTCCGGCCTATGGGGAGTATATAAGATGGCTCCTCCCGTTCCTCTCCCCTTTCTGTAAGTCTTCGGTGGGGGAGGTTATTTTTGCATCGGTTGACATCACATTGTTAAAATCCTTTTATTTGTTTAGTTTTAGTTTATTTATTTGTTTGAGCAGTTAACCTGCTCAAAGGGAGTGGGCTGAAGCCAAAGGCTTATAAGCGCCCACCCCAAAATAAAAATAGTAACATTACATTTAATATTTACAAGGTAGCAAATCATAAACAAAGGAACATAGGGCAAAGTAACAATAAATGATGAAGAATAAGACAAAAACAACAGCAAAATAAAGAACAAAAGAATGTGCTACTTTTATGTTATAAAGGTGCATTCATACATATTATACTCTGAGATCTTGCTACTTCCCAGTTGTCATTACTATCCTCAATATAATTTAATTTGGGTTTAATTATCATTAATTATCATTATTAAAGGTGCATTAATACATATTATATTCTGAGATCTTGCTACTTCCCAGTTGTCAATACCATCCTTAATATAATTTAATTCGGGTTTATTTATCATTATTATTATATTTGTTTAATTGAGTTATATGTGAAGTGTGATGTAAGCCCTGCATAATGAGGTGCATTAAAAAGCCAGGGTGTAGAACGGGCCAGTTGAAGAGGGCAGTAACTCCCCCTCAACAAACCCCCACCCAGCTGCCCTAACAGCTGATTTTGTAGATGATGTTCCTATGCTGAGTGGTGCATTAAAAGACAAGGTTTTGAGCCCGTTGGGAGGGTCCCTCTCAACAGATTCATAACTTGCCTACCCTAATTCTCAATTTGTAAATTTGAGAATTTGTGATTTTAACCTGTCTTTTGAGTTTTCATTATGTTTTGTCGCCGTAGACAGTTATATTATATACTTACGTGTTGATGTCCTTCTCTGTCCATAGACCACATTGTGTTGGGCACGTTTTATTGATGGGCTAACGCCATTTCTTTTATTCGCCAGAATAAACAGAGCGGGAGCGTTGCTCACTCCAATTTGAGACCTGGGTCCATCAATATTTGAATACAGCATATACACAACGCAGGGTCCATTAGACCTCAGCCACAGATGCATCGTAAAACCACTAACTTCCCTGTTTTCAAAATATGCCCTTTGCATCATATCTGGCTTTATTCTGATTGGTTAACACGCTTGTCAATCACACTTATCAGGAATTTGAAGAAATCACTCCTGATCCCAGATACATGTCTTTGTAAAGAATAGGAAAAGTGTGTGTTCTACCTGGCCAGGCTAAAAAAGTAGTGTAGTAAGACGGCTATAACACAACTGTAACGCCCCCTATGGTTCGATCACCAGGGTCCAAGGAGACAGGACAATGAGAGAGTTTCAGTTGGTTTATTTGAAAAAAGAACTTTAAAAGGTTTTAAAATCTATCGGGGAGGAGCAGATAAGTCAAATGGGGTCCAGTTGGTTTGGTGGTCCAGGCTCTTGGTCGGCAAGGGGAAGCTCTGCAGTGTAACGGCTGGCACAGCTGGTCTGGTGTTAAAGCCCCAGTCTGTCCGCGAGCTGACTCGTTTTCCACCAGCCTGGACGACCCTGAACACCAAGGCAAACAGAGCGTGAGAGAGCGACACATAAAAGGTTTATCAATCCCGTTTCTTTGAATATGAATATGAATGTGAGTGCTGCTGCAAGAGACTGACCTGAACACCAAGGCAAACAGAGCGTGAGAGAGAGGGAACAGAAGGTACACAGGTGTTTTATAATTGAAGTCCCGCCCCCAATACTTTCCACTTAACTAAAAAGACATGGCCATTGGCCCACCGCAAAGAAACAACCACAAAGAAAATCACACCCAACTTAAAGTGGCAGTATTGGACGACAATACAGCATGACCTGTTACACAACCACTGCCAGACTTTTAATCTGCTTTTACACTTTTCAAAAATATTTCACATTTAATTTAAAGGCTCTTGGTAACTGCAACTGTGTTCATTCTGCTAACGTATTGAAACTCCTTAAAGGAGCTATATCATGCAAAATCAACTTTTTGGAGTTTTTAGCCATGTTGTTATGCTATTTCCTTATCAAAAACAGCCCCAGAGCGGTTTTTGGCTTCATTCACTCAGTTCTAAGTAATCCTGCTGAATCCTGCTCTCTGAGCAGCTGCTCCGCCCTCTCCTGGTAAACGACTGACATGTTCCCTTGTGTCATCAGAAAGGAACGGAAGTGCTCGACGTCTGTAATGTAATACCGTACGGCCTGATTTTAATTTGTTAAACAACTTTTTCATTATTTCTGTCATAAGAAAGAAAGAAAGAAAAAAAGAAAGAAGTGCCTGATGTGTCCGCGCTGCCCCTGCAAAGAAAACAAACGTACCCCCTGAGTGTCTGAACAGATGTCATGTTTGCACCGAAGGTTGTGAAGAAGGAGCTCTTTCTAACCTACTCTCAACACCTGTTCTTTTTTCTTACCTAACAATAATGTCACGGAGAAAAGCGCGTTTGGCTGCGAGGACAGGACTTTATTCAACCTTCCTAAAGAAGAGGCCACTCGCCAGAAGTTGGAATTTCTCTCCGGGATTCAGCGACTATCACCCAAAATAGTGTTTGTCTGTGACTGTCTCTGATGGATGTTTGGTGAACCTTGGCCAGAATCAAAGTGGATTAACTTTTATAACCAACGCGAGTCCCATAATGCGGTGAGTCAATCAAAACGTGTGTTAGCGTGTGTGTTAGCCATTTATGAAGCTGTGTTGCACATGTCAACTCATTATAACTGCATTGTGAAGTGTCTTTTTGCTGTGGTATTTATATTTCTACTACAGCTAAAGTTGTATGAGCGGAGAGAGGGGCGGAGTTAACTGAATCCAAGCATTTTGTCTTCCGGGTTGGAAGACAAAAATTAGTGCTCCAAGGAGCTGGTAGAGGTACAATATATCATATAAATGATTGTTATGTTTTTTTGTATATAATAACGTAAAAAACATGGAGCAGAGAGTTGAAGTCTGAATCAAGTGGTCATTTATTGTCTTAAATGCAGGGAGAACACAGACAGCAAAACGGCGGGCTTACAGTGCTCTGCCCTCTTACACACTCAGTGACATACTTATACAGCGATCGCACGTATCAGATTGACAAGAGATGTTAGGCTGGCGCCAACATATATGTTGTATCTCTGCATGTACGTGTCACCCCAAGGCCTAGCCTTTATCTGTGACATGACCTGAGATGACTATTCAGGTCATAGCACAGACATTCACTTCAGCCGTTAAACAATGGATGGTAAATGTTAAATGGATTTCTAATATATTTCTGACACTACAATTCTCCACTTCTGATAATTTATCAAAGCATTTGATACTTTAATCACACACTGGGTAAAAATTACCACCCATGTTTAACGGGAGAAGATTTAACAAACCAAAACTTTAAGAAATCAAAACACAGACAGTACACATGCATAGTACGAAGTGTCATTATTAAACCATAATAAATCAAATCAAAAGTCAAAATCTTCCAGGCCATCTCGTATCACTCAAATATATGTTCCAGGCAGTGCGGTCATTGGAACAGAGCTTAAAACCCACAAACTCAGGCCATAACATAACCAACATTAACATCACACACATTAAAGGTTAACAAAAGACCATTAACTGAGAACACAGAATAGACACTCAAAACATCAATGTTATTCATCCACTCTAGGTTTGTGATAACACATCATCGGCGAGTGTAGGAAAAATAGGGGCAGCTATTTTTACAAGAATGACAGCGTTCTCCAGTTTTTAAGGCACAAGCAAAGGTCAGTAAATGTTCATCACATCTCACTCTAATCACGATTTAAAAGAAAAAAAATTGAGCAAAAAATCATCTTAGTCTGATTATCAGCTAAAAAACAAAGATAAAACACTTGCGTGTTTCTACCAGCCTAAGGCCTAATCAGAGGTACGTTAAACCACCTCAGCGTCATCCTCAGAGTCAGCCATGTAGTCAAGAGACTCGTCTATCTCTACCCGTGGCTCGTCCCGAGGCCGCTTACATTAACAGACACAAAGCTGGTTGTGATTGCCCGTCTCATGATAGTGAGAAGACAGGGAATCACGACCGCAAATAACACCAAAACCACTACAAGTCCAATCCCAACATTGATCAGGTGACAGCGCCAAGAGGAAATGTAACTCTCCCACCACTCATGGGCCTCCCCAACGTGATCTTTAAGCATTACATCCCTCAATCTAGTTAAGTTGGCAATGCCCTGTTGAATCAGGCCCCCATCCTCATCATTGTCCGGGATAAAAGTACAACAGGACTGATGAATCATCGCACACACACCACCTTGGGCTGCCGTAATTTGGTCTAAGGCTATACGATTCTGCAGTGTCATAGCTCTTAGACCATGCAATTCAACCCTCTGTGCCTCCATGGACTTGACAGTAACATTAACAAACCCTGTAAGTCTATAGCTAAGAGTCTCCACTCGCAGCATAGTTTTGCCCACACCAATGCTAGGAAAGAGAGCCAACATAATCTTTTGTGACGTGGTCCACAGTTTATGTTCAGCTGGAACGTCCGACCCCCAGACAGGATCATCATCATTCTTTGGAATGGCTAAAATAGCATGATACAGATCCTTTAAGTATCAAAATGTGACATGTGTAACGTAATACAAATTATATCAGCCCAGTGCATTGGAACAGGTGTTGCATTGTGAGCATATTGCTCAAACTGGCTGTAGGTTGATATCTCAATCCCTTTAATCAGCAGTGTTTCATCTAGTAATTAAATCTATACGTTCTTTGACTTTTATTTAGCCGATGTAATAAAATTAAAGATATACTTAACATTTGGGTTGAAAAATAGAATGAAATGACTGCATTGATTTCATTATGGGTATTTTTATCAGTGAAAAGTGTACGTGTCTTTGCTACGAGTGGGCTTGCCACCTCTCAGACCTAACTTTTAATTTTGCCATGGAGCGGGACATCTCTAGCTCACCTCCACGGAGATACTGCTTTAATTTGACACTAACCCACTGTAAAAATAGCATTGTCCGTGTCTAGCAAGTAAGATCTGCAGTGTGGCTTGTACACACATCAGCCAGCATGCTAAGGGCTTGAACGTGTAACAACTATGTAAACTCACCTTAAAAGATTTTAATGCTTGTGAATGAGGAAGTGCCAACACCGTTTCTAAAGCATAAAGCATTCCTGTCACAGTTGGCTGTATTTACCTGTCTGACTGGTGTGGTGAGAGTCAGGCGAGGCAAAGACAGCGCCACATGACAGCAGCAGCTCCAACAGAGAGGTTAGCTATGGGGGACAGTGACTTCAGAGTCTGTCCCTGTATGTCCTCTCTGTGGGACAAGCTCACAGGACGTAAGAAGACTGAAGACAGGCCCGCTCCAGGCCATGTGGAGATGACTCCAGCGCCCCCTTCCTCCGGGGGCATGCCCCGGACTGGATCGTTCTACGTGGGACTGTGGGATTTCGCTGGAGGGCAAGACGATGAGATGTCCTTTCAGAAGGGGGACAGGTTTAAGGTGTTGGGGCGCAGCGAGGAGTGGTGGACAGTGCAGAGGGTTGATAAGAACGGAAATGTCCGTGGCACTGGGAATGTGCCGTATAACTATCTGGAGAGAGAGGAATCACTGGAGACACAACCGTGAGTTTCATTTTAACTGTTACAGCTTCAGACTAAGTAACAACCAAGGTCTGTGTGGGATTTAGGTGATGTGTGTATGTAGTATAATGTATTATTCTTGGTAATAAGAAGAATATATTGTAGAAAAATTGCACCAACTTGGCCGTCTATTACAGCCCTGAGCCTTTTTATAAATATGTAAGTAATTTCATATTAGATGTGAATGTTGATAATATTAAGGCTAAACTGTGTTCAAGCTACTGCCTGTAGCATTAGCGAAAGCATTGGCAGCGCTGCAGTAAGCCTGCAGACCAGAGCCGCTGCAGAATCATGGCAGTTATTTTATCAAACCCAATCCAAACTCTAACAAACAAAGCCTGGATCGGCTACCGGTACGATATTGAATATATTCACGTTTCCATGATGAGGGTGTGCACTGCAGTGTTGGGGAGTAACTAAATACATGTATTTAGAAACTAATTTTGAGTAACTGTATTCTGGTAAAGTTACACTTTCATTTGAAAGAATACAGTTACTTTCCAAATATCAAGGGAATACATCCCAGTACTCAATCATTACATTTTAGCTTCATATTGCACAATATTACTAAGAAAGAACTTTTAATGTTGACCTGTTTTTCCTCCTAAAACAAAATAACACACAATACACACAATAAACACCTTATGCCACAGTTCATACAAACTCTGCACATGTGTCACATGATGCTGTATCTGCTGCTCCATTTGCCAAGAGAGTTAAAGAGTTCATCATTAAGGGTAAGTGAGTTTATAACCGATGTTCCAACATTCCTAGTCTTCATTTTTGTAATTATACTCTGTATATTTATACATAAATATAATGACAATCAACGTGAAAGTATCCAAAGTATTCAGAAAACAGTACTCTGATAAGACAAAGTGATAGAACATGTTACAAAATACATTCTAAGGAAAGTATTCATTTTTCAGTAACTAAATGCAATAAAAATTTTAGGTAACGCTTTAGAATACAGCCCGCGAGTTCCAGGTGTAAGTATGGGTAACAAGAAAGTAATTACACATGTAAGTACAGGTACTCTTACAACGTGTCACAAGGGGGAACAATGTGTAACAAGGCAGTACAACGTGTAACTACGTCAAGGAATTATGTTTTTATGTTTATTTGGTAGGGACAGTGCAAGTTAATGAACAAGCCACACCGGATTGTAGCCTTGGGCTAATTTCCATCCGTCGTCCCCAATGCGCACTCTCAAACACACTCTCATTCATCCTGGCCTATTGTACATGTTTTTAGTGGTAGGGGAAACCGGAGTACCCGGAGGAAACCTACGCAGACACGGGGAGAACATGCAAACTCCACACAGAAAGGCCCCGTCCCTGGTGGGAATCGAACCCGGACCTTCTAGCTGTGAAGCACGAGCGCTAACCACTGTGCTACCGTGCCGCCCAGGTGTAGTAAAGGTATTCATTTTCATTTTTTAAATGTATTTATTTCATTCAAAAGTGACATCATACAATCACAACGTAACCACCAAGTCAATACAGTCTGAATGAAACGGAGCAATTAATGGTGCTGAGCGATCACAAAGTTAGGGCAAAAGGGAATGTGGTATTGTGCATACAATTTAATGTTGCAGGACAACAGTATTACTGTTGTGAACGTGAAGACATGACTCCAGGCATTTTTATTGACTGTGGTTTATTTATTTTTTATAGTGATACACCGTTGCCTGTAACAAGCAGAAACAAGAGTGAACAGAGAAAAATAAGAACAAGTGTCCAAAAATGATCACGCTTCATTATCATTCCTAAGTCAGACGGAGCCTTTCTGTGCTGATGTGAATTGTTTGTAGTTGTAGGGGAAACGGGAGGAAACCTATGTTGGCACAGGAAAAACATGCACATCTGCACAGAAAGCTCCGTCTGACTTAGGAATTGAACCCGGAACCTTCTAGCTGTGAAGCAAAAGTCCTCTGTGTCATCATATCACATGTACTTATGGTGTACATGCACTTTGATAGTGTGATGATTTTTGGAGACTTGTTCTGCTTATTTTTTCTCTGTTCACTCTTGTTTCTGCTTGTTACAGGCAACAGTGTCTCACTTCATTTTACAGCCCGTGCTCTCCTGTACCTACAGATTAGTTACAGTATACATGCACATTGATAACGTGGTTCTTATACTTGTTTCGCTTTATTTTTCTCTGTTCACTCTTGTTTCTGCTTGTTACAGGCAACGGTGTCTCACTACAGAAAAATAAACAATCAATAAAAATGCCTGGAGTCATGTCTTCACTTTCACAACAGTAATACCGTTGTCCTGCAACATTAAAATTAATGCACAATTTATAGAACCACATTCGCTTTTGCCACAACTATGTGATCGCTCAGCACCATTTATTGCTCTTTGAATACCTTTACTACACCTTGACACGTAGTTACAGTTTGTACTACCTTGTTACACATTGTTCCCCCTGTTACACGTTGTAAGAGTACCTGTACTTACATGTGTAATTCCTTTCTTGTTACCCGTACTTACACCTGGAACTCGTGGGCCAACACTGAGGGTGTGTGCATGATGCATAAAATGACAGTTTGAAACACTATCAAACTAGTGTCTGCCTTGGCGCATTATCTCTTCCACTGGTCTGTCTCACTCTTGGGCTTCCTGCTAGAGTAGGGTGACCAGATAAATTGCCCTGAAATTCGGGACGGGGTGGAGGGGGGCACATGTTTTTAATTATGCCACATTTACAATTAAGCACATTTTACACAATTGCAAATCAAACTAATGGAATATGTTACAAAAAGCATGACCAGCAAAGCATGCTGGTCCAGGTTAAAGGTCAGGACCACCCAGCTCGTATCCCAAACTGTGTACATGACTGAGTGTGACACAGATATTGAATATTTTGAGCGTTGAAAATCGATGTTTTAAAAGAATTTTGAAAGCAACGGGGACACAGTGTTACTGGGGAGAGAAAAAAGAACTTGTGGCCCTTGCTAAACCAATAAATAAATAAAAAGAACAGTTTGTATTCTCGAAGACAGGTGTACGTCACAGTCACTGATTACTATGACAACGGACAGCGCCATTTTAGAGTGTTTTCCGTTGCCTGACATAGCCATGGATAAATCAAGAATTACCCTACATTTGGCATGGAAAACAACATGACAAATGGCCGAAATCAGGTATGACATTGTGCAGTCTGACATAGCAACACGTAGCAACCAGTTAAGCGTGGTTTTGGCACAACAGAAAACAGGCCGCAGCAGCGTCACTTGTAACTTCATGTTTTGAGAGGAATTTCCATTTAAGCAGCGATTAAAACAAGAGAAATGACAGTAACCACGATAAAATGGCGCTGTCCGTTGTCATAGTAATCAGTGACTGTGACGTACACGCCGTCTTCGAGAATTAAGAGAAGTAAATAGACGTATTGGTTACAAATAGCATTACTAGTTAGCTATATGTCAAACTTACACATTTAATCCATTCGTCACGACGTTCTGGATCTTTTCTTTTAGTAGGAAATTTGATGAGTGCGTATGGCAGCTCGTATAAACGCTGTGAGGTTCCTTTATTGCACTCGTGAATAGGACAAAACTCTTCCATACACTGATTAAGCCCATGAGGACAGAATGAATGTGAACCTGGCATATCGCCGTAAAAACACTTTAAGTGCCATAATAGTCACTAAATAGCCGGTTGTTCCACTATGACAGTATGGTTTTAATGGGCTTTGTTGACACCGTGGGTAGTTGTGAACTTTGACCGGAACATTACCACGCATGCGTACTGATAATGCTGATTTGGCTTGTTATCTGCAAAGTGACAGATGTCAAGCCTTTGTTTGTTATAATTTTGATGATTATGGCTTACAGTCCATTTACAAAATATTCTAATTTTAATTTGAGGTTTTTAAAAGCGGAGCCATAATTATCAAAATTATAACATATAAAGGCTATACATATCTCACTTTGCATGTAATGAGTCTATCATGTATTAGTTTCACAGTTTAAGTTGAATAACAGACGTGAATGCACTTTTTCACGATATTCTAATTATATGATGAGCACCTGTACTTTATAAACGACCGCATTTTATCCTATTGATCTTTGGCCTGTCCACACGCCAATAAGCTCATCCATAGATATATAATGAAGCTCCTGATAGAAAGTAGCCCTAGAAGTCCTTTAGACTCGAGTTCTTCTGGTTTGATTACAGACAGAATCAGTGCAGCCTCGTGTGGCTCAGTATGTTGCGCAGCTCTATCTGTCACCTGCGCCACAGAGCATCTCTCTCCCTTTTGCCTTCCCCCTCAGCTCATCACAACTTTTCCTCACAACCTTTCACACTTTCACAGGACAGAGAGTTGCATTTGTCCCGCTGTTAAGTGAACAGTAGAGAGAAAGAGAGAGGAGAGACTGTGCCGCGGTCCCGCTGTAGCGCGCTGCGGTCAAAGGGCTGCGCTCCATGCTTTAAAAAACATGAGCCATTTACGCACATGTTTCTAAGTGAGCTCCCCCCGGTCCCGAGCAGGAAGAAGGTTGGGGACCCCTACTTTAGAACATTCTTCAGAGCGCAGTTTTTGTTGTAGAGCTCATCCAGATCAAGCCCCTCTTCCATTTTAAGAGCGCACACAGCACTTTCGACATTCTAAAAATATTTTTCGGGACGGGAGCCTGGATTTCGGGACTGTCCCGAATTTTTGGGACGTATGGTCACCCTATGCTAGAGCGCCCCTAGAGGGGCCGCAGTGTTCAAAGCGTGTGAAAAAAGTAGTGGCTCATAGTCCGGAAATCTTGGTTTGTTTATACCAATGGGCGAGGAACGTGTTTCTCTATGGTCCT
Organism: Neogobius melanostomus; assembly: GCA_007210695.1. NCBI lineage: Eukaryota > Metazoa > Chordata > Actinopteri > Gobiiformes > Gobiidae > Neogobius > Neogobius melanostomus. Next base: position 1,482,054 of record VHKM01000448.1, on the reverse strand, counting down.
TATGGCGGGGAGCTGGCATTGCTGTAATACCACCCCCTTGTGGCCAGGGGCAACTCCAAAAGACACTTGGGAGCAATGATTCTAATGAGACTTCAGACCTCTCAAGAACGGCTTAAAAGCCTGGCTCCAAAGAGTTTTTCTTTTTCTAAAAAATGCTATAACACACGTGACAGTCCTGAGGTAGGTTAAATATTTTTAACCACGATGGTTTTTGTTTATCAGCCCAAAAAAGAGGAAGCCTTTTCAGTACGTTGACTGGCTCCAGAGCCTGTCAATCAAGCACTGGAGCTCTGTGGAGGCTCCGCCCACCCCACAAGCACAAGGCTTCCCGCCTTTTTGCCCTTTTAAGGAACAGGCTGCGTAGGAAGTTTGAGCGGCCATGTAAGTTTAACCAGGACTCTGGACCCTTTCTATGAATGGGGCTGAATAGGTATTAATCTGTCTCCAATTATTATATCTATGGTTTATACAATCTGATTTGAAAATACAATTGAATGACCCTCATAAAACATAACTTCTTGTTTTTAGTCTTTTGTGAGTCAAATACCAAATTAGCTGATATGTTCTTACTTTAGCTTAGATGAGTTCATTTGTACCTTCCGTAACGTAAACACAGCACAGACGGCGTTAGCATTTAGCCTCTCTCTTCTCCTCTATAGCTTCAAACGAGGTGAAGATAGAAGCTACCAAACTCTTCCACGTTTTCCCTATTTAAATATGGTTACATGAAGTGTTACACTACAAAGTATAATCACACAAAATTAAACAATGTGGATTTTCTAAGCGGATAAAAAGGGGAACTATAATGTAAGGCGTAATAATACCAGGAGTAATTCGGCATCCGTGCAGTGATATCTTCACTTTACTGTGCGGATGCCGAAGTTTTTTGTCCTGCTTCAGTATTGTAAACTCAGGCATTTGTGGGAAAAATACTGTGCATGCTTGCAGGCGAGCATTTTAGCATTTCTGTGAAAGTGACCCTGCAAGTTGTGAAATGTGCCGATAAACTCGTCCTTGTGAAGAATTGGGATGCTACAAATACGTTAGGAAAGTTAGCAATGAGTTTGGATCACAACTAGCATTATCATTTTGTGGCTTGCTTTTTCATTATTTCTAAAAAATAAAAAAATAAAAAATAGGTACAGGGCTTTTAAAGCAGTTTAAACAGTATTTACAGCCAAGTTTGAGTGAAAAAAAATATCTATAGTGTAATTGGATGTACAATATCCCTCTCTCCCTTTGTCTTTTCTGTCAGCGTAGTATTTACTCTCACGGACAATTAATGAGTAAAAAAAACGCAACATGCTACGACACCTGCAGTGGCGCTTATGGTCTCTAGGGGCATGAGTTACTTAGTTCTGCTTTAAGTCTGATTTTTCTCTGATTTCCAGTCGCGCCGAGTCTAGCCAGGTCATGACTAGTTGAGTGCAGTTGGGGCAACTCAAACTGTGTAATGTGGGCGGCAGAAAGATGCAACTATTCCCCAATTACAGTAAACCAAACATGTTAGAATTTTTAAGCCAATTTTGGATGCACATTTTGGATTGCCTGTAATAGACCAGAATTCATTCATTTCATTTCATTTATTTCAATTTGGTCATTTACAGATTATTCAAAACAAATCATTCTAAACATGCAACACAATAAATGACCAGGCGCAGGCAGAATAAACACAGATATAGTGTAGCTGTTGCGCCACTCTGTCATTTCAACAGGCCAAACAGCAAAACATTATGATCCCATTTAAGGTCATAAGAGTGACTTTTTTAGCCATATCTGAACCATAAACAAACTCTAGAGGCACTTTCGGCTTTCAAGTTACTTCTCTCTGCTGATGCTCGTTCAGCAATTGATCGTTTTCTTCCTATTAAATCTACTGGAACTATGTCCCCCTTATTCATCTCCTTTAATTTCTATAGAACTATCCGGAACATCCATACTGAGCACCATGAACAGTTTTGGAGCAGTTTAGTGCAGGCAGCCAAGCATTTCTGCGTTAATGTTCAAACTGGATTATGAATCACAAAACTCACCGACTGTCGATGTGTTTTTGGTCATTTAGCTCTAGGCTCTCCCGTTTACCGCCCGTAGATTGTTATTGATGGGACTCACTAGAGTGTTGTTCGATGCCAGGCTAGGGAAGTGAAGTCTCTGAGAGGGCTTATCAACACACATCCTGGTCCACAAACACTACGTTTACACTACAGTACAACAACCTTCTCTGCAAAAACTCCTCAAAAAGAGCCAGTGCACCCCTCTCCCCTACACTCCTTGATTCTGCCATTGAACGCTTCCATGTTACCCCCTTGTGTCCATCTTTAGGTGGTTTTCTGGGACGACCACTCGCTCTGAGGCAGAGACCCTCCTCATGAGTTCTGAAAATGAACGTGGGGCGTTCCTTGTTCGTCGCAGTGAGAGTGAGACAGTGGGGTACGTCCTCTCAGGTAAGGATTTAATGTTTGTTCCCTATTCAATGATTGTCCATTTGAGCTAAACCACTAACTTGGGGGTCAGAAAGTCTCCTAAACTACCGTACAAAGTTACGTACCCATTACATTATTGCTCTTGGATGCCGTTATTGGTTGAAGGCATTGTATAATTGTATTCTTAAGGACAATCTTCACAGCTTAATCGTTATCTTTTGATCTGGCAGTGAAATCGTGGAATCCGATGAGACACTTTAAAGTTCTCCAAGACGAAGACGGCAACTACCAGTTTGAATCGTCTCAACACTTCTCTTCTCTGGTCGACCTGGTGGACCACTTCGCCGACAACGGCCTTGAAGGGATCGGCAAACTGGGTGAACCATGCAAAAAGGTACAGACCTGTTTGCCTCTCCTGCCTCATGACTTTGACAGTTTATTTCCACAAAGAATGCAATCTGGCACTGCTTTATTTACTTGTGTCCCTGTTTTTGAAATGGCTAGACAATAGACCTTTTCCAAATCCAGTGGCACTTGCATGGAAAAACAACAGTTTGAACTTCCTTTGCTGCAGTTTCAAGTTTATGCATAACTTTTATTTACATGTCTCCCTCAAAGACCTATCCCCTGTGTTTTTAAAACTTTTATTAGTCTTGTTCTGATCATGTCAGTGCTCAAATTACCTGCCCTACAACTTGGGCATGTTGCAAATTAAAGCTTTATTTTTCAGCTTGTTACAATTCTAAATGGTTTCAACACTACCGCTCCCTTGCAAGCGCCACGTAGGCCTTGTATGCCAACCACGTTCAAAAGGTTTTTCTAGACTTTCAGTACCTTTAATTTCAAGACTATTTATATTGTAGATTCTCACTCACTCATTTATGAATGAATACCTATAGATATGTTTAAAGAAGTTGACAAAAAGACTTCAAAATGTTGCTTTGATTACTGCTTTGACACACTTTTGACATTTTCTCAATGGGATTCATGATGTCGTCACCAGAAATGTTTATGACTTCACTGACTGTTGAAAAGAAAATGCCAAGAATAAAGGGCGGCAATTCTGAAGAATTTAAAATATAAAATATATTCTGTGTAATTTCACCCATTTTTGTTTCCTACATAATCCCATGTGTTCATTTCTAGTTTCATGTATTCAGTGAGAATCACACAATGTAAATAGTGTTGAAAATAAAGAAATGCCAAAATGCAAAGTGTTTCCTAACTTTTGACGGTTATGTGCCGCTGGTACACATTTTAGCTTTTCCCCCTTGCTTACCTCTTTTTTTGCATAATTTTTACATTCTTCCCCTTTTTTGTAAGTGTTTTTTGATTGGATGCCTGGAGCCTATATAAAAGCTGCCCTCTGAGGTCAATGCTCTCTCTGCTATGTGTGGCTCCTCCCAGCCTTGCTCTGCACACCTGGGCTCTGCAGCATGGTGCAGGCCACACCTGCTTAGTTTTTTTGTTGGTTAGTTTTGTTTCTGTTTTGACCTGGTGGGACCAGCTGTCCTATTTTTGAGTTGTTGTTTTTTGGCTTCTACGGCCCTGTATAGGTTTTTGTTCTGATTGGCCGCCTCACCAGGTCCACCTTTCTGTTTGTACTTTGGGTTTTTTGGGAGACGGTGGGTTTTTTTTTAGGCTTTTAAACACATTTTTTTTTAACTATAAAATAAATATACATATATTTTTGAACCCTTTGGCTCCTGTGTCCTCTATATGTGTTTGTCCTCCAACTGAAAGAAACACTAACCTAAGGTGCCCACAGTTGTTAAAAAAACAGTTGTTATCAAGACATTCAGGTAGACCTGTCATGATAATAATCATAATAATAATAATAATAATAATAATAATAATCCATTAGTTTTATATAGTGCTTTTCTGGAAACTCAAAGACGCTTTACAGTTGCATTATTCATTCACTCCATACTTGATGGTGGTAAGCTACAATTGTTGCCACAGCTGCCTGGGGTAGACTGACGGAAGCGAAGCTGCCAATCTGCGCCATCGGCCCCTCCGACCACCACCAACCACTCACTCACTACATTCACTATGCTTCCTGGTGTTACCAAACGGTCTCCCATCCAAGTACCGACCAGGCCCTTCCCTGCTTAGCTTCCAAGGTCTGACGGGATCGGGCATAGCAAAGGCGGTATGGCCCTGATAACAAAATTAGAAGTTCGATATATTGAGGCAGGAAAATATCGCGCTAAACGATAATATTAAGGACCACTTGATGCCGTTGAAACCCCCCCAAAAATGGAAATTTCAGTAATACTATGTTCTAAAAGTACACATTACGTATCCACAAATTGCAATTAACAACACAATTTACTTCAGCAAAATTGTTAAAGTATTACAAAAATAGGATAAAAATTACTTTAAAATTTAAATGTACTGACAATAACTATTGAGCGTAAAAATATATTTTTCTTTAACTAAAATGATTTGACTCGTTTGTCCAGAAAAAGCTGGCAGTCCCAGATATGATGTCGGATGCATCAGAGCTGGACTTCACTGTCCCGCTGGAGGAAGAGTGTCTCTACGCGGCCCTGTGGGACTTTGATGCGCGGCAGCAGGAGGAGGTGTCCTTTCAGAGGGGGGACCAGTTCAAAGTCCTGGGACGCAGCGAGGAGTGGTGGAAAGTCCAGAAGATCGACCCAAACGGACAAGTTCTGAGTGCTGGGATTGTGCCTCATAACTACCTGGAGAGGGCCGGGTCGCTGGAGACACAGCCGTGAGTCAGAGATGCTACATTATAATGGGAGAATTATAATAATAATAATAATAATGCATTAGTCTTATATAGCGCTTTTCCAGACGCTCAAAGTCGCTTTACAATTTGGTGCATTATTCATTCACTCCATACTCAGTGATGATAAGCGAGGCAACCAGTCTGCGCACATCAGCCACCACCACCAACCACTCACTCACTCACTACATTCGCTTATATACATGAGAAACTAGACTAGTTACAAAACTCACTGGTTGAGTCCGAATCCAGAGTTCCATATTGATGTAGCATGATTTCTTCTTGTGTGCAGGTGGTATTTCGGGAAGCTGACCCGCTCGGAGACGGAAGCCATTCTGAAGAGTTCAGAAAATGACAATGGAGCGTTCCTCATACGCCGCAGTGACAAGGACTCAGTTGGATATGTCTTCTCAGGTACGCAAGGAAGTGGAAAAAGACGGGGAAAGGAAATTTGAGTGCTGGAATGAAAAGGCCAGAGAGTATGCCGTATCGTGATACTATAGAGGAGCATTTCCTGGACGAGGAGGGCACCAACTCGTGAGATCAGAAGGCGGAATAGAGTGCTTTGGGCTCTTGAGGAGCTGAGTATAATGGAACAATTTAACATCTCCAAAATAGTGAGCCATTTGAAAAGGGAAAACTTGAGGTTTCAATTTATTCTGTGTCCAAATGCAATCAGGACTTGGGCTGGGTAATCTTTGACGATACCAGTACTTTAAGGATATTCGGTTTATGATACCAGTTCCTTAACGATACTCGTTTGATACCTAAACTGCATTATTCATGATTCCATAAAACAGAATGATAATGTTCATGCACTCCTAAAAAGCCTATTTATTTGAGCAAAACCAGGACTTGTGCTGATTAACCTTCAGTACAAGGGTTCTCAAAATACTGTACTTTCCCATCCATTTTGGTCACCAGAGGACACCGTTACATAACCTTTGTTGTAGTGCAAAACATGACTCTTTTGTAAAAGACTTAAACGCAATTCAGGCTTTGCAATCAGTTCCGAAACTCTTACTCGTGTTTGGTGTTTGCATTTGAGCTGAGATTGCAGTGCTTTGGGAATTTCGTCCTAGTACAGAAAGGCAAGGCAAGGCAAGGCAAGTTTATTTGTAGAGCACAATTCATACACAAGGCAATTCAAAATGCTTCACAGTTGCATAAAATTACAAGAAAACAGATAAAAATCAATCAATAAAACATCAACATAAAGTTAATCAATTACAGTAAAAGGCAAGAGTGCAGATAAAATACTTTCAGTTTTCATATGCACGGGTAAAAAGAGCTGTTTTCAGCCTGGATTTGAACATTGTCAGAGTTGAGGCCTGTCTCACATCCTCATGAAGACTGTTCCAGATTTTAGCTGCATGAAACTGAAACGCAGCCTCACCGTGTTTATTATTGACTCTGGGAACCACCAGGAGACCCCTCCCTGAAGTTCTCAGGGCCCGAGATGGTTCATACGGCTCTAACATGTCAGAGATGGACTTTGGTGCTAAACCATGAAAAGACTTGTACACAAGCAGAGCTGTTTTAAATTCTATTCTCTGAGTGACAGGAAGCCAGTGCAGAGACCGGAGCACTGGACTAATGTGGTCGTATTTCCTGGTTCTTGTCAGGACTCGAGCAGCAGCGTTCTGGATGTACTGCAGCTCTAACAGCTCGTTTAGAAAGGCCAGTGAGCAGCCGTTACAGTAGTCTAACCTGCTGGAGACAAATGCATGGATGAGTCTCTCCAAGTCTGGTTTTGACACTATTCCTCTGATCTTAGCAATGTTTTTCAGATGGTAAAAAGCTGATGATGTTATTGCTTTGATGTGGCTGTTTAAGTTCAGGTCTGAGTCCATGATTACTCCTAGATTTCTAACCTGATTTTTTGGTTTTAGAGAGAGAGACTCAAGGTGACTGATAACACTTTGTCTTTGTGTCTGTGGGCCAAAGACAATGATCTCAGTTTTGTCTGAGTTTAGTTGGAGAAAGTTGTTTTGCATCCACAAATTGATCTGTTCGATGCAGTGACAGAGTGTATTCACAGGCCCATGTTCACCTGCCGTCAGTGACACGTAGATCTGAGTGTCATCTGCTTGGTTGTGGTACGACACATTGTTACTGTTTATTAGCTGACCCAATGGAAGCATGTACAGGTTGAATAAGAGGGGTCCCAAGATTGACCCCTGGGGGACTCCACAGGTCATGGAAATTTTGTCTGAGACACAGTTGCCAATTTCGACAAAGTACGTCCTATCCTCGAGATAGGCAGCATGTACATGAACTCAGACCAGAGATGACCTCTTCGATTGTTTTGCCAGTAACAGGTGTGAAATGTGTCAGCTCAAGGTGTCTAGCTGGTGGCAGGGTTGCTATTTGTGTTGTGGAAATTATGGCATTTTTAATGCCTTGGACTTTGTCATAAAAAAATATTGCAAACTCATTGCACTTAGATGTAGAGAGTTCTAAGGGCAGTGAAACGGGAGGGTTAGTTAATCTGTTTACTGTGGAAAACAGAACACGAGAATTGTTTCTGCAGTTTGCGATGATTTTAGAGAAGTACTTCTCCCTTTCTCCACGCAAAATCTGGTTGAACTCACAAAGCACTTCTTTGTATATCTCAAAATGAACCTGGAGCTTTGACTTGCGCCATTTCCGTTCGGCTTTTCGGCATTCCCTTTTCTGTGCCTTGACCGAATCTTCACTTCTCCAAGGTGCCTTTTGTCTATTGTTAACCATTTTAACCTTAACAGTAGCAATAGTATCCAAAACATTTAAGACGCTTGATGTATAAGAGTCCAACAGATTATTAGCATTAGAACATGGAGGATTTTCAAATCTGATCATTTCCATAAACTGTGTCCTTGTTGTATCATTTATGTGTCTTCTTTGAATAACTCCAGGCCCAACCACTGGTTTGGGTGCAACAGACAGGTCAAAGAAGACACAAAAATGATCAGACAAAGCAACATCAACAACATTCACATTTGATATATTAATACCTTTTGTAATAATTAGATCTAGAGTGTGACCCTTGTTGTGGGTTGCCTCACTCACGTGCTGAGTTAAGCCAAACATTTCAAGAACAGCATTAAGTTCTTTTGCATGCCTGTCATTGGTCACATCCACATGCACATTAAAATCACCTGAAATGACTAAACAATCAAACTCAGTGCATATAAATGAAAGTAATTCAGTAAAATCTTCGATAAAACAATTCTGTGGTGGTTTGTAAATAGTCATATAAAGTATGGAAGATTGTTTTATCTCCATTTTGAAAGACACATACTCAAATGATAGAAAAACCCCAAATGACAATTTGTGGATGACTATATTGTCCCTGAATATTGAACAGACACCCCCGCCCCTCTGGTTTTGGCGTTAAGGGAAATGTCTGTTATGTCTGTTATGTGTCAGCAACAATCCATGTCCTATCACTGGAGAAAGAACTGTATCTCATTGTTGCGCAGTGAACACTCCGGTGAACCACTTCAAAATCCAGAAGAACAAAGACAACAACTACCACCTGGAGCAGACCCCAAACTTCTCATCACTGAGCGCATTGGTGGAGCACTACAGCCGCAGCCGCATCGCGTCCATGGGCATACTGGGAGCGCCGTGCAAAAAGGTACTTCAGGTGATTGACCTTGTTTACTTGTACTGTCAGGGGACGGGGGCCGAATGGTGTGGATCGAGTTGACATCGATCCACACCATTCGGATCGATGTCAACTCGATCCGAATGGTGGGGCGACGGTGGTGCAGAGAGTAGAGCGGGTCGTCTTGTGACCAAAGGGTCGGCGGTTCGAATCCCGCAGGTGCCCACTGTCGTTGTGTCCTTGGGCAAGACACTTCACCCACCTTGCCTCCAGTGTCTGCGTACACTGGTGTATGAATGAGAGTGTGAATGGGTGACTGGTTCTTGATGTAAAGCGCTTTGAGTGCCTAAAGCAGGTAGAAAGGCGCTATATAAAATGTGACCATTTACATCAATCCGACTCTCTTTAAATACAGAGCGAATTGTGGCTGCGACCAACAGAACAAGATCTGACAGACGCCTGATTGGCTCACACACTTCCACGTGCTCCTGCTCGAAGCTGCAGTAGAACAAGCTGAGTGAAGGAGAGCGAAATAGTTTTGCTTTGTCAGGCTGCTGCTTTGTCTATTATAGGCCACACTAGCCTAGATAGCATTTAAAGGAGGGTATTATGCAACAAAGACTTTCTGCAGCTTTTTACCATGTTACAATGTTGTTTTCTCATCAAAGCATTTTATGTAAGTAAGTAAGTAAGTGCTTTCTTTGTCATTGTACAATTGTACAACAAAATTGCGCTCAGGTGTTGGGTTGTTCATGAGCTGCTGCGACTGAGTGCGCCGCCATTTAGAATTGTAACAGATAAAACCACAACTCGAACCAACTAGCTGGAACAACTCTTTAATGCCTCATTCTTGTTTTTTCAAGAATACCCAGCAGCGCCCTTGTGTACTTCACAGCCTCTGTCCCCCGCCCCACTAGTCTCTCTATTTCAGTGATGCCTTGGGAATTATATTTAAAAAAATATGGTAACAATTTATAAACAGGGCTTCAGACTAACTTTTTATGTTGGTTAGTATTTTCATTTAGGCGCACCAGGACATAACAAATTTTCCTGCAAACAGGAGACACTGCGAGTATATTATTGAATATCGTTTGCTTGCTAAATTCCTCTTCCATGGTCAAACATGTTATATAATAATAAATAACATTATATTTAAATGCATGAGTCTCATATTTCTGATCAAATAAATATTAAACAGTGAAATGTTTGGTTTAACATCACACAGCTCTAAAGGAGCAGAATGTTAAAAGAGCTGTTCAAATGTGGCTTCTTTTTAGATGGTGCAGAACTCAAGGATGAAGCAGTCATTTGTATTTCACTCCATTTTAAAATAATAGTTTTATATATGTAATTTTTTTCCTCAAGTTGTTTTAATTAATTGATTAATTTAATTTTAATATCTTTAACAAGTTTGCCTCTTTATTACATTTCTATAATTTATTTAATTTGTGACTGACAAATGAATATGAAGTAAGGGGAAATTGATCTGTAGCCTAAAGGTTTTCCTAAAGTAATTTACATTAGCTATAGTTTACCTACTGTACCTGTGATCAGCTCTGGGCTCACGTACAAGCTAACTGAGACCAAAACTTTCACTTTAGATCAGACATTTTCTCAGAGGCAGCAGTGCGTTATATTTTAACCCTGGAAATAAGATTTAACCTGGACCTGGACATGTGAAGATGAGAGATGTACGGCGAGGACTGCGTGATCTGTCTGCAACTTTGTGAACTGCATGCTGCATGCTGTCTTTGGCTAACGCTAAACTGACTCACGGGCGGACTTCCTTCTTTTCCTGGTGGATGTAACTCTGGACACACTGGTTCTTCTGATAAAGGTGGACACACGGTTTCCTTCAAGTCTACCTGCAGCACTGGTGAGTGCAGTCTACTCCGCGCTCAAACACGCAGCAGCCGCCACTGACGCTGTGGTCCGTGAGCTACTGACGGCTAGAAAACACGTCTAATCGTTTAAACGTTTTGTAATCCTTGTAGAACTGCGATTGCGTAATTGCAAAAATAGTTTTAACTCGGTATCCCTAACTATTAAATCCCTATTACAATGCTACATCAATTCAGAATCCTTTCACTGTAATTGACGATGCATCTAAAAAAAACAAAAACATTTTCTCACATCTATAACTGCTGCTAATGATGAAAACTTCGCTGAAATCATGAAATTAAAGTCTGTGTTGTCCGTGTTGCGCCAGATATTGTGCATATGGTCTGAAGCCGTTCTGTCATTTTTCATGACTGTAGCGATCTTAAAATGTTCATCTGAGAAAAATCTCCTTTGTGTTAGAACTGCACACATCCTGATCAGTGTTTACAGTGATAAGAGTTTTCTGACGAGGGGGGGTGTGGGGGGATCAGGGCAGTCGCACCGGTCGCACGAGACTTTTGAGCCCTGTATAAATCTATCTTGCGTATCTGTAAAGCATTTGCAAACACATGTTCATCTTGAACTAATAATAAATAATTATGAATAAATGTTAGTACGTTGGGAGTTTAAGATAATGGATGCATGTTAATGAACACTCGTGAGACATGCATGTAAACACGCTGCAGCAGATTGTAGCCGTGGGGTAAATTCTATCCAAAGTCCCTCCCTCGTAAACACTTCCATTCATCTTGGAGGGGAAACCGGAGCACCCAAATGAAATCTACGCAGGCACGGGGAGAACATACAGACTCCACAAAGAATCAATCTCATTTAAAAAAGAAAAAAGTGGGTACAGGGCCTTTAAAGCTGTCAAGCCTGTCCTTCCGTGTTCCACAAAATGACCCACTTTTTTTTTCCTATTTCAGTTGGTTGCACTAAATGTACCACAGAGAATTTCCAAGCTACCCACTATCTAATTCAGTTTTTTTTAATGCTGTCTAGAGAAAAACCGAAGTCCTGCTGAATGAATGGGAGAGGCCCAAAGAGGAGTTTGTGTTGGAGGAGGAGCTCAGTGATGGCTCCTTTGCTGATGTTTACAGAGGAACATGGCGGAACAACACCAACGTGGCCATTAAAGTCATCAAAAAGGGTACGTATATACCTGAAATCAGAACTAAACCATTTGTAATCTAGGTCTAATTCTATGAACCTGCTTGAACTTAACTCTCAATGCTGACGACCATTGTTCAGATCTACCGTCTAAACCAACACTAAACTACGTCTTAACTTTGGTCTAACAGAAGAGACTGAATGCGCTGCTTGTGTTTTCTGACTTTATTATTCAGATTTTTCAGATCACAACTACTTCACTGCCGATTGTTGATTCACAAACTGAACAAATTTCCCACAAGTGGGCAGTGTAGTGGGCAGTTTCCAAAACTTTACTCTTTCTTCGTCGCACTTGGAACATTTTTGTCATTTGTGACATGACAAGTGGTAGTGGTATTTTAAAGAATAAAAGCCAGACAACGCCGTCCAGTGTAAAATGGAAAATAGATGTGCTTTTAAGGCACACAGGTTCGACCCATAAGGACAGAGGCAGCATGTCCCTTTTACATTACATAATCCATTTATTTTCTATGCTTTAATTTTATGTCTTTCTTTGGGTTTTCATACTTTCTTTACACAGATCATCAGCTTTCGTTATGTTCCATTGTACACTTAAGCTTTCAGTTAGTTCAGAGTTCAAAAGGAAGGAGGAAGCAGGTCAACATAACGGGAATAAAACAACGGGGAAGGAAGACAGCAGCGCGGTTCCACCTAAACGTAAATAAAAGGTTAGCTGAGGAGCAGTTATGTAAGACAAAGGCTAACCACCAGGCAAGGCCGATCCTACCATCACACGCCCACATCTAGCTCATCTTGGCCGGCTCGGTGCTTCGATAGCCCCCAGTTCCGTCACAGGAGGGCCCCAGCAGACCCTGAGCCACAATGCACCGAGAGCAAGCAAAGGACGCCATGGAGTGGCGTGCGTTGAGGCTCTCAACCACCCGCCTAGAATTAAACTTGCGTTAGCGGCTTAATCAATAGTTAGGAATGAAGAACGAATAAACCATAGCTACCTGGACCCGTGGAACAGCACACACAACCCTGGGCCCAGCCCAACCAGGCCGGAAGACGCCAGTGAGGAGACAGAGGAAGTGCGTGTGAACCAGCGTGGCTTTTATACTAATTAAACGCTAGTGCCATCTGCTGTCCATTTTGATATTTAAAAGCATACATTTAATAAAGTTATTCTAAAATACAGTTAAATAAAACTGGTAAAGCCACGCATTCATTGGTCATTCACGACACACATGACGCAAAATGTTAATGTGTCTTTATTTGCAACATATTAGACACATGGAAAGAGCGATTTTGAATCATGAATTGGGTCCTGATAAAGTCTCGAACCAACCCCTCCATCCAGTGGGTAAACTTAAAACCAAGGGTCTATATTGTATGAGAGGGTTAGGGTCCCTGTTTCCCTGGTTCTGTCCAAAAGACAGACAAACCACAAAGCAACTTGAGGTCACATGACTCTTTCTCGTTCTTGCAGAATTCAACATAGACCTAGCAGTGTTTCGGCATGAAATCCAGCAGCTGGTGAAACTGCGCCACCGTCACCTGGTCTCTGTGCTGGCTGTGTGCACCGAGACTTCAGCGCGTTACTTCGTGACGGAGCTGATGGAGAAGGGCAACCTGCTAAACTTCCTCAGAGGTCGGTGCGTAGCTGTGTACATCACCACATTGAATCAAAAAAAGCTGAAATCATTGTTTGTGCGATAGCTCCTGAAATGTTCCACGGTTGCCACTAATTTGCATTGCTCACATTTGTTTCCTTTGAAAGAGTTGTATCTGCAAGTTCCAGGTTATTGTGAGTCTCCAGCAAATGACCGTCTGGAACTCTGCTAATCTGCGAAGCCAATCATATCTCGAAACTTGTTTGTATTGATCCGATCACAGACTACGTTGTCATGACAGAGTTAACTTTCACTGATGAGTTTACTAACGTAAGGTGTAAAATAGGGGTCACAAATTAAATTTCACTAAGGTCCAAAATGAAAGAAAATTGACAAGCGAAGGTCAGGAACATACAGGGTTAATTCATATGATGACTTTTGAGCAAGGCAAGGCAACTTTATTTATACTCAATGCGCCTTACAAAAGAAGATATGCGAAATTACAATCAGGTTAAGTTAAGGCAAAGCACATATATAGAAACATCAAGACATGGGAAATACACAATGACTGGCCATTGACCAGAGGGTGGGGCTGAAGAAAGTGTTGAGGCAGACACAGAATGATGGGGGTGTGGTTAAGGAGGGGGCATGTGTGTGCGGTTATTTACAGTCTGAAAGTCAGTGTTATGCAAAATATGACCCAGAGAGCTCAGTCCGTATCTGTTTAGCTTCGTGGCTTGGCCTTGAAGGGAAGTGTTGACGGCGTAGGAGAGATAAGAGGTCCAGCTGCTTCAAACCTCCTCTCTCAGGAGGAAGAGAATTATTCCAGTAATAGTTCATAAATGTATAATGAATTAGCTTTTTTCTTGGTCTCAGCTTTAGTTCAGTTCTCCTGAGCAGGTAGTTCCCTTCACAGTTCATCCCTTTTCCTCCCAGAAATATAGTCCGACTATTGTCCGTCTCCACAGCCAGCTGCCAGGTCGTACATAACAGTTCATCGTTCTTGTGCGTTACTTTCCGGTGTAATTCCATCACTCGGTCACTCCCTGCTCCAAAGCACTTGTTAATTTCAATCGACAGCAGCGTGGTCCGATTGCAATCTGCTGTCATTCCAAACTTCCGATAATCCAGGGAAGTCCATCCAATAAGCTGGTACCCTGTTATCAAGAGTCCAAATAAGTAAATATCTTTGATTTCTCCGACCGACAGGACCGCTAGGCAAAAACATCCATCGCAAACCGAGCTGTGAAAATCCAGTCAGGGAAGACGACCTCCTCCGTGGCCTCACTTTGTGAAAAAAAACTTATCAATTGCGCTGAGATTCCAGTTAATCAATTCCATAGTTTAGCGGTTCCGGAGGACAGCGAGCAGGTGGTCCAAGAGGAAAAATAAAAGTCAGACAAGACACTCGCAGAGGCAGGAAAAAAGCACGAAAGCCAGGAGAAGTGAGAAAACACGTCCGCACTCGACAGAGACAGGACGAGACAGGCCTTGTTTAAGCCTTTGTTTAAGGTTCAGAAGCCCCTTTTGGGAGACCAACAGGCCCGGTTAGAACCATGAGGCCGTCCTTCTGTGGACCCACCACCTGCAGGAGGAGCCATAGGGGCTGGTGCAATGTGATTTGGGCAGCTCCAACAGTCTCCACGACCCGGCAACGGACAAGAAAGAAAATGGATGGATGTTTAAGCAAATAATAATTACTGTGTTGTGAACTTGTGATAATCAGTGTTGGGCATTTTACTTAAAAAAAGTAATCAGTTACCATTACAAATTACCTCTCACAAAAAGTAATTGAGTTAGTAACTCGGTTACTATGCTGTAAAAGTAATTAGTTACTGCAAGTAATTATGAATATATTTTTATATTATGTACTATCGTATCAAAGATGTTCATCGTAACTGAATGAAAAATAGAAACAGTACATTTTAGCGTTTATATTAAGTGAACAGATTGCAACTGCCCATATGCCTGGAAATATAAAATATAGCTAGAACTATAAATACTGAAAAATAAAAATTCCACACTTTGTCTTTAAGTGTAAAGCTAAGGCACACAAATATAAACTTGAATGACAAACAACAAGTAGTGAAATTATCTGTATCTTTGCACTGAGGCTTGGAGTTGGATTAGTGACAAGTGGCGTGTAAGCATGTGACGATGCGAGGTGCTTCTTTACACTGGAGTTACTTGTGGCAGCCGCGGACATAATTTTATTCCCAGGGCATAGTGTACATTTAGCATACACATTATTGCCTTTCATTTCAACAAGGGAGAAGTAGTGATGGTACTTCCAGTTTGAAAATGTTACCTTTGAATTGCCCTGGCTTGTCCGTGCTGCCATTGTCGCTGTCTTGTTGAGTTTAGAAGTGTGAGAGGAATCAACAAACGCAGCGTGAGTAGAGACTCCGCCCACCCAACTTTTTAGCCAATCATCACCACCCAGCTGCGGGGAGCGGAGCTGGGCTGCCCACTGTCCGGATGACTGACACCGCAGCGTTTCATTCGACGAATTGTAACGTGCCACTTTGTTTTCCCAGTAACGGTAACGGCGTTTAACGATTGGGAGAGTAATTAATTAGATTACTCCTTTACCAAAAATGTAGCGGCGTTAGTAGCGCCGTTATACTTAAACGCTGTTATTTCCAACACAAATGCAATTTATTGAATCCTGTTGTTATTGTTTTGTTTTTTTTTTACTCAAAAATAAATGTTGGCTCCGAAATAGCAGAAAGCATATAGCCAGCCAGCTTAGTCCAGGTTTAGTAGAGGCCTAGTGCAGGCTTAGTCCTGGTTTACTCCTGGTGTAAGGTATCTTTTATTGTCAAAATTTGCATTGGGCACCTGGTCAGGCTTCATACTCTCTTCATACACTCTGTCACTGCATCGAACAGATCAGTTTGTGGATGCAAAACAACTTTCTCCAACTAAACTCAGACAAAACTGAGATCATTGTCTTTGGCCCACAGACACAAAGACAAAGTGTTATCAGTCACCTTGAGTCTCTCGCTCTGAAACCAAAAAATCAGGTTAGAAATCTAGGAGTAATCATGGACTCAGACCTGAACTTAAACAGCCACATCAAAGCAATAACGTCATCAGCTTTTTACCATCTGAAAAACATTGCTAAGATCAGAGGAATAGTGTCAAAACCAGACTTAGAGAGACTCATCCATGCATTTGTCTCCAGCAGATTAGACTACTGTAACGGCCTGCTCACTGTTAAACAGCTGCAGAACATCCAGAACGCTGCTGCTCGAGTCCTGACAAGAACCAGGAAATACGACCACATTAGTCCAGTGCTCCGGTCTCTGCACTGGCTTCCTGTCACTCAGAGAATAGAATTTAAAACAGCTCTGCTTGTGTACAAGTCTTTTCATGGTTTAGCACCAAAGTACATCTCTGACATGTTAGAGCCGTATGAACCATCTCGGGCCCTGAGAACTTCAGGGAGGGGTCTCCTGGTGGTTCCCAGAGTCAATAATAAACACGGTGAGGCTGTGTTTCAGTTTCATGCAGCTAAAATCTGGAACAGTCTTCATGAGGATGTGAGACAGGCCTCAACTCTGACAATGTTCAAATCCAGGCTGAAAACAGCTCTTTTTACCCGTGCATATGAAAACTGAAAGTATTTTATCTGCACTCTTGCCTTTTACTGTAA
This sequence comes from Neogobius melanostomus, assembly GCA_007210695.1. Classification (NCBI taxonomy): domain Eukaryota; kingdom Metazoa; phylum Chordata; class Actinopteri; order Gobiiformes; family Gobiidae; genus Neogobius; species Neogobius melanostomus. Next base: position 1,465,025 of record VHKM01000448.1, on the reverse strand, counting down.
TTGATTAACTTTATATTGATGTTTTATTGATTGATTTGATCTGTTTTCTTGTAATTTCTCTTTCTGCAACTGTGAAGCACTTTGAATTGCCTTGTGTATGAATTGTGCTCTACAAATAAACTTGCCTTGCCTTGCCTTCATACAGTGTATAACAAAACCGAGAAGTCACATGAAGCAAAACAAAAAGTAAGAGTGTTAACAATCCAAAGTTTAAAAAAAATATAGGAGCCTATATACTGTATATTCTTATTTATCCTTGAATAATTGATTTTCAAATATTTTTCTTATTTCTTTAATTTGACTTTTATTTAACCAGGAAAGTCCAGCTGAGATTAGGAATGGCAGTGTCTATGGAACCCTCCGGCGGCTACAAACTCTTTTTTTGCTATTTTGCCGTCTCCTTATGACACCCCGCCATTCCTACACAGAATTTACAAACTAACCTTACCTTAGCCCTAACCTTAAGGATAGTGGAGTTTATAATCACGGGTATCAAATAGTGTTGGATTGGCGGGACGTCGCAATGGTGGGGTGTCGGAATGACGGGTCGACCCCACCTTTTCCTACTTTAATCCAAACCATTTTCCTAACCTTAACCTTATTTTTTTCCTGTTTCTAAACGTAAGCGTTTTCCAACTCCTGGCCCTAACCTTAGCGAGTTAGATGCGTCCATATCAAACATATGTGACGGCAAAATAGCCGGGGAGTTGCGGGAACCGTCCGACGGCATCGTAGACACTTCGATTAGGAATCTCTTTTTCAGGGGAGTCCTGGCTATTGTACATATTTGTAGTGAAACCTACGTAGACACTGGAAGAACATGCAAACTCTACACAGAAAGGCCCCGTCCAGGTGGGAATCAAACCTGGGACTTTCTATCTGTGAGGCACAAGTGCTAACCGCTGTGCCACCGTGCTGCCCAAGTATGTTGTATTTCCATTATGGAAACATGAACATGAAAACCTCTGACCAACAGATGGTCAGACGTCTAAAGGCAAACTGCTGTTCAGGGACTAGATGTTATTGTAAAAAAAATTGATAGACTTCCTCTGGTCACGAGTCTCAGATTGGAGCCTGGACCTGGCTGAAGAAGGCAGGTGTGAAGGACGCCTCTGTCACACGGGGCTTTCTCATTTGAGCAGTTTGATTCCTCCAGCTCCATACAGCCATTCCCTTCCTCAAAACAAAACAAATAGAAGAAAGGGTGGACTTTTCTGACAGACCAAGATCACACACCACACCTAAGGAAACCAGTTTGCCAAACTGAAGATGTGAAACTGGATCTCCTGATGACACAGATGAAGAGAATGTCCTCAGACCAGCTGTAGTTTATCATGGACGATATTTGCACCTAAGGACTAAAGCCAGAAACAAGAGAAACAAGCACTGTCTGCAGCAGCTGAACTGAAGAGGAGTCATCGGAGTGTTGTTAGAGTAATGACACATGATGATGTGACCTCACTGACCAATCAGAGAGCACGAGGGAAACATGTTCTGTTGTCATGATGAAAAGTCTGCTCTACTTTTGGGTGTAATGGAACTTTAGCCTTATTCACTATAATGGGATTTTGCTGATTTTAATCTGCTATAGAACTGACTACTCTTTTTAAACATTTACACTGGATTTTCTTTAGCGATGCTTTTATTACATTTTTTTTCTCCATACACAATGAAAGCATATTTTAAATACATAAATAAAATACTAATTTGATTAAAGAAATATGTAATGTAATCATTAGAATTAGATGCAAAACAGTCTTTTATTTGTTAATTCAGCAGTAGATTAAGATAAAGTTGCTGTTTTTACTGTGTTTCTCTATAGCAGTTTAGCTCTATGCGCTAAAATGGGATTTTGTCGAAACTGTATAAAGTTCCTTTGGATCAGGAAGTCGAGCGATGCGAGTGTGCATAAGTATAGCCTTTGAGCTAGATGCTAAATCACACAAGCGTTTATTTTTATGTGGGGTCCAATATGCATCATGGGTCCACTAAACCTACTCTTTTAAATTTGTAAAACGACTGGAACCAAAGCCTCGCAATAGGTGCAGATAGCAATAAAACAAACAACAAACAAACACTTCTATGACCATAACAGGAGCTCTCCCTGGTGTTGAAATGACAATTCCTTCTAGTTTTGACATATTTCTCATGGGCTATGCCTCATTTAGGTCCTGAGCAGTTACTACATCCAGTCTATGTTGTTTTGTGTTTGTAATCCGTTGATCTTTGGAGAGACTGTTGAGTCATTTTTATTTTCCGCTATTTTGTAATAATGTACTTTCTTTAGCTGTTTTCCTACGAAATCATCCAGACCTTTTAGGATATATACTAATGAAAACAAATGAGAATATATATTTGATCTCACTGACGTCATTCTGCATAACGTTTTCTTATTAATGTTTCCTAAATAAATGCAGTTAGTTAAGTGCTTTATTTGTCTTTGTACAGTTGTACAACAAAACTATGTTCAGGTGTCAGGTTAGTCCACTGTGGTCCATTGTGGTGATTGCACCACAATGGTGCAATCACCACAGATTGCACCATTGTGGTCCAATCTGACCAACATGTTTTTGGAAGTTGGGGACCCAGAGCACCCGGAAATAAAATACAAGAACTTATTTCATTGCAGGTGTTTGCTTGTTTGTTAATAATTACCCCCTTCTTGTAGGTCCAGAGGGGCAGCACCAGGACACGGTGTCTCTGGTAGACATGGGAGCACAGGTGGCTGATGGGATGTCCTACCTGGAGGAGAACAACTATGTCCACAGTGAACTAGCGGCTCGGAACGTCCTGGTCGGAGAGGATTATATCTGCAAAGTGGCCGACTTCGGGCTCGGCCGACTCCTCAAGGTATGACACGGACTAAAGCAGCTCTGGACTTACCTTGAGGTGCGGTGCACTCAGTACTGCCATCTGATGGTGGGTCACAGTAGAAATGGACCGGAGGAGGGCAATATAAGTCCAGATATAACTGATGAATGAATCATTTCTAGCTGTTTGGAAAAGGTTGTCAATAACGCCAAATACTCAGAAAGACTAATTGTAGGAAGGATTGTATGATTTGTTTGCTGGGTAGCAATCACTACAGGGGTCTGGTTAGAACTGGAATTTGTATGTTCAGGTAAGTGCATAGAGAGAGGCGAATGTCCACAGCCAGAGTATCAGAACAGTCCCTTTAATGTAGACTTCAAGTGTTGTGTGGTTTCTACAACAGAAAACAGAAGAAGACACAATAAATCAATCCATCAATCAACATTATTTATAAAGCCCTTTACAACCCTCAAGGTGACCAAAGTGCTTTACAGTAAAGCCAGACAGAATGAGAATAAAAACAATTACATAAACAATAATGAAATATGCAACAACAATCAAATCAAATCAAATAAAAACATAAAATAGATAAAATGTCACCACATTACTGAGTATTAAAAGCCAGTCTGAATAAATAGGTTTTAAGCTGGACTTTAAAAATGCCAAAGTCAGTGATGGTGCGCATACAAGATATATTATAAGTGGGTTCAAGCACGTACACACACAAAACAATAATCATCACATAGTATTTAAAATGACTATGCACAAGCATAAGCCTGCCGCATGACCGATAGGGGCCCATTATGTCTGTACACAGTATAATTTACATAAGTAACCTAAAGGCTAAATAATGCACCCAACACAGATATATATATATATATATATATAAAAAAAACCTCTTCCTCACCCTCCGCGGGCGGTCTCCCTTTTTCCTCCAAGCTCGGGTCCTCTACCAGAGGCCTGGGAGCTTGAGGGTTCTGCGCAGTATCTTTGCTGTTCCTAGAACTGCACTTTTCTGGACTATATATATATATATATATATATATGAAAATGATATACATTTAAAGATAGCGGCGCTAAGTGAGTTGAATATATATTTAGTGAATCTTAATTGAAGCCAAGAGCCGCTTTATAAACACTCAGACACAACTAAAACTGCCCGAAACGCAGTTAAACTATATCATAAAGCAGAAAACATTATTACAATCAAATGCCAACAAAGTTACTCACGCTTGTGGACACACACAGCAATTATTACCCAAAAAAAGAAATCCGGGCCATGCGTGAGCTGCACCTGAACCGTCCTACTGCTTTGCTTGCATGCCCCTCTAGTGGCGCAACTCAAGAATGCATGCAAATAACTCAACTAAACAGAAGCTTTTAGAGGCAGTCTTTAATACACTCAAAAATGACAGTTACACAGGCAGGAACAGGTGCACATGTTCAAAATGGCAGAGATTTATCATTTGAATCTGATTTTGAGTCAGGTATAAATATATATGTTTCATCTGTAAGAGATTAATCAATAATTTGTCATGCCAAGGTGGACATTTGTAGTTTTCAATAGTTTTGATGGATTAATGTAAGAATCCATTAGAGAATTGGACAAACAAGAGTCAAAACACATAGGAGTCATGGGTAAAGTTGGCTTGTCAGTAAAAACTACAGCACTATTTTAGATTTGAGACTTTACTATGGGACAGAAACATAGACAAAGCAGCTGTAGCAGATGGAAATTGCACAATATTAGTCACCCAAAGGCTCATGAGAGGGTGGTCGTCCGCCAAGCCACTCATTCCTCTGCATTTGACCCATGAGTCACGAGAAATTCACCCAGACACAGAGGGAACTTACGATCTCCACATACAGTATAAAGACTTAACGCGTCTGGATATTGAACCAGGACCTCCTTACTGCGGTCAAAGAGGTTTAACCATTGAAAACCAGCTTGTCTCCAACTCGGGGTTAAACCTTTCATGACCTAAAGCTAAAGGGGAAAATGTCATTTTTGGTGTAAGTTAGTAAGATATACCGTGATTTGAAGTCCACCTGTTGTTTTTTAGGAGACACTTTACAACATGGATGAGTCTAAGTTCCCGTACAGATGGAGCGCTCCTGAGGTGATCGCTTCAATGAGATTCTCAAACAAATCTGACGTCTGGTCGTTTGGAGTTTTGCTTTACGAAATCGTCACGTTTGGAGGTGTCCCATATCCAGGTCAGGACATGGTCAAAATGCACTTTTCTTCTAAATTAAGTATTCAAAGTAGACGTCTGCATTGGGACAGGGTCCCACTGGGTCCCGTGGTACCCAGTCCCAATGCAGACTCTACTTTGAATACTTAATTTTAATGTAGCGATTTCTTTCAAATATCATGCAACTCCCACAGATTTCGGCCTATGGAAAAACCTGATCTTTTGTTTTCTTCTCCGTCAGCTTTTAGCACCAGAGAGGTTCCAGCGCAGGTGACCAGCGGATACCGCATGTCCCGCCCTCCCAAGTGTCCGGAGTTTCTTCATAACATCATGAAGGAGTGTTGGAGCGAGGAGCCAGAGGACAGACCCACCTTCAATTCACTGAGGGAGCGCCTGAAAAACGGCAAAGCACAGCAAGAGTTAGCAGATGAAGATGACAAGTGAACTGTGGACTAATCCATGATGAGCAAGATCAACTTTTACGAGCTTTGAACCATAACCTTTCATTGTCAGAAACGTACCTGGCATAGAACTTCACTTAACTCACTTAATTTTGTGTAACCGCCAGAGTCCACATTCTTCGTGTTCGCCCCGTTCCACTCCACCCTGACCTCCGCAGCAAATGTGTTATTTCAACTGTAAAGAAACAAGAAGAACAACCACACAAAACTATTAAGCCCCTTTCCTCTCCTTCCCTCGTGCATGAGGGGAAAAACAACTTGTGATAGTGAAAGAGAAGTGCCTCAGATTCAGATCAACTTTATTGATCCCAAGGGGCAATTCATTTGTAACAAACCTCAGAACATTTCACATATCAGCGGCGGAGTAGACCGGTGCGGACTGAAGAGGAGGTAGTGGGTGTTGTTGTATCTGAGTGGAGCTGAAAGAACAAGCGGAAGATGTTTAATCTGTCCGTAACCCTGCCCTTTGGTCTTTTCTTCTTCTACTGCTGATGTGCGCCGATCCGTACTTCATGGATTGTTTTGCATAATTGAAGCAACACTGTCCTTCACATTTTTAAAGCCCATACATCACTGGACCTGTTCTGAGCTCAAAGTGTGTTCATCACAGCACCATTGATTTGCTAACATGCTGTTTGCTGAAAGTGAAAGCTTGTTTTAATTGTTTTATAGTGTGCCCTGCCTGCAGAGGGAGCTCCGGGTAAACTGAAAGCCTGACTAGCGCAGTCTGTCACTCCTTACTGTCTTATCTACATAGACGATTTCTCCATTGTGAGATCAATAAAGTCCTATTTTATCTTATTTCAATTATATTTCCATTATAGAATGTCACAATGTTACAGAGAGATCCTTTTTAGTCATGACTGATATTATGCTAAATTCAGGATGTCTACTACTTTGGACACCTTCGTCTTGGTATTCCTTGTAGAGTCATTTAAGAACTGTATGGGCGGCATGGTAGCTCAGCGGTTAGCGTTTGTGCTTCACAGCTAGAAGGTCTGGGTTCAATTCCGACCAGGGACCAGGCCCTTCTGTGTGGAGTTTGTATGTTCTCCCCGTGTCTGCGTAGGTTCACTCTGGTTTCCCCTACCACTGAAAACATGTACAATAGGCCAGAATGAATGAGAGTGTGCATGGGGGACGACAGATGGAAATTAGCCCATGGCTACAATCCGGAGTGTGTTTACATGCATGAGAACCATTAACATAAACTGTCCCGACCAAATAAATACATCAATATATAAATAAAACACTAGCACTGATTTAATCTGAAAACAACTGCCTTCACTTTGGAAAAGGATTGTCTTTACCAGAGCACATGAAGGAAGCATAAGGTCCATTCTTCGGCCATGTGCAATATCGCAAACTTTCGTGGATAATTTTGGACCGGACAGAGATAGAGACTTACGGAAACTAGAGGCTTCAAGTTCTCAAAACGAGCTCTTCTTCAAAGCCTCCGAGGAGTTGTCTAACATCTCAATGAAAATGTGTGAACTTTCTACATCAAAGGTGTATTTGATTGTTTTCTCTTTATGCGTTTGGCCCTCGACCTGAATTGAGTTTCAAACCCTCGACCCCGTGAACCGTAGGACGGCTGTGCACCCAGTCAAACTCCCATACAAACCTAAATGTATCTTTTTGAACGACTTTATGAGGGAAACCAAGCTGTCTAGATGCAAAGTAAAGGGCCCCATCTGGTGGACAGAGAAACAAACTACACTTACCTTATACTGTAAAAAGCGTAATATTCTTTCTGTATTTATCCATTTGTTGAAAACATTTTCAAATCATATTTTTGAAGAATATCTGTATATATTTTCATTCATGAATAATGTGAATTGTTATTGTCCAGTGTGGGACTGAAATAAACATTATCTCCCTTTTCTTATATCAGCAAATCCAGTCAGTACTGACAGACGTAGGTTCAGACAGGAGTAGTTTATCGTTGAATAGTACAAAATGTGTTAAATAGATGAAAAACATCCCCAGGTCTGCTCTTCCACTGCACACTGTCTGCAATTTAGCCACGTGGCTTTAAGTTTCCTCTAAATGAAACCACCATTTACTGAGGCGGCTCAGTAAATTATTTATTCTGATATTTTAAGTGTTAAAATATCATGGGGTGTGACTTTCCGACCACAACTTCTGTTTCGAAAACATCCTTAAAATGACTTTAAATGTACGCCAATTGATTTTCTGCCCCACTTGGCATAATGTGTTATGCAGTCCTATATGACATTTCAAAGTGTTTCTATTTCTATTTCCATCACAATATTTATGCAAAACTTGTCCGATGATTCCCATTTTATGAATTATCATGTGGTGCAACCATCAAGAAATGACCATTTAAGGACTTTTAATTTGAAATTGGTTGAAGGACAGGAAGTAGCGTCATACACAAAACAGTCAAGGACACATGGGTGCAGCTACTGTAGCAGGTGTGTTACTCTCTCACAACTTTGGAAAAAATTACCTCTTTAACCTCTTGGTATGTGGTGTCCATTTTTAGGCATCGTGTGGTATGACCTTAAATAAACAATAAATATTACATTTTTTTCTACAAATATATATTTGAATATGAATTTCACAGTAGCCTTTTGTGATTGGCTTTCTGGTTTTGTTCAGGTGGCTAATTGTTACCCTCTTTACTTCGATTTAACTTGAAAATATCATGTGGGGTGACCAACCAGATAAGATAGAATTATTATATTGAGTTCATATTAAAAAAATAAAATAAAACTACTGTACATCAGCTCTTAAGAACACTCAGGAGTAGCCTGGGAATACCCATGCTGCTGTCCCGCTCTGTGCTGCCAGGGACCCACCAGACGCCCGCATAGTAGATAGCACAGATAAAAATGTCCTGTGCAGAAGCCTTCACACTCTGTAGGACCTCAGTCTCCTCAGAAGGTGGAGGCGACTTTGGCCCTTCTTGTACAGGGCATTGTTTTTGTGGGATCAGTCCAGTTTATTGTTGAGGTGAACATCCAGGAACTTGAAACTGTCCACCTCCTCAATGTCCTCCCCCTGAATGCTCAGCGGTGTGTGCAATAGTGTCTTCATCACCATCTCTTTCGTCTATCTGATGTTTAAGCACAGGTGGCTGCGCTCGCACCAGTTCACAAAGTCCATAATGAGGACTCCAGGTCGTCCCCTCGGACACAGCCCATGATAGCTGAGTCATTGGAGAACTTCGGCAGATGACAGCTGTTCGTGTTGTAGTGAAGAGAAACGGTGAGAGGACGGTGCCCTGAGGGCCCCAGTGCTGCAGACTACCACCTCAGACTCACAGCTGAGCAACCACACATGTGAATGTGGCTCTGCTGAATCCACATGAAACAGCCCCAAACTGCCCCTCCTGATGCTGCAGTACAGCCTCCTGTCTCAGGCTCCATTGGACAAAACATAAGGACTGTTGGACTCTGTTTAGGCCAGTCTGCTCTGATTGGTCACTGCAGCTTCCTCAGTCCTTACTCCCATTATTACAGGATTTGTAAAACAGCACGTCGACCTGGGACTGATGTGATGGTCACAAATCACTGGAACATGTTATGTTGGAAAAAATGTAATCACTGGAAAAATTTCTTAAAATTTAATGTATTTGATTCTGTTAAATCTGTATGACATTTATATCATTCATCACCAGTACATCTGCCCAAAATACACTGAAGTGCACTTTCTTTTGCTGCTAAATAACTGTCTGTGTCGTCTCTTTTCAGCTTGAGTCTTTTCCATCCATTGTCCTGAGTGTTGATCCTGGACAGAGGGAGCACATGGACCAGACTCAGCCCTGTCCACACCTGACATTTACTGTGTCCTCTCACTGACCTGGACAACAGCTCTGAAACTACACTGAGACATTCTGCTTCCATTCTCGCTCCGACAGTGTCTTACCATCGTTAGACACCACATCTTAGATCAAGAGCTGAAGACAAGTCCTGTTCTTTAACCAATCAGATTCATTTACTGTTTTGAGCTCATTTCAAAAACAATCCTAGTTCACCAAAGTGCTTTACAAGTTCTTTTGACTCGACTCCAGTTCTAGTTTAGTCTTGGTTTGGTGTCTGCGTATTTGTTGAGCACAATTCATACACAAGGCAATTTAAAGTGCTTCAGTTCCATAAAATTACAAAAGGGCAGATCAAATCAATCCATAAACATCAATGTAAGGATGAACGAATGACAGTAAAGAGCATATCAAATACTTTCAGTTTTCAAACGCACGGGTACAGTAAAAAGAACTGTTTTCAGCCTGGATTTGAACATTAGGAGAGTTGAGGCCTGTCTCACATCCTCATGAAGACTGTTCCAGATTTTAGCACATTATTTAAACTTGATGCCATACATTTTGAGAAATTGATTGATTTTAGCCAGCAAGAACAATACATTTAATATTGTAATACAAGTTTAACTGTAACTATTATAACCAAATACACGCAATTCCCCAAAGGGGGGCAGCAGAGGGAGACAGATCGAAGTCATGCAGTTGGTGTGAACATGGAACTATTCTTTTAAGACATAGTGCATGCACACGTACTGTTTGAAAATGGCTCGTCAAACATAAATATTATCACTGTTGCCTTTACTGCTCATATATTGAAGTTTATTGCAGACTGGTTAAAGCCATAGGATCTGGCAACCCGAAGCACGGGGCTGCACATTAACAAATAAAAAGTGTCTCTGTTGATATAAACAACTTTTACTTTTGTAAGATACTTTTATTATTGTGAATTAATCATCATTATGAAATATTAATAACTAATCTTGTGTGCACTATCTTTAATAAGCTTCATGAATATTATTGTAATGTAGTGTATTGTATTGTCATTAAATATCGACTCCTCTTTAATCTTTAGTTCAAGCGTCTCGTCTTCAGATAAAATAATCCTGTTTCCTGATTGTCCGCTGTATCTTATTGCACAGCTGTAAACTTGTTTTCAGACAGTATAATGTGGGGACGTCTCTTTAGTCGACTGGGGGCGGGGTTATGGTCTGTTCATGAGAAATCAAATACAAAACAATATTTTAGAAACTGATGGTGTTTGGTTTTTGTTCTGAAACAGACGGTGAAGATGGAAGTGAAACGTCTCCTTTAAGTGTAAGTCCAGTTGTTTCATTTTAATCTTAAAGCATTGAACCACCTGGATGACTGAGAATCTTCTTTTTTGTGGGCGATTGCAAAGTCCTGAGCTGTTTAGTTCAGAGTGATCACATGACATCAGGGAAAAGGGGAAGGGTGGAGGAAGTGAAAGCACCCTGAGGACACTTCATTTGGAGCCTTTACAGACGTGAGTAGAACTTTGGTTTGATTTGATTTTCACAGACTTACATTAAAACAGTTTGGTCTCAGTGTTACAGAGGACATAGTACTTTTATTTGCCTTCTCTGCTTTCTTTGTTTATTCCTTTAAATGGCTCGATTTGAACATAATAATATACATTTCAGCTGTTTTGTTCAAATGGAGTCGGGCTTTGGGCCTGGATTGCTTCACTTGTTCTGAGATGTTTCTGTCTCGTTTCAATTCATTTTGTCGACATTTCACATTTATTTCTTTGCCAATGGTTTAAAATGAAAAAAAATGCTTTTATTCCATTTGCAGTTTTACTTTAACCTTAGAATCAGTCTGAAAGGACGTCAAACAAATAAAGTGATCTTGGTCCGATCAGTAAAAACGTCTAAATGAGTGAAAACGGCTCAAAACAAGAAACATTTCCTCAATTCAAGTCATTTAAACCCAGGCTTCATATTTACTGTTTGCAATGTTCATATTTATCCTTATTCTTTTGAACGGTTCATTTCTAATAATAAAATCTTTAACCACGCAGATTTGTTTGGTAGATTTCCAGTTTGGTGGAAACACTTTCTTAAACATGTTTTTGTTAAATCCAACTTGGTAAAAACAGCTATGAATATACAATAATGAAAATATAAATATTAATAATCACAAGTTTAGTTTCAGTGAATATTTTTGGCCCAGTTTAGGCATTTATGGTGAGTGTTTATTGGTGGACGGGTTTCAGCTTTTTATATGTGGGCAATGGTTAGGAGCACTTTCAGGAATGTTGCATCTTTTTTTACCTGTAAATACCTTTTCTTTACTTTTGCAAAACAAAAAGCTGCTGTGTAATAATTCTACACACCTGATATTGACTGGACCTCCTTCGGCCACACACCCCTCTCATTACACTGTAATTCACCACCAAAGATGCTTTGGTCCAACAGACCTTCAACTTTATAGAAAATGTGAATAAAAATATCAATAGCTCTCATGTGGCTTTGTGGAGTCTCTTCTTTTAACTTGAAACTTGGAAAGCATGTTTTTGTTTTTGTTTTTTTTAATTAAATATTAGATCATATTAATGAACCGTTATAACTGTCTTTTAGTCTCTCTTTTTCATCTTTTTTGTTTATTTGTCTTTGATTTTTCATGTTCTCAGATGGTCCTGTGTTTTCTCTCTACTATACAGCATAACAATGCATTGTTAGAATTTTCTTTATTGACTAAGCCCACAATGATAATGAGTCCAATAACCCGATAAACCTGAGCAAATGGCCTCAAATGCTTAATGGTCTCATCATCACTTTTAACCAAAGCGCTTTACATCAAGGAACCACTCACCCACTCACACTTTCATTCATACACCAATGTATACAGACACTGGACGAGAAAAACATTACAGTTATAAAGTTATTTCATTAATTTGCTTCAATCATAGAAATATATAAACTGTTTGTTTCAGAAATGAGAGACAGAGACAGAGAGCAGAGTTCAGCTGTGAGTCTCTGAAGAGCAACAGGTCAAAGGATTTCCCTAATAACTTCAGTCATGATGCTGGATTTGCTCAGAGTCTGCTGTGAGTGACACAAATCATTCAAATATACAGACCTACTGTCTGTATATTTGAGCCCTACAGTAGCTAAATCACTACCCAATGAAATTATTGTTTTGTACTGAGAATGGAAAGAAAAGTTTTGTAATTTTCCCTTTAAAGACACAGTTCAGGCCGAGTCCACACTGGCTAATGTCGTCTGGGTGAAGTGGTCAGTTTTAGCTGTTGTAGTCCACACTTCCACATATCCCTGTGATGAGGCTGAGGATGGTCTGTCAACTCATGGACCACAACCAAGGAAAACTTTAAGAGACTTTAACCCCCTGGGCCAGTCTGGATCCTGCTCAGATAAAAGTTATTTCAAGCTGTAGGCTTAAGACTCAGAGCAATGGTGACCTGTAATGTTTACTACATTATTCTTCTTAGTGAGATGGCAGTAAAAGAGTTTTATAGACAATCCATTTAGTGAACGTGTGTGACTGAGTGTTTGTCTCCACAGAGAGAGTTCTGGTCCGGCCCCATTGTCCTGTTGTCTCTGTGGGAGCGTCCTGAGGGATCCAGTCTCCTCCAGCTGTGGACACTGGCTCTGCAGACACTGTTTGTCTTCCACCTGGGACCAGAGCAGTTCAACACAGTCCTGTCCTCAGTGTGGACCAGGACTGAGCCTCCACAGCTCTTTACAGAGTGAGACCTGTTCACACCAACACTGGACATGGAACACTTATTTGTTTCTCTCTGTATATGTTGAACCATCTTCAGGCCCTGGACTTTGAGCTTCATTCTAACTGTGTCATGGTGTGTGCAGGTTCCTATAAGAGCGTTCTGGAGCAGAGGTGTGAGAGTGTGTCTGAAGGAGCTGAAACAGGAGCTAGAACTACTCTGAACAGGATCTACACTGAGCTGTACATCACAGAGGGCCTCAGTGAAGAGGTCAGTACCCAACATGAGGAGAGGCAGATGGAGACTCTCTCCAAGAAGACTGTCCACGACGCTCCAATCAGGTGCCAGGACATCTTTAAAGGCTTACCCTCCGAGCACAAAGCCATCAGAGTGGTGCTGACCTGCGGCGTGGCTGGAGTGGGGAAGACCTTCTCAGTTGTGAAGTTCTCTCTGGACTGGGCCCAGGGCTTAGAGAACCAGGAGCTGGAGCTGGTGGTGCTACTGTCCTTCAGAGAGCTGAACCTGGTCAGAGAGCAGCGCTACAGTCTGCTGACGCTGATACATGTGTTCCACCCATCACTAAAGGAGCTCTCAGCTCAGACTCTGGCCCACAGTAAAGTCCTGTTCATCTGTGACGGCCTCGATGAGAGCTGGCTGTCTCTGGACTTCAGCCGTGAGCTCATCTCTGAGGTCACACAGGAGTCAGAGGTCAGCCAGCTGCTGGTCAACCTCATCAGAGGCTCTCTGCTTCCTTCTGCCCTTATATGGATCACCTCCCGACCTGCAGCAGCCAATCGGATCCCTGCGCACTGTGTGCACAGGTTCACAGAGGTCAGGGGCTTCATCACTGACCAACAGAAGGAGCAGTACTTCAGGAAGAGGTTCACAAACTCAGAGCAGTGTGACAGAGTGCTCTCCCACATCAGGACGTCCCGCAGCCTCCACAACATGAGTCAGCTCCCAGTCTTCTGCTGGATCACAGCCACCGTCCTGGACCACATGTTGAGAAGCGGGCAGAGTGGACCCCTGCCCCAGACCCTCACCGACATGTACGCACACTTCCTGTTAGTGCAAACGCAGAGGAAGAGGAAGTACAGCCAGGAGAGCAGCGGCCCAGAGCTGACTCCGGCCGACTGTGAGCTCCTCCTGAAGCTGGGGAGACTGGCCTTTGAACAACTGCAGAGAGGAAACATCATGTTCTACCAAGAAGACCTACAGCAGGTGGGTCTGGACCTGAGTGAGGCCTCAGTCTACTCAGGACTCTGTACAAAGATCTTCAAACAAGAGAGTGTCGTCTTCAACAAATCAGTCTACTGCTTCATCCACCTGAGCGTCCAGGAGTTTCTGGCAGCCGTTTACCACAGTCATACTGTGAGAAAACTGTGAGAATAAAACTAAGAAGAACCAGAATATTCCGCAGAGGTTTAAGGACTGGCTCAATGGTGACACAGCATTGCAGGATTTCCTCTTAAAAAACCTCCAAGACTCTTTCCTCAGTCCAAACGGCCACCTGGACCTGTTTGTGCGCTTCCTCCACGGCCTCACTCTGGAGTCCAACCAGAGGCTTCTGGGAGCTCTGCTGGGTCCATCACAGATCGACTCAGAAACAAGACAAAGAGTCATCAACAACCTGAAGAAGATGAACACAAAGGACATATCTCCAGACAGAAGCATCAACATCTTCCACTGTCTGACTGAGTTAAACGACCACTCGCTCCATCAGCAGATCCAGGACTTCCTGAAGTCAGACAGATCAGAGAAACTGTCTGAGTCCCAGTGCTCAGCTCTGGCCTACATGCTGCAGATGTCAGAGGATGTCCTGGAGGAGCTGGACCTAGATAAGTATAATGCATCAGAGGAAGGACGACTGAGACTGGTCTCAGCCGTGAGGAACTGCAAAAAAGCTGAGTAAGTCCAGATTGAACATTAAAGGTGTAACATGGACCATATTGTTCTGATTATAAAAGTGTCACTGGCCTCACAGTCAGCAGCTCTACTTTGTTTAATGCCTTTTTCCTCACAGGTTTTATAGTTGTAAACTCTCAAAGGTTCATCTTGAAGTGGTGGCATCAGCTCTGAGGTCCAGTCCCTCTCACCTAACATTTTTAGACCTGAGTAATAACTCAGTGGTGAACTCTGAACTGAAGGTGTTGTGTGACGGACTCCAGAGTCCAAACTGTCGACTGGAGACCCTGGAGTAAGTCTCTCTCCTGTTGTCCATTCACTTTCACCTGGCTCAGTCTGACCATTGCAGTGCTTAAATTGCCTTCACTACAACAGCTGTATTTATCAAATGAAATACAAAAGACTCTAAATCTTTACATCAGAGAAGAACGACTTAAATTTAGAGATTTCTCACAATCAAATCACAATCACTATTTTAATGATCACAATAAACCTCCTCCCCGTGGTTTTAACCTGCTCACCCTGTAGTTTAGAGCTCTACAAACATGTTCTGAAATGCATCTACTTCACAGTTCATATTCAGTCTTCTCTCAAACGTTAAAGCTTCTCGACCTGTTTCAAAAGTGCTCTGTGAATCCACTCATGATTAGAATAAATAGATCACAATAAATCATTATCACAATAAGATATTTTTACAAAACTGTACAGCTCTAGTTTAGATGGAATTACTGATTAGGTCGACATTATCTGAGTGTTTTAGTTTATATCCTTTTATATCAGGTTAAACTGTTCAAGTGAAGTCATTTTAGGAACAATTCTCTTCAGTCGCCCCACTGACAGAAAATGTGACATAAATGTGACATAATAAAGACTCCCTGTCCAGTCTGATGAACGAGGCCTAACACCATGTACTTTATTAACTCTTGTGAAATGTGTCTAACAGAGAGCATCAAATAAGAAACATTCCCACATCATTAATGCTCATATTCACATTCCAGTTTCAGCATTTGATCTAAAAGATGGAAAAGAGTGGAGTTTTTCATCTGTTGAGTCTGCCCTGTATCTTCTCCCTGAGAGAAGGAGATTATATTCAAATAAATACTTTTAAACTTGTCCAAACGGCTCAAATCAAGTGAAATCTGGTGAATTCACATCATTGTAACTAGTGAAGATATGGCTTTATGCAAAGTGTCTGAAAACCAATGCAATAAAAATACTACGTCAGGCCAGGGGTAGGAACCCAGCACCTTGGGTAGTTTTATTGTTAATTTGCTAAATGTGAGAAACTGGAGAATAATCATAAGATCAGCAGCTGGTCAGTCAGAATCATAAACCTTACGGACATAAACTAATCCATAAATGGAGTCTACTCTTCCCAAGCTTTAGCTCACTTTTTTATTTCATATCAATCAGCCTCATATTTTCAGTTTTACAGATACATTAAGGAAGCATAAGAGAAAAGGCGATAAAACAGTGTGGCTTTACGGCACTCGGTTACAGCACGGTGTCGGCCTTTTTCACAAAGCATTTGCTCTGATCAGATCCTCTGTCCGCGGTTTAAAAGTAACAATCCTCCTATTGTTACTTTTAAAAACAGGGGCGGAGCTGACACGGGCAGCAGAGGGACTGGGGCCACAGGGAAACACTTACACAGGATTTTGACACTACATAAAAACAATAAATATATTAGGTATAGGTATTAAAAAATCACTTTTTAAGAAATTAATCATAAAGTAGCTCTTATTTAAACATATGTTTAAATAAAATGTATGTAGCATATGTTTGCCTAAAATTGTATCTGATTATTCAAATAATTTCCTGGGTAGGACTGGCTGTTGCTCTAACTTTCTGGGAGTATCTCAAACAAGAACACACATAAAGAAGAGTTATTCTGTTAAATGAATTAAAAGTAATATAAAACACCTTCTGTTACATGTAATATACACACAGCCTTTCATATATCGACCTAATGTAGCATTCTGAGTCTTCGAGATTAGAGTTCCACCACCTGTCAAAGTCCACTTTAACCATTGGACAAAACATTAAGGACTGGTGGACTCTGTTCGGCCAGTCTGCTCTGATTGGTCACTGCAGCTTCCTCAGCCCTTAAGGTGCGTTCAGACCGAACGTGCGTCCACGCTCCGTCAGCCTCTAGTTGGACGCCAAACATTGCCGCTTCACACTCGCGAGAAACGCCTGTTTGCTGGCGCGTGAAGTTTTGCAAGTGTCATAATTAGGAGGCGTGTCATACAACTCAGGCCGAGCGCAAACCGCGATAATAATAATAATAATAATAATGCATTAGTCTTATATAGCGCTTTTCCAGACGCTCAAAGTCGCTTTACAATTTGGTGCATTATTCATTCACTCCATACTCAGTGATGATAAGCGAGGCAACCAGTCTGCGCACATCAGCCACCACCACCAACCACTCACTCACTCACTCACTACATTCGCTAGGCTTCCTGGTGTTACTGAACGGTCTCCCATCCAAGTACTGACCAGGCCCTACCCTGCTTAGCTTCCAAGGTCTGACGGGATTGGGCATCGCAAAGGCGGCATGGCCGCGATGATCAACTTCTCCTCCAGGCTGCAGGTCAGGGGCGCAACTACCGCAACTTTTTTTAAACAAAATAAATACCCTGAATTGACTTTATTTGAACGAAAATGTCACTATTTCACACAATATAACATCGATATTTCCCTCTATGGAGTTTGTTATCACAAAAAACAATCACACGGCCCGATTAAAAGCTTCTGTTGCTTCATTCATGTAACTTTTCCTCCTCTCCCTCTCTCTCCCTCGCGCAAGAGGGGAGAAAACAACGCAAGCTTCATCGTGATCTCCTCTGTAACCGTGTTTATTATTTCATTAGGACTTTTATTTCTCAAACTTGTTACCTTATGCTCACTTTGAGCTCCTCGTGGGGCTGCAGCAGCATTGGTGGAGATGACAGTCCCTCTGCACTCCTCTCTGCCCCACTTCAGCAGTGACTTTTGTTTCGCAAAATAAGCAGCACAACTAAAGTGACGCCCCTCCCCCAAAGAGGAATTAAAAAAAACACTTCACGAACCTGTTCATATCGTTCACTGTAAAGACTCGTTCAAAAGAGCCGGATCGTTCACGACCGACACACACAGACTGTTAAAAAGAACACATCACTATTGGCGCCCCTATGAAAGGCATATATTGCGTATGCCCTTTTTGCGCCACTGCTGTAGGTAACAGGTGACGCTTGTGCTCACTATTTGAGCCCAGTCCCTGATTGGTTAACAAGGCGTAAATGAACGCACGTGTAGATTGTGATTACTTGAGTGCATGAAGCAGTGGGCGGGGCATCGCTGCTCTGTACCGTGCTGTTCTCACTGGTTTTGACACGCGTTTATCCTCATCTGCTCGCATTTGGAACGCTTCATACGCGCGGACGGCTTTGCTTACATTTCGACGCGCGTCGAAGCATGTCTACATAGGGTTAACATGGAAGTTGGTGGTGTGTCAGCGTTTGGTCTGTACGCACCATTACTCCCATGAGCTATATGCACAGTGCCCCCAAGTGATTTCCGCCTGGGCAGTAACATTGGCGCTGTCCTTCCTTATCCCATATATTTTACATTCACAATTAGCGAGGTCCCATACGAATGATGCGATTGCTCAAGATTTTGTAAAGAACAGAGAGTAAAAGTTAGGATGTGACTGGAGCAAGTTAAAACAGTATGTGAGATGTAATGACTTCATTGGCGGAAACGTCCGTGTTCATAACGGTGGGGGTTTTTATTTTGAGGCTAAAGGCTAAAACAAAATTAAAACTAGTGCAAAGTTTTGAACGAGCCTGCGGAAAAAAAGAATCGGTCTGTTAGTAGTTTAAACTGTATTGAGTTGTTTACATGGTAGATTGTCATTATTTAACACTAGCCTTTAGCTTCAAGATAAAAGCTCCTACCTTTCAACAACTGGCGCTGCCTTTGAGGCAGGATTCACGGCAAACATGATGTTTGTAACACGCTACAGTGACTGTCCATCAGTAACTCATTGTCCTTTACCAAATCCTGAGCTATCTCTTCATTTGTTTTGGACCCTGGGGAGAGGAAATATAGCGCTGATTTTATTGTCCAGGAAGAAATCACGTGAGGACACTGTGCATATAGCCCATTATTTCAGGATTTGTAAAACGAGAATTAATTAAGTAACTATGGCTCTGTGAATCCCGGATGACCAATCAGGAGGCTATATTGTCCCATGTCATGCGAGTCTCTGTTCCTATAGAATCTTCTCACGGAAATGCAAGAATTCTAAGTGACATAGAAGCTCAGGTGGTCATCCGGGATTCATAGAACTGTAGTTACATACGTAACTCTTGTTCTATTTCATCCCTTCTGACCACCAGAGTCGGTGCTTTACGCAATGAATGATGAATGCCAACAATGCCATGAGGAATCCTGAGTCCAGAACTCAGAATGACTCAGAAGACTCCAAT
This sequence comes from Neogobius melanostomus, assembly GCA_007210695.1. Lineage (NCBI taxonomy): Eukaryota > Metazoa > Chordata > Actinopteri > Gobiiformes > Gobiidae > Neogobius > Neogobius melanostomus. Next base: position 1,445,688 of record VHKM01000448.1, on the reverse strand, counting down.
CACAAAACTACACTGGCCAAAACACTGTAGCAGACACAGTTAAAACCTGGTAAATGCACAAGTGGACGCCGACAAATAAGCAGTACAGATGGACTCCAATAAATTACTGCCCTCAAGTGCACAGGAAATGGGACAAAAAACAAAGAGATGCCCAACAAGTCAAGAGATCTGCCGTCAGATCTCGGAAGCTAAGCAAAGACCTGGTTGGTACTTGGATGGGAGACTGTTTGGGAAACACCAGGAAGCCTGGGGTGAATGTAGTGAGTGAGTGGGTGGTGGTGCAAATGGCGCAGACGGTTTGCCTCGCTTCCGTCAGTGTACCCCAGGGCAGCTGTGGCTACAATACTAGTAGCTTACCACCACCAGGTTTGGCGTGAATTAATAATGACTAGTGTGGCACTTTAAGAAACTTGGTAATACAGGCTTGTAAAGGGGCAATACAAGTGTAAGGCATTATTATTACTGTTATAAAGTGGGAGACTCCCCTTATATGGAACGGTGCACCTGAATAACCCAGAGAGGACTGGTGGCTAGAACACAACATCACATGCAACTGAATACTGTAAAGAAAATAATTTATCGTGGAGGCCAGATGACTACAAGGCTCTGCCACTGACTGAAGACCACCACGGGAATGGACACAGACCAATCATTTACTCAAATCCTAGAAGAGTGAAAGACCATAAGCCACAGAGAAGCAGCCTGCTCAGAGGAGGCCATGCACTACATAACGAGCTGTTTTTTTCTAAAGGAGGTTTTTCCTCCACTCATGCGACGGGTGAGCCCTTATAGTAGCTCCTACAGACTCCAAACTTTCCAGTCTTGGACCACAAGATTTTTAAGACTTTTCCAGAGGGATTTTTTATATTTATGAAACCACATTGACACCGCCAAAGCCGCTCAATGGATCAAGCCACGCAAACGGCAGAAACCACAGCACGCAGTGTGAGGGGATGAAGAGGAGCAGGAAGTGACCTACTGAGGTCCGGAGACACATAAATGCATCTCACAATACGGGTGAAAGCTGGTCAGAGTGGGGTGCACACTGCACAGTCAGAGGGGGTGCACACTGCACAGTCAGAGGAGGCGGAAACGCCACCGTCACCAAAATCTAAGCACCACTCAGCATTGCAGTGCAAAGACGCATAAGGTACAATTTGGAAAGGCGCCAGCGCACCATTCACCAACATAAGCCCAAGCCAGCACAGTGGACACATCACTGTGCTGTAATCAGTGGTTAAAGTGGACTTTGGGAGGTGGTGGAACTCTAATCTAGAACACTCAGAACATTAGGTCGATATGAAAAGCTGTGTATCGATTGCATGTAGCAGAAGGTGCTTTATATTACTTTTAATTTCTTCATTTTTAAAATAAGGTTTAAACCATTTTACAGAATAATTTCTTTATGTGTTCTCTTGATAGAGATTCTCTAAGAAAGCTAGAGCACCAGCTAGTGATGAAAATCAGAATTTATATGTACTATCAAAATCCTGTGTAAGTGTTTCCCAGTGGGGACCCTGTACTGTGGGGCCCCAGTCCCTCTGCTGCCTGTGTAAGTTCCGCCCCTGCTCCGTCTGTAGCTGCTCCTCGGGCTGAGCTGCAGAGGGGAAACAAGGTCCACTACACTAAAGGCGAAACTTCAGCCAGGATTGCTGACTTTTTTGTTACTTTTATACCAGGCAGATTTAGAGGATCAGATTTATTTATTTTTATTTATTGGTTTATTTGGTAGGGACAGTGCAAGTTAATGAACAAGTCACACCGGATTGTAGCCTTGGGCTAATTTCTATCCGTCGTCCCCCATGCGCACTCTCAAACACACTCTCATTCATCCTGACCTATTGTACATGTTTTTAGTGGTAGGGGAAACCGGAGTACCCGGAGGAAACCTACGCAAACACGGGGAGAACATGCAAACTCAACACAGAAAGGCCTTGTCCCTGGTGGGAGTCGAATTCGGACCTTCTAGCTGTGAAGCACGAGCGCTAACCGCTGTACTACCGTGCCGGTAGAGATTAGAGGAAAGATTAAGGCCGACATTACTGCGAGCCGTAACCCTGCACTGTTTTATCGCCTTTTCTCTTCTTTATGCCTCCTAAATTAATCTTGAAAACTGTAAATATCAGGCCGATTGTTGTGAAATAAAAAGTGGGCAAAAGCTTGGTAAGACTAGAGAGAGTTTATAGATTAGTTTACGTCCATAAATTTAAATGCTGTTATATAAATAATCTGCAGCTTTGAGCAAACAAAAGCATGAAAAGTGCTTTGAAAAACAAAGCAACGCCATTTTACTCACCTGTTGTTTCATTGCCAGCACCATTTTTTTTAACTCCACATCTGTCCACAACCACTGAAGTGCACTTTCTGTTGCTGCTAAATGACTGTTTCTCTTAACTGTCTGTGTCTTCTCTTTTCAGCTGGTTGTAACGAAACATTGTCCGGAGTGTTGATTGATTTTCAGCCCTGTCCACACCTGACATTTACTGTGTCCTCTCACTGACCTGGACAACAGCTCTGAAACTACACTGAGACATTCTGCTTCCATTCTCGCTCCGACACTGTCTTACCATCGTTAGACACCACATTTTAGATCAAGAGCTGAAGACAAGTCCTGTTCTATAGATTCCAATATTACAATACAGTGACAATATCAGAATTACACAAACATAAACAATCATGACAATAATATCCCAAAACACATCTTTTCTGGACGTGTATACATTAGACATTGGAGAAACCTTACCACCTTGAGGACTAAAAAACACCAGCTCATTCTCCGATGGTTTGAAAATCAATCCTTGGACTCTTTCCTGGTCGTTGTGTCGTGTGAGAAATCATTCCACTCCTGTACGATGTTTGCAAATGTACAGACAAGTCCAAGGTGAAAACTATATTTTTTCAGTCTTGAAGTTAATTTGGTTATTATTTTCTTGCAGACACTTGGTAACTTTATTTTTAGGAACTAAGATCTCACACTTTAGTCATGTTTGGTTAATGTTTGTGTCAGAAAGTCGACTTTACTTTATCACCATGAACTGAATGATGTAAATGCAGCAAGAACAATGAATTTTATATTAAAGAAAGTTCAGCTTTAACTTTTTAAACCAAGTGTACATGAAATTCCTCACCCACCCACATGGGGGCAACAGAGGGGCTTACAGCGTAGTTATGTAGTTGGTGTAAACATGGAACTATTCTTTTAAGACATAGTGCATGCACACATACTGTTTTAAAATGGCTCGTCAAACATAAATATTATCACTGTTGCCTTTACTGGTCATATATTGAAGTTTATTGCAGACTGGTTAAAGCCATGGGATCTGGCAACCCAAAGCACGGGGCTCTGTGGACTTTCTTACTGCACATTAAATAAAAAAGTGTCTCCGTTGATACAAACAACTTTTACTTTTGTGAGATACTTTTATTATTGTGAACAAATCAATTTGATTTGCACATGTTTACTCTATCTGTAACGTTTATGCAATATTAATTAAAACCTAATCCTGTGTGCACTATATTTAAAGAGCTTCATGAATATTATTGTATTGTCTTATTGTATTATTGTATTGTCATTAAATATGGACTCCTCTTTAATCTTCAATTCAAGCGTCTCGTCTTCAGATAAAATAATCCTGTTTCCTGATTGTCCGCTGTATCTAATTGCACAGCTGTAAACTTGTTTTCAGACAGTAGAATGTGGGGAAGTTTCTTTAGTCGACTGGGGGCGGGGTTATGGTCTGTTCATGAGAAATCAAATAAATCCCAATATTTTAGAAACTGATGGTGTTTGGTTTGTTTTTGTCCCGAAACAGACGGTGAAGATGGAAATGAAACGTCTCCTTTAAATGCAAGTCCAGTTGTTTCATTAAAATGTCAGAGCGTTGAACCACCTGGATGACTGAGAATCTTCTTTTTTGTCTGAGATTGCAAAGTCCTGAGCTGTTTGTTTAGTTCAGAGTGATCCCATGACATCAGGGAAAAAGGGTAGGGTGGAGGAAGTGAAAGTATCCTGAGGACACTCCGTTTGGACCCTTTACAGACGTGAGTAGAACTTATTTTACAGACTTGCATTATGTGACATGACGAGTGGTAGTGGTATATTAAATAAAAATAAATAAAAGCCAGACAACGCCAACCAGTAAACTGGAAAAAGATGTGCTTTAAGGCACACAGGTTCGACCCATAAGGACAGAGGCAGCATGTTCCTTTTACATATCATTTTATTTATATGTTTTACTTTTATGTTTTCGGATTCTTGTGTCACACTTTTGTTTACAGTAGACATTGCATTTCACAGCCTTTGTTAGCTCACTTTAACTTTCATTTGGTTCAGTTGTTCACATTAGTTGGATTTACAAATGTCCAGAGTATATTAACAAAAACAAAAAAACCGTGGAAACAGGGGGGGGAAAAGACAGCAGCGACAGGCTACCTAAATGTAAACAAAAAGGGTTAGTTTGACAGGCTTGGGCCACTTTACGGAGGCTAGCCACGAGGCAAGGCAAATTTTACCGTCGCACGCCCACCTCTAGCTCTAGTCGGCCCGGTGCTTCGATAGCACCCCGGTTACGCGAGGGCCCAAGCAGACCCCGGAAAACTCACCGAGAGCAATGGACGCCATGGGGTGGTGCGCATTGAGGCTCTCAAACACCCGCAACGCTAAAATAAAACCTATATTAGTGGCTACACCAAAATCTAAGGAAGGAATAAATGAACGATAGCTACCTGGACCTGTAGAAGACAACACACGATCTCTGGGCCCAGCCCAACCAGGCCGGAAGACGCCAGTTAGGAGACAGAGTACGAGTGAACGAGGGTGGGCTTTTATACTACCGGTATGTGAGCGGTGGAGCCATCTACGTTTCATGTTTAAAAATACATGTTTTAGAAGAATCAGAATAGGTTTTATTGCCATGGTTTGAGGTTCAACAGGTTCACAAACTAGGAATTTTTCTTGGTGCAAACGTGCGACATAAAAACAGAGTTAAAGCTGGGATACTTGAATCTTGTGTCACCAGGCAGAATTCAAATTGTAAATCCCGCCCCCCACTCTGCGCAACTGCGCACCTCGCTGATTAGACCCTCCCAGTCTCCACCTCTCTGGAAGTGCACAAAATCGCGCACGGGAGCTGTACGTGCACACGCATACGTTGTTGACAGTCTGAAGTTGCATCCAAGGATTCCCTAGTTCATATTTTGTTGACGAAAATAAATGTTGTTCTCACAGGTACGTGTTTTATTTACTCTAATTATGAAATACTTATTTGTTGCTAAGCTGTAATATAGCCATATATTATACAAACATTTAGCAATCTAAATGCAAAGACAAAAAAGCAGACAAGATCGTATGTGAAAACTGACAGATGTGTGCTAACTCTGCTAAGCTAATATTTTTCTAACTGAATGTATAAGCTAGCTAGTCTGTAACAATACGAGAATTGTGGAGTTTTTAAAGCGATTGTCGTTTGTCTGTTATGAATAGGATGATGAGTTTTTTATTGATCAACTAGAGGTCAGGGCAGAGGTGGCTGTGGACGAGGGGCTGGCTGAGGTGGAGGAGTTGCCTGGCTCTGCCATACTATTTCCCTGTCCATTCCACGCAGGGAAGTTAGTCTGGTAACAGAGTAATTGGAGCAGTTTGAAAGGGCGGGCCTAACGCACACAGATTGTCAGTGAAATAAACCAAGACGTGATGACAGCTGTAGTCCAACTCACAAAATATGAACTGAATATAAACTCATGAGCACACGGAGGCAAAATCCTCGACTACTTCATCCATGATTAGTTTTGGCTAAAGTTAAAGGATCTGTATCATGCTATTTTAGCCATTCCAAAGTAAAGTATAGGCATTTATATGATATATTGTACCTCTATCACTATGGAGTACTCATTTTTGAGAGAAATATAAGTATTTTTGGGGGGTATTTTCCCTACCCGGAAGACAAAACGCTTCGATTCAGTTAACTCCGCCCCTCTCTCCGCTCATTCCACATTTACAGTATTATAAATATAAATATCGCTGCAAAAAGTGAAGTTACTTCACATAATGCAGTTATAAGGAGTTGACATGTGCAACACAGTTTCATAAATGGCTAACACACACGCTAACGCGCGTTTTGATTGACTCACCGCTCAGTCTGGACTCCCCATGGGATCGCGTTGGTTATAAAAGTTAATCCACTTTGATTCTGGCCAAGGTTTACCAAGCATCCATCGGGTTGGTTGATATAGTAGCTAGCTGAATCCCAGAAAGAAATTCCAACTTCTGGCGAGTGCACTCTTCTTTAGGGAGGTTGAATAGTCCTGTTGCTCTCGTAGCCAAACGCGCATCCGTGACATTATCGTTCGGTAAGAAAAAAGAACAGGCGGTGTCCAGAGTAGGTTAGAAAGAGCTCAGTCTTCAAAAACAACATTTCTGCTCCGATCCATGGATCCTCCATGGGGTGCGCTTGATTAGGCTCGTGGGACAGCACAGACGCGTCGGAGAGTTGCTTTTTTATTTTTTTATTTTTTATTTCTCTCTTACAACAACAAAAAATAAAAAAATGAAAAAGCTGTTTTATAAATAAAATCAGGCCGTAAGGCATTACATTACAGACTTAGAGCACTTCCGTTCCTTTGTGACGACACAACTAAACAGCTCAATCGTTTACCAGGAGAGGGCGGAACAGCTGCTCAGAGAGCAGGATTCAGGAGGATTACTTAGAACTGCGTGAATGAAGCCAAAAACTGCTCTGGGGGTGTTTTTGATAAGTAAATAGCATAACAACATGGCTAAAAACTCCAAAAAGTCAATTTTGCATGATATAGGACCTTTAATGTTGTTAATTGAACTAACAACATAGCAGCGCAGCGAGTGACGTAACCTTGTCAATTCTCTGTGACGGTCGTGATTGGTTCGGCTAGGCCATAGCCGCCAATCAGCAACTTGTTTACCGTGTGTGTCCAGACCATTGAATTATATAGATGGAAGAGGCATGCTGTCCCAGCTCCTATCTCTTTACATAGTGGTGCTCAGTGGCGCATGAAACCAGTTTCGTCCGCCATAACGGCCCATAGTACCCGTATGACGCGTCACCTGTATCTATCCTCCCTACGGCCCAAGTGGGTAAAAGCAGCGGGAGCGCGCACAGCTGCCGACGAAGCCTCAGAGCGGAGCGGACGCCATTACGCTGTAAGTTAAATCTTTTGATATAATCGTACTTTAAATACAAAATGAATTTTTAAGGCCATTTGAGGCGATTAAGTTACTATGTTAAGATGATCTGTGGGGTCAGTTTGTCAGTGCAGGGCTTAATAAGCTAGATAGCCCCGCTCTTTTACAACAACCGTAACTTACAGCGGCCCTTCGAACGTACGTCGCCGCGCTAATGTACTCTCGCTCGGCCACTTTTCTGAGAAGTTTCGTGTGCTGGCCGTCTTCATATTGCAATAGAAATGATAAAAATCGATTTTTTTACTTCACTGTATTTGCTAGTATAACCTCACCACTAGAATTGTTTGGCTGAAATACAAAGGAGCACTACAAAAGTGTTCTATATTGCATTATCATTAGTATAATTTGAAGTAAATGCTGTACCAGTACAGCATTTATCTGTACTGGATCCAGGGCAGATGCAGAAATCATGTTTTGTTGTTTCAATATAGGTTTTATTGGTACTGTACCTACGTTATCTGAAAAGAAAGGTATAAACATCACCACTGAAGTAACTTAAATGATTTACGATTTTTTTATTTTATTTGTTTTCTATTTACAGAGAAGTTTGTGGTGGATGACAGCATTTCCTAAGACAGGACTGAGCCCCGACAAGGCAGACCTGCTCAGGGATATAGTTCAGAGATGGTCCTTCATACACATCCAAGGTAAGTTGTTGTAAAATATCTACACCTTAAGCTCATGCCAAAGAGTTAGGTATATTTGAAAACAAATTTTCCCTCGGGGACAATAAAGCAAACTAACTAAATTCTTCTGATATATGCATGTCCTTTGTGTCTCTGCAGGACGACCGACCACAACCATCAGTTTCTGCACAGGAGGAGCTGCCCAGCCACATGCTCCACCTCACTCTGAAGAAGTTGTCTTGTCGTCTCTGTGCAGCTCATTCTGGGTGTAAAAGGCTCTACAGCTCTGGGACTAGTGTCTCAGGCTTGTGGTGGTTCCATCTGAGGCACTTCAGACAGGCCTCGGGTCATTACAAGATTTGCTCAATGATTTTAAATTGCACATGTTTAGCTAAGGCTTTCTAATAATTATATTCTCATAATGTTAACTCAATATTTATTTGGGGGGAAAAGTCCAGCCTATTAGCAAAGAAAAAAGGAAACTGTTCTGTACAACTTGAAAAGGTATTGGAATTAAAGGTATAATTTTTATATTTACTTATGTGTTTTTTTATAGTCCAATAGTATTCAATTTCTAGTGTTGGTTAAGTAAAAATAGTTACAGCCCTTTAAAAGGATGTAAACATTTTAACAACTGTTAATTCTATGGAGGAATGTGCAGTTAAATGTCCAGTAACTGAATGAGCTGTTGCTGTTTTAGACTTTGATGTTTCTGATCAGAACAACTTCACTACAGCTGTTTATTCACCCACTGTATTTGTCAAAATAAGATTCAATATATATATGCACAAGCAGTAGCAAGTCAAATGTAATGCTTTTTAATGCGCATATACTATATTTTAATGCAAAAAACGCCTGGGAGAAAAAAAGCATATTTCATTTCTTTGGATTTGCAAACATTTAATCAAACAGGAAAGATAATTGGACAAAACATGACACTTTTAAGCAAAAACAAAAACAATTCAGCCAAAACTGCAGCTGCACATGTTTTAGACCATAAGCACAAGAAAGGCTCCCGGAAGTACCAACTGGGACAGGAAAAGATGGTCGGGATGCCGGCTCTGTCTGGGCCTCTGGTTTGACTCTGGAAAACATTGAGCAGGACATGTTGTTAACCAATAGATTTGGACATTTATAGCCAGACAAATGAGTGCAACCATTTTGGCAAATGCCAATTAAAGCTCTCACTTATGGTCCCATTTTAAGTAATACTATGTTATTTTAATTAAGTTGCCATTAATTAAATTAATCACTGTTCACTGTGATTGATAAACTGACAGCATTAGTGGTTCAGACTAAATGTTCTTTTTTTAAAAGCATATTTACAAATGTACCAAATATAAAAGCAAATGTATGCAAGTAGCTATTGTTCATAAGTAAAAGTGTATCACAACATTTATACACAATTGAGTTACAAGTGCGTTTTTCAACATGAACAATATTTTTCAATTGTCAGCTTTGTATATTGTGCTGTTTCTGATCCAACTTAACAAAAGGTTATGAAGAGGATCACCTTGCGAGAGAAAAAAAATGCGCCTAAAAAACGATTTATTTTGTACTTTTTATGTTTGCTTCCCACTACTGAAAGCATTACATTATCGAACCAAAAAGCTATTTTCAAAGCCGTGCAGCCTAATCAGAAAAACGATCACGTCTTCATTAGTTTAAATTGTTGTTGTTCATGTTAGCTAATAGGCCTACTTTTTAACATTTAAACACGCTTGCCATGTGTAGGTTCGCAATACATTTTAGTACTGAGTAAAGAAAAAACTTACTTTAGGTGCCTGTTAGCGTTTATCCTAGTCCAGTCCCGTTCATTACCGTATTGTTGTCTGTTTGGCTCTCAGACCGCTTAACGGGGAAGACCTCTGCTCGTTCATGAGTCTTCACGCACACGCTCGCGCACGTCCACAGCACTGGTGACGTCACGTCATTGGAATACTTTTTAAAAATTGTTTTTGATGCTTTACAATTTTTTTACGAAGAAAAAAAGTCCATGTCCTAAAAATAGTAATTTTAAAGAAATATATTTGCCTTAGTCTGAAACTCCAGATGCCCTGTGGACCATTTTACAGGCTGCTCCTTTTACATTGTTGTCTATGGCGAAAAAGGCTTTTGAGCCGTAGGGTGCAATATCACGGCCTGCCACTATCACAACTCATTTCAGAGCAAAGGGGGCGGACCCCCCCACTGGTCCAGACCCACCTTCTTTCACGCAGAAAAGAAGTGGGTGTGGTTTATCAGGCTAGAAGACGAGGGGCTGGCCGAGGCGCAGGATGTGGGGCTGGCCGAGGTGTAGAACGAGAGGCTGGCCGAGGGGCTAGAGGCCGGGGAGCAGCCACAGGTGCAGGCCGAGGACGAGGCCAGGGACGCGGAGCAGATCGTGGGCGAGAGGATGGAGAGGAAGATGAACTGGAAGACGCTGACATGCAGCGAGTTGTGCAATTACAGAACCAGCGGAGAGAAGTTGAAGTGGTAGCGTCCAAATTTTCATCATCAGAATTGGTCATGTAAGAGTAATATTATGTGTAAGTAGAAATAAATAATGACCCAATTACAATTACAGCATAAGCAGAGAACATACTTGAGCAACATATAATAATGCATCAATTTTAGACAGCGTGTATTTGTATATAAAAAGCCTAAGGTACAGTATTTTTTTTACTACTGTAATCTGCCCAACATAAAACAAGTAGTGAAATAATCGTTATGTTTACAATGAATACCTAGTCAGAGAAAACATTTTCTTATAAAAAAAAAAAAAAGTAAAGTTTAAACTTTAATTCCATTTCTATATGCCAAAAAAAGCTTTGATTATTACTAGGAAAGAATGACCTAATGTTTTGCTCAGATGTAAGGCTACTATTCATTTCAAAGTAATATCACTCCAGTTGAAAGTATAAAATACTGTAATCAAACAACTCTAAGATGTAATTTAAAGAGGAACAAAGTGATCACTTCAGTGGGTAGAATAAAGAAAAAGGTGATTCACATTCTGATTCTGATTTTGTTGATCTGATTCAGGATCAAGAAAATGTGAAATCACAAAAAGAGGAAAAATCCAATGCACTCCTATTCCAAGTCCTCTATTAGTGGGACATGCCCCACAAATGTCCCTTTTTCCTCTTTTTGTGAACTCTAAAGATGTAGTTATTGCAAAAAGTTACACGTTACTCATCACATGTATTTCTACAAATGTAACGGAGTACTATCCGCCTACGATTGTAAATATATTTTAACATTTTACATGCTGGTTTTAAGTAGATTTTACAAAATAACGTATGTTTGCAGGCCAGAATTCAATCCCTCAATTTGGAGCAATGTCAGGATCTTCTCATGAGGTGTCTGCAGAGAGAGCCTGGATTCCTGTTTGACATTCTGGCTGAAGATAATCAAGCAGATGTTCCCCGGGCACCTCATCTGCCTCACTGGTGTGTCTGTGGAAGATGCAGGGAGATGCCAACAGACATTGAAAATAAGTGCTGCAGTCAAGAGCCCCAGCATTGCATCTCACAGCCACCTACATCATTGAAGAAGGCGGCCTTTGGTTAGCCCGGAGGCCTTGGAATGACATCAGAGCACGTGAAGACCCTCCTGATCCAGGATAGGATAACAAACAGTACAGATTTGCAGCCTATAGACCGTATTATGCTTGGCAATTTGGAGCACTTGGGCAATTGAACCGACGGGTTATACTCAGCTGTGTTGTGTGGCGCATTAGAGAAAAAATTCCTGACCCACACCATCAGTATGTGGGTTTCATTCCAGTCTGACTGTGATTCTTTTAAAATGTCTTGCTTCAGTTTTGCCATAGTTTCTAATTTGATTATTCAGCTCTAGGAAATATTGTCCAAACATTTTTAATAAAAAAAATCAATCAAGAGAGTTTACAGTTCTTTAGTAGAGTTAAAATAAGCATATATTATTATAAACTCCTTTTCTTGAAGAAATACGCCACTTCACTTTTGCATTGCTTGCTCTAAAGAGAAAAGAAAAAGCATTAGCAAACCAGCTGAAGTAAACAATTCATTACTGTTACATTTACTCTAGATCTTGACCAGCATTTTGAAGTGCTTGTACTTTTGGGGGTAATTTTATGACAGTACATTTTCACTTGTGCAGTATGTTGGGGAGTTACAAAAACATATTACTTTTTTCAGTAACTAAGGAATATAACAACATTTCCGTCCGTGCTCTGTAGACTGGCCAAACATACATAAGAATGTGATTGTGAAAAGATTCCAGCTCAGCAGTGGATCTTGAAACAAAAATACAGCATTATTTTTATGTTCACACTTGATCTGTGTCTGCAATATAATATAAATAAATATACTAAAACAGAGGAACTTCTCAACCTCTTTTAGCCACCTCACGTTCAGAACGATGTCAATCAGTGCTTCATGTGCCACTGATCCTTTGCTAATCCAAGCTTTGTCCCTTTCTTCTAACAACGGACCATGATGACATGCTCCAAGAACCCATTCATGTTCTCCAGTGACATGCTGAAGAACCCCTGTCTACATTTCCTACAGAAACAGAACCATGTAATACAGTCTAAGTAATGCAACAGTATTGCAGTACAAATTTGACAATAATAATAATAGAACAGCAGACTTACAAAGAACTCATCGTATGTTACAGCAGTCTTCGCGCAAAACCATAAGTGGTTACATATGTCCTTCGACCATGCAAAAAGAATTACACAGCCTCTTCTTTGCGCTGCCTAAGCACACAAAATAGAAATTATGGGCCATTTGCAATGACAAACTTCTCACTTCTGAAAATACACCAGTAGTAGCAGGAGCAGTGTAAACTTTATTACCTGGTGGATATTCTTTCCCAATTTTTCCCGCAAATTCAACCTGCAGACGTACCTGCAGCTTCACTCATCTTTCACGGCTGCTTCACCAGCATCCAATCACAGCCCCATCGCAAGCGCGCTTTCGCATCAGCAATCAGCGCAGCGCTGTCCCGCTCAGCCATTCACAGCCCAGGATCCCCTTCATAAGCTCCCCGGTCAATCACTCGGAGTTTCACAGCGTGCAGCGACTCTGCTGTGTTGTCGCACGTTACCAGGACTTTGACGTGCCAGGAGCTGTTCGCATGCTGTCTCCTCGGGGGGGATTCTCCGGGCGCTGATGCCCAGACCTCGTGTTTCCCTCTCCTGGCTCCGGACCCGTCCTCTTCCTCGATGAAAAGTCACCCGACGCTCGCTGCTCCGGTTTCATCGCACGCCGCCCCCGTTGCTGCTCGGGGCGGGCGGGCCACGAGCGCACCCCCGCTGTGCGGTTCTCTTTGGCGTCACGTCTGTCAGCGCACGCTCCTCCGGACCTTCGCTGCGCCTGCCCCAGCCCCCGCGGGCTGTCGGGGCGGGCTTCCTAGGTGAGACGTATACACCCACATCTGCACTCACGCGCGCACGCTCCGTGTATGCGAGCCTTCGTGTCGTGCGTTGCGGCCTCCGCGTTGAGGAGGCTCGCTCCTTCCTTCAGCGTTCAGTCGAGCGTCGTGTCCAAACGGAGGCTTCCGCTCTCAATTTCGTACCGCCTGCTAACGTAATTGATCATCAATTTTCTATGACACGGCTGAAGATCACCCTCTTCGTTAATCGCATTTCAAGTACCCCTGCACGTGCTCTCGTACACCAGGAGTTTCCGTACCCCGCCCGCACTTTGTTCCTGTCAACTTGTCGCACTTGGCAAGTGCTCCTCAATTACTTCATGTTCGATCATGCTCGCTACAACTTACTGGTGGTGGTTTTTGCAATGCGTCGCATTATCATGGTCTCGTCTGCGTGTCCTCTCAGATATCTCCAGCTGTTCCCCGGGTTATCGCATGGCGCTTTTGTTCAATCCCGGTTGCCCCGCACGCGGAGCCGGCTTTCCTGCACGCAACTACGCAAGGCACGTAGGGCCCCGCAGCGTAAGGGGCCCGCATCTCAGTCAAACTACGGTGTTTTACTGGTTACTCACAGCGCTCACTCACTCTCCACCCACGCGGCCTGGTCAATGAGGGGTTCAATCCATACGGCTCTCACAAGCACGGTTACCTACAGTAACTCCGGTTCTCCGACAAGCACGGTTACCTACAGTAACTCCGGTTCTCCGACACAAGCACGGTTACCTACAGTAACTCCGGTTCTCCGACACAAGCACGGTTACCTACAGTAACTCCGGTTCTCCGACACAAGCACGGTTACCTACAGTAACTCCGGTTCTCCGACACAAGCACGGTTACCTACGGTAACTCCGGTTCTCCGACACAAGCACGGTTACCTACAGTAACTCCGGTTCTCCGACACAAGCACGGTTACCTACAGTAACTCCGGTTCTCCGACACAAGCACGGTTACCTACGGTAACTCCGGTTCTCCGAACGTGCAGTCTAAACCGAATTGGGCCGCTCACAGGCTAATTCTCAGCGGTAAGTCAGGAATAAACGTCGGGTGCTGGTTTCAGTTGGTTTAAATCAGCGGTTCCCAATTCGTGGGTCGCGGTCCAACGGTGAGAGACTGGGACCGTTTGCCAGTTACCATTTAATGAAGGCAGGGAAAATGGACTAGTAGTTGTCTTAGTACCAGTCTCACAGTGGCTTAGTGTGGTGGTCCTCACACAAAGGGGCAAGGCGTGAATTGGGGTCACCATGTTCCATTTCTGCCCTGCTCCACCGCACAGTAGAACGTGTCGACTGTGCTCGGGTTCGCTCTTCGTCGATTAGCATGGGATGCATGGGTACTGTTGGGCCCCCGCATGGATTTTGCTTAGGGCCCCAGAAGGGCCAGCACCGGCGCTGCTCGCATGGCTGCCATCTCCCTGCCTCACACGGCCTGCCGTCTCCCTGCTTTGCACAGCCCACGGCCTCCTGTTTCCATGTTCGCTATTTGAATGATGAATGATTTCATTCAGTTCACTCAAACTGACCAAAAGTCGGGTAAATCGTAGCGCATTCGCATTATTCAACACTCATCGAATGGTTAATCGTAACCAACCACAACACCGTTGTGGTTTTCTCAATGGCGGGCCACCACCGTTACATAGTCACTCGTTACATAGTTAATGGGCAGTTTGCCCACTAATCACGGCGCTATTTCGTCAAGTCCTGTCGCTTCTCTACCTGAATTCTAACATGGGCGATCTTTCGCATGGTTTCATGTCGTTGCGATGGCTGAGGCTTTCATCATGTGAATGCTGGTCGGTTTATTTCTGCTCCGTGTAACCTTCACTATCGGACATGTCACAACCACGGTCGGATAGAGCTGGATCTCCTGGTAACGGCTGTCAATATTCCACGCCGTGGATAACTTATCGGAGGCGCTGTCTCCCCAACCATCCGAAATAAATGGTTTCGAATGTTGAGGTGCGATGCCTATCATGTACTAATGGCATGTTGGCGCTTGTAGATGCTCCACGTTTGGTCTCGGGCCATTATTTCTGTTCTCTGAATAAGTATTTCAAATACTCAATTATCAGACGGCTGCACGCCGTCTCCCCGCTGCACACGGCCCACTGGCGCCCTGCCTAGCACGCCCGGCTGTCGCCCTGCCTCGCACGCCCGGCTGTCGCCCTGCCTCGCACGCCCGGCTGTCGCCCTGCCTCGCACGCCCGGCGTCGCCCTGCCTCGCACCCAACGGCTGTCGCCCTGCCTCGCACGCCCGGCTGTCGTCCTGCCTCGCACGCCCGGCTGTCGCCCTGCCTCGCACGCCCGGCTGTCGCCCTGCCTCGCACGCCCGGCTGTCGCCCTGCCTCGCACGCCCGGCTGTCGCCCTGCCTCGCACACCCGGCTGTCGCCCTGCCTCGCACGCCCGGCTGTCGCCCTGCCTCGCACGTCCAGCTGCCGCCCTGCCTCGCACATCCGTTTCGGCTTCCGGACGCGCTCCGCCCTCTTTGGGGGGTTTTCATCAGGGCAAACCTCTTCAAAATCTATACGCCTTTCACGCGTAGATCACAAATTTCAATTACAGCTCATTCTACTCCCGGCCATATCATGCTATTGCCGATGCTCTGTCACGTCTTAAGACGGCTCATCTCAATAGTCTCTTGCACAGACCGCGGCACTACATGCTCCCTCATCTCAAAACTCGGCACCTGACGTAAACTTCCACTTCGAATGCTCAATCAAACCAAGGCTCGGCCTATTCAGCAACCATTCGATCAAAACCCCTCGTCGGAGGGCCCGCCGTCACGGTCTCTGCTGCCCTGGTCAGAGGGCCCCGCTGTCTCTATCTCCGCCGCCTCGCGGAGGGCCCCGCGTCTCTACCTCTGCCGCCCTCGTAGGAGGGCCCCGCGTCTCTATGTCTGCCGCCCTCGTCGGAGGGCCCCGCTGTCTCTATCTCTGCACTGTCTCTATCTCTGCCGCCCTCGCCGGAGGGCTCCACGGCACAATCTATGCCGCCCTCGCCGGAGGGCACCACGGCACAATGCATGCCGCCCTCGCCGGAGGGCACCACGGCACAATCCATGCCGCCCTCGCCGGAGGGTGTTTCCAGCTCCCTCGCCGGAGGGACTTTCCTGCCCCCTTGCCGGAGGGACTTTCCTGCTCCCTCGCCGGAGGGACTTTCCTGCTCCCTCGCCGGAGGGACTTTCCTGCTCCCTCGCCGGAGGGACGTTCCATCTTGCCATATGTTCCGTTCAGACCCCGGCTACCTCTTTTGGGGGAAGATGCTGGCCATCATCATCAACACCAGGCAGTCCGTATCGTTCGGCCATCTTCCGCCCCATCTTCCGCCATCTGAGCCCCAATCTCAATTAAGTTCGATAAAACTTTCTAACGCAACACGTCTCTGAGTCTTTTCAGGTTGAAATGTCTAGTGTATGACGAACTCCAGAGTCTTTGTATTTTCCTTTTTCTGTACAAAAACGCAACAAAAACTTACTGTATACACTGACTGAAAGGATTGGACAAATAATTACAGAGCACGAGTTATGCCCCTAAAGTGGAATATACTAAAAGATTTTCGCAATAATGTATACTTACTAGGGATGGGACGGTATGAGATTTCCACGGTATGATAACCTTGACAAAAAATACCGCGATATCACGGTATACCGTGAAATTGCGTGTTTTATATTTAAAAAGTAAAAACAGGGTTCGCATTTAACAAACAGGGTTTGTTTATGGTACATTTGTAATTGGTTATGACTTGACATGTTGCTAAGGATCAATAAAGTGTACTATTATGACTTATTATCCAAAATAACACTTTAAACAAAGGGATATTTTTACCTTAATCACTTTAGTCACAGACGGAGCATGTTCGCTGATGCTCTAATCACTGCTTGTTCGATGTCTTCCCAAAAACGTCCAAAGGCAGGCTTGCCATTATAATTTGCTGCTTGATTGCTTACTAAAGTAGTCTGCGCATTCAATTTCATATTTTAAAAAATAATCCTAATAGTATACAAAAAGTGTCGCATCAAGCGGTCAACAAACTTGTGCGTGTCTAATAATTGACCGACTAGCAAACTGCATCAGGTAAAGGTTCCCACCTATGTCTAAACCTTATCCTGCAGTGACGCCTAGAGGGTAAAGAATAATCATGTTATCTGCGTATGCGATGCATCAGATTATTGTTTGGGGAGAATTTAGTGGAGTAGCACGTAGGTTTGTTTACATCACATAGTAGCTAGTAGTAGTAGCCCTGGCGGCGTGTGACAGCGAGTGGAGTTTGGAGCTAAATGAAAAACAGTGCGTCTTTGATGAGCATTTAGCAAAGGAAGGCTGAGCGTCTTCTGAAAAATAACACGTAAAACAGTGTTGTCTAGAGCGTGTCTACACGCTGTCGTTCATCAGACAGCGTGATGATCAGACACGGATGATCAGACACGGATGATGAACAGTCCAAACCACAAAGCTAACAGGTTAGCGTAACGCGAACTACAGAGCTAAAGCGCTAAACAGCTGCTTCTCAGCCGCACTTGGTAGCTTTTAACGCAATAGATCCAAACAAAGCTTAATCTCAGAGGCAGTGTTCATGTTCACGGAGGAGAGTGACTTTTTACTCTGCTGCTACGGGCCGTGTTCAACAGGGTGACGGCCGAGAGAGAGAGAGAGAGGGAGCGGGACTGCGCCGCGGGTTCAGGTGAGGAGCAGCGGAGCAGAAGGGGAGAGCGGGGGTTTGCACGGAGCGCAACTTTTTTTGGGGCAAAAATGGCATATAAAACATGCATTTTTAATACCGTCAGACAGGGAATCCTCACGGTAGTGATACCGTAGCATTTTGATACCGTGGTATACCTTGAAACCGGTTATCGTCCCATCCCTAATACTTACTAAATAGTACTGAAATCTGTGGATGTGCATCAGTGCACACTTCTTTTAGATTCTTTCATCTTAATCTTTGATTTAATTTTCATCATCAGAATTGGTCATGTAAGAGTAATATTACGTGTAAGTAGAAATAAGTAATGACCCAATTACTATTACAGCATAAGCTTCCACCTCCTCCTCCTCCTCCTCCTCGAGATCGATCCCCGATACGTCATGGACAGTTTCCTCCATGGCAATTTCTTCATATTGCCTCAAGTCGATTTTGTTGGCCAAGGCACCGCCACTTCTGTGAGAATGAATAATAAGAAAAAAAATAGTGTAATGTTTTATAGGTTTTGATTTACATTTAGTAAGAACTGCTGACGTACCGCACACAAATTGGTGGCACATAGTCACCATCACTGTCACTATCACCATCAGTCTCTTGAACCTCAAAGGGCATGGGCTCATCTAACCAGTCAATGCTAAAATAAAGTAATACATCATTTAAATAAGCTAATGACCAAATTGTATTTAGTTTTCTTCAAAATACTTACGTTGCGTTCCTGATGTCATTAAACGCCCCATAATCAATTGCACTAGCATTCAAGTCCAGCGATGTCATACTACATACAAAGAGTGTCAGACATGTGCCAGTGATAACAGACGTTACATGTGTTCAACAAGAGTAAAAAGCCTTATACCTTGCATCCAGCTGCTGTATGGATGCCTCATCAATTGGACCCCTTTCCAGGTCTCCAACACCAGCCATAGCAAAGTCATGCGCACTGAAAAAGTATACATGCTTTAAAAACACAGAATAATATTGTGGAAGATGTGCCCTATTTGACTCACTGTTCTGAATGTGATCCAGATGAAATACTTGATGCTGATGGAAGTGGCAAATCAGCAGTCATATGCCATGCTTGATAGGTGTGGATGTCACTTTCATATTCTCATAGCTGCAACAAAAAAACAACAATGCTGCTTAGATATGCTCACGTGATGTTTGTGAATTCTTGCTAAAGTAAAACACATGAGATTGGCCTATAATGCAACATTTTGGAAGGGGCTAGGCAAATACTCTTACGTAAAGGCTTCCCACATCATCTCTTCTCACGTTTACAGTACATCTGAGTTGCGACAATGGGCTTTAACATCTTAACCCCCACCTGAACCGAGAACATTTTCTCCAGTTTTGCATTACGCAAATCTCAAAGCGAGGAAAACACGACAGAAAAGCAATGAAAAGAAATGACGAAAAAGCCACAAAAAAGTGACAAAATGAGCACTAAAGAAGGAACAAAAGACTGACAAACACGTGCCCGAAAAGCAACAACAAAACAACAAAAAAGTGAGAAACGAGAGACAAGAGCAACAAAAACACGTAACAAACGAAAACACGACAAAAACGCTTCAAATATGCGTTCGGTTCAAGTGGGGGGTAAGAGGTTTTAATCCTTGGACATGAACCCCTTTTCAGCATATAAAGGCGAAGTTTTCAGACGGTGACTAGCTAGCTTCCTTATCAACCCTTAGCATGTCTAATGTAATACCTACTATTCCAAACAGAACATTCAATTTTATAATCTTTATAATTCATAACACACCCAACCTCAGTCAAAACTCAGAATAAATAACGCTGCAAACGTCGAGGTGAAACTGACTCAGGGACACCTAGCTTCTCATAGCTACGAACAAAGCCTGTAAACAGTTACGCTAGCAGCTAGCACATGCACTATTTAGTTGATAAATATTTCATCATTACACTTTTACATCACATAAACATAGTATAGTATACGAGTTGTGTGCAGTTTATGTGTATTGGATGACATTACGGCACAGTTGTAGCGTGAATAGGCCTTTTCGTCCTACACCACAAACTATGTCTCTGCTTACAACACACGGAACAGCAATCGTGACTATCGGTAACACACACCTGTCTAGAAGGAATACAGCCACTTGCGCGTCCAAAGTTAGTCCAAGACTGGCCCGCAATGCCCTCCATCTTGAATAGGCCGGACCAATTTCATGGAACACAAATTTTGCAATAGAAATGCGTTAAAACTCGACTTATTTAGAGCGTTATCTGCTCCTCAATACCAAGGCTCTTATCACACTAATACAGCTGTAATTCGGAGCTTATTATTTGAATTTGCTTAATTTTAACGTAATGTTTAAGAAACAGTGAACGGAACAATATAGAAGTGTGTGTCGTAGCCTACGTTATTAGCTGCTCCACACGCCGCCCGGTCCGTGTGATCATAGCCTCGTACCTCCTGCACTGCGCCTCTTTCTCTCCTCTCTCCGTCCTTCGTGAAAACATCCAAACCCATGCGCTCTCAGCTCTGAGAGCGGCATTTTAAAACTGTTTAGTTTCCGTACGAAAAGCAAAGCGAAACCAGTAGCTGCTTTTAGAGAGAGAGAGAGCCCCGCGCGTCAGAAATAGACTTTAATAATTACAGCTAACACATCATGTCTTTGGGCTTCTGGTAGGCGACTTAAACTAGCATGCATATTAGCTATATTCGAGATTTAATTTACAGTGCAATCCCAGCAAAGTTGGTAGGTTTACAAGGCCCACAGAAGATGTTTATGTTTATTGGTAGGGAAGGGAAGGGAATCTTATTTGTATAGCGCTTTATATATGACACTAGTCACACCCAAAGCGCTTCACACATGAAAGGGATGGGGGTTCATTCACTCCATGCTGATGGTGGTAAGCTACATTTTTGTAGCCACAGTTTCCCCTGGGGTAGACTGTGCAAGTTAATGAACAAGCCACACCGGATTGTAGCCTTGGGCTAATTTCCATCCGTCGTCCCCTATGCGCACTCTCAAACACACTCTCATTCATCCTGGCCTATTGTACATGTTTTTTAGTGGTAGGGGAAACCGGAGTACCCGGAGGAAACCTACGCAGACACGGGGAGAACATGCAAACTCCACACAGAAAGGCCCTGGCCTTGGTGGGAATCGAACCCGGGACCTTCTAGCTGTGAAGCACGAGCGCTAACCTCTGTACTACCGTGCCGCCAGCGCCTGTTTCTGACAGGAGGGGGCGTGGCATCACGATGGTTGCTCTCCATCGTGATGTTCGTCATCCACCGTCCCAACCCTATTATAAACCAGGACTAAACCAGGATTAATTCAGAACAGAATCAGAACCATCAATAAAAAAGCAAATGGCAGGACAAATGGCTCATACGAACATGGACTAAGCTAAAGATGCACATATTTACTCCAAAACTAAGACAGACAGTACAAAATAAAGTCTAAAACCAACCAAGACTACACCAGTCAAGTCTAGTCTTAAACCAGATACTTTTACTTCCAATTTATAAACACTTTCCCTTTTCACAATTGAACCCACTTTTTCCACTGTTACTGAACAAACTGCAGGGCTATTGAAGTTGCAGGCACTTTTTGCAGTGTACTGTATCATGTTAGCAATCCAAACCAAAAACAAATACTAAGCAGGCAGGGTTTGTCTGACTATTTCTTACCTGTTTCTTGCTCCATTTCTGTACTGTCCTCATTCTGGCCTCTGTCCCTCTCTGTGTCATCTCTCCCTCTTTGTGCTAATGAGCAAACATCATTCAAAATCACATACATATTGTAAAATATTATGTTTCAGTAAAAAAAAAAAAAAAAACGTTCTTACAGATATATTATATACAGTATATTGTAATCCTTGTTTTAAAAAAATGCCTAATTTCTTCAATAATACATATGGGTAATATTATTATCACTATCATCCTCAACTATTTTCTTACCTTACCTGAGTACAATTGTTCCATGTCTGTGCTGTCTTCATTCTGGCCTCTGTCCTCTCTCCCTCTGTGCTATAAATCCACCAGAGCAATTATTAAAAACCCAAAGTTATGACATATACTGTAGTATTATAAATATGTGAAACTGTACTTTGTTGTTCTCTCACCTGGGTTGCCTTCCTGTCATTTTTTTAAAAAGCACCTGATGTCTAGCCTGGCTAACGCCAGACTGCTGTGTGCGCTCGAATCTTTTCGAACTTCACAACAGCCTGGGGACCATGGCCGACATTTTTCCATGGATTTGGGCACCAATCACAGAACGAGGAGGGACGGTAAGACGATGACGCGCTATTTGATATACGGAAGCTTGTAGTTTGTTTAGGGATAAAAAAATAAAAAAAATATTTACGGATCCAACATGACAGCAGCAGACGCGACGCCATCTTTCGATCAAGCTTTAGAACGTGTTCTAAATAGTTTAGCTCAAACGTTTACAGCAGGTACGTCATACGTCATCTGATACCATGATACGATTGGCTATGGCTACGTGCAGACGCATGAGAGACATTCGTAGCGCCCAATAAACGGCTATGGACAATCGTAAACCACACCTCTCCTACGAGAAAATGAATTGGTGGTCCCCAGACTAAATATCACTTGTGATTTTAGTCTGGCGTTAGCCAGGCTACCTGATGTCCATGGTGGCAAGTCACTAAAAATATGCATTATTATGTTATAAAATTAAGTAAGATTTATAAGCCCCATACGTTTCCACATATTGTCCATAAAACAAGGCTAATTACTTTTCTCAAGAACAAAACACAAGTAGTGGCACCTTATGATCGCAGCATCAGGATACTAATGCTAATGCTAGTGAATGTAAACACTAGTCACGAGGGGAAAGTTAGCCATCGTAGCTTTCGGGGCACGCAGTTATCGTTCGTGACAGGTTTATGATTGATTACACACAAATGACGCGTGGCCACCACTACCTACGATTTCAGAGTCTGATGAGATCATGATCATTGTGCAGATCTCCTCTCCTCCGTCTCTCCTCTGCTCTCTGAGCCGCTGCGTCTGCGAGCCCTGCTACCGCTCCGGACAGGGCGCGCGCGGCTGGGATCAACACACACACACACACATGCGCGTGCGCGCGCGTCTAAGGTCCGACTGACAGACAAACAGGAGAAGTTCAGGGAAGGGTAATAATTACGGCGTTACGTTGCCGCTTTCGTTTCGTTGTTCTCCTATTGAACGGATATGAATGCTTTTACAGCGTGAAAAAAATAAAAAAGCTGTCCAAAAAAGATCCGGGACTTTTGAAAAAACATTCAAGGCTTAAGCCCCTAAAGCCACCCCCTACTGTAGCTCCGCCACTGCCACACAGTGTTTGAAATGTTTTATTCTCGGGCTTTTAACACCGCGTCAGTGGTGTGGTGCTCTGTGTCTTTACTTTTTACTTTTTTCTGCTATTTAATGTTGTATATATTATATACTGTATATGGTGGAGCTTAGTAGTTATATTGTTTTTTCACTTTTTGTTCTTTAACCAGTTCCCTGCCGTCCACCACCTGTAGCAGATTTTCAGAGCCAACAAGGTATTGGCTTTCAAATGAGGCACTGGCCCATAGGCTGCAAATAAAGTGACAGAAACACAACAAAAAACACGAGGAAAACACAACAAAAAGAAACAATAAGGGGACAAAAAAACAATAAATTAAATGACAAAAACAGGACAAAAAAGCCTCAACAATAAGACAAAAATTAAAACTGTGACGACAATGCGACAAAAACAATTTAGATTGGTTTGTAGGTCTTAGCTTTCAAATGTGGCGTTACACTGGCGTATAGTCTGGAGGCTCTCCAGTCA
Organism: Neogobius melanostomus; assembly: GCA_007210695.1. Taxonomy (NCBI): domain Eukaryota; kingdom Metazoa; phylum Chordata; class Actinopteri; order Gobiiformes; family Gobiidae; genus Neogobius; species Neogobius melanostomus. Next base: position 1,421,959 of record VHKM01000448.1, on the reverse strand, counting down.
AGAAGCTTTTAGATTTGTATAAGCGGAACTGGAGAAAATACACTCAGTTAAGGCGGGGGTTAAGAGGTTAAACATGTTCTATAAATAAAATGGAGTGGATTCATACCTGGACATAGTGGGCACTGGCTTCACCGTTCCAGACCATGTGGGGAGAAAAAGCTCCATTTACAGGTTCCGTGAAGCCGTTTACACATTTGTAGGAACAGACTCAGAAACGTGTATTTGCTTGTTTTGTGTTGGTTACTGAGGTTCTTTTTCCCCGACACAAATAAGAAAGATAGAGTTTATAACCTCTCACTCAGATAAGACTACAGATTAATGACATAACCTCCTGGAAATAAAGGGCGTGGCTTCTCTCATCTGACGCTGGTACAAAGGTTTAAGTTTTATTTATTTATTTATTTATTCAGACCGACTCCATTTTGACGTGAGCTCCGTTTGCAGAGGTGAGTGGACCTTTGGTTTTATCCCACTTCACAAACTTCACTTCATTTGTCTTAATGAACGACATGGGGAGTTTATTTACCTGCTCTACTTTCTGTCGGAGCAGGTCCATATTTACTATTCTTTTCAACATTTCCTTTCTAATAATAAAACACCCGACAACACAAGGGCTCTGGTCGTTGGGACAAAGTAGAAACATTCACAAACAGCTGATGTCAGATTAGATTTCCTTTTGTTCAACTTCAGTTTTTTTCCTGACTTTCTAAATCTCTGTCACATGTAACAAAGTACTGAATGTGTAACAGCCAATAAAACGTAATGTGAGTGAAGAAAATCATTTGTTAATCATTAGCAGAGAACAGCAGAGTGCAGTTCTTACTTCCTTCAAAGCAGAGACTGAAGAATCACTTCAACATGAAACTACAGTAACGTAGCACAAAGTTCCAGTCGGTGTAAGAGGGGACTGATTGTCCAGACTCCAGATTGTCTACTGTTCCAACCTCAGCCTCGAGACCAAGTCCCAACCCTGACAATTTGCTGAAAGTCTCTCCCGGCTGTTCACCCCTTTTCTCACCTATGAGTCCAGTCTAATAGAGCCCAAAAATATCCTTAAAAAATAACAAAGATGTGTCTGGAAATTAATGGAAAACTGCTTCTATATATAATGTACATGTAACATTTTTGTTGCTTAATATAGGGCTATGGATTCTTTACCAATCAGTGGAAGGAACAAAACCTTTTAAACCTACACTCACTCTTAGTTTCCCTGTCCTTGAGCTTTCAGACAGAAACATGGAGAGAGTGTGTGAGGATGAGGAGGAGGCTCAGTCTAAAAACAAAGCAGAGCCCACTCAAACACAGTGAGTACATCAGAGGAGCTACACCTGCACTTTATCTTCTTATTGTCTCATTTTGTCTTTCTGTCTTTCAGACAGAGAGCAGAGTTCAGCTGTGAGTCTCTGAAGAGCGACAGGTCCATGGCTCCTCCTATAGTCTTCAGTGGTGAAGCTGGATCTGCTCAGAGTCTGCTGTGAGTGAGACTCTTCTCATACAAACATCTTCATCACTGCCTTCGACATGAAGCTCATCCTCCACAAAATAAGACCCACTTCACATTGTGCATGATTCGTGTAACAAGTCCAGTTACAAACAAGACAATCATGACACAACTCTGCAAAAAAAAAGAGAAAATACCCATAACTATTTTCGTCAGTTTTAGTTAAAATGATGAGCAAACAGTCAATCAACTTCAGCATTCAGACACTTTTCTGCTATTTCCCCTGAGTTTAGGTCAGCGGAGGAGGGTGCAAACGGGGCGATATTCTGCGGCGCATGTGCGTCTTTTTAGCCTACGCTCTCCCCTTTACTGATTTAAAGTTAATGTGCTCTCAGGTCTGATGTGAGCGTGCATTATGTGGGAACCGTTTATTTTCTGTGTGAAATGCAAAGCGAAAGCATGCAGCTTTAGTGATGCTTTAAGGACAGCCAGGGGCGCCGCAGGGACAGCAACGCTGCATCTTTATTTTAATTGCGGCTTGATTTTTCAATCTGTCAAATTGACGAACGGCCATCAAAATTTTCTGTCACGGCTAATAATATTCCATAAATGTCATCCATAAATGGCCACAAATCAAAGGGGTAAAAACATTGTCTTAATCACAAGCCAAAGTGGACATATTTTACAATATGTTACCTTAGACAGTGAAGCACCAGCAGCATCAGGAAAGGACAGGATCTGAACTACCCCAAAGCAGGTCAGCCTGAGTGTGTGCTCTCTTCGCGGACAGGCTTCATGTATTCTGTAAATGAAAAACATATATATATATATAAGACGTTTATACAGTTTCTTTCCAGATAACAAAACTACTGTATAAATGTGACCCCAGTTTCCCCTGCCATAGATCACCTGTTCATTCACCCTATCTTCTGCACTCCACCCTCCAATCATCAGGACAGTGTGATCTTGCCAGTCACAGTCAGCTTGAAACCAGTAATTTAGACCTACAGTGACACACAAAGCCATATATTGTAAATTAAAGGAATAAACCTATCTGATTGGCATGAGCTAAAGTGGAGGTATTTTACAACAACTTACCTTGGATGTGGATGAAGGACCATCTCTGAACTGAGCAGCCTGAGGAAACGCTGTCATCCACCGTGAACTTCTCTGTAAAGAAAAAAAACAAAAACAAATGGGAAATAATTTAAGTTACTTCAGTGGTGATGTTTATACTTTTCTTTATAGATAACGTAGCTACAGTACCAATAAAAGAGTGAAGTAAAAACTGCTTTTCGCTGGTTATCAATTTTATCGCAATATCAAGATGGCCAGAATTTACGACCCTTCTCAGAAAAGTTGCCGAGCCTGAGTACATTAGCGCGGCTACATACAAGGGGCCGCTGTATGCGCTGGTTTTTACCAGAGCAATGAACGTTAGCTTATTAGCTTATCTAGCCCTGCACTGACAAATTGACCCCCACAGATCATCTTACCATAGTAACTTAATCACCGAAAATGGCCATAAAAATTATTTTTGTATTTAAAGAACGATGGATGATATGGCGTCCGCTCCGCTCTGAGGCTTCGTCGGCAGCCGTGCGCGCTCCGGCTGCTTTCACCCACTTGGGCCGTAGGGAGCATATATACAGGTGACGCGTCATATGGGTACCATGGGCCGTTATGGCGGACGAAACTGGAGTCATGTGCCACTGAGCACCACTATGTAAAGAGATAGGAGCTGGGACAGCATGCCTCTTCCATTAAAGTTACTTCAATGGGAACAACCCATACATACAGTGCCTTGCGAAAGTACTAATACACCTTGAACTTTTGCACATTTTGTCATGTTTCCAACCCTAAACGTAAAGATTTTATTTTGAATTTTTTACTGAAAGTTCACACACAAGTAACAGACAACTGTGAAGTGAAAGCAAAATGATACATGATTCTGTTATTTTACAAAAAATAGAAAAGTGAAAAATGGGTCGTGCATAAGTATTCATACAGCATTTTTCTGAGTGCATTAAATTGCCTTTATAACATTCTTAATGACTGCAAAATGTTCATACCTTGCCCTAACCATTAAATAGAGGCCACCTGTGTGTAATCTACTCTGAGTATAATTCCAGCTGTTCTGTGAGGGCCTCAGAGCTATGGTCAGAGTGTATTGGTCACTAAACAACATCATGAAGGCCAAGGAGCACACCAGAGAGGTCAGGGATAAAGCTGTGGAGAAGTTTAAAGCAGCGTTAAGTTATACAAAGATTTCCCAAGATTTGAACATTTCACAGAGCACTGTTCAATCCATCATTCGGAAATGGAAAGAGTATAGCACCACTGCGAACTTACCAAGACACGGCCGTCCACCTAAACTAACAGACCGAACAAGGAGAGCACTGGTCAGAAATGCAACCAAGTGCCCCAAGATAACTCTGGAGGAGCTGCGACGTACTGCCGCTGAGCTGGGGGAATCTGTACATGGGACAACTATAAGTCGTACTCCACACAAATCTGGCCTTCATGGACAAGTGGCAAGAAGAAAGCCATTATTGAAAGGAGGCCATAAGAAATCCTGTTTGAAGTTTGCTAGAAGTCATATGGAGGACACAGCTACCATGTGGAAGAAGGTGCTTTGGTCAGATGAGACAAAATTGAACTCTTTGGCCCAAATGCAAAACGTTATGTATGGCACAAACCTAACACTGCTCATCGTCCTGAGTGCACCATCCCCAGTGTCAAATATGGTGGGCGGAGCATCATGCTATGGGGCTGCTTTTCCTCAGCGGGGACTGGGAAGATTGTAAGAATAGTTGGGAAGATGGATGGAGCCAAATACAGGGACATTTTGGAGGAAAACCTGCTGGAGTCAGCAAGAGAATTGAGGCTGGGGCAGAGATTCACCTTCCAGCAGGACAATGACCCTAAACACAAAGCTAAATCTACAATGGAATGGTTAAAAAAAAAAAAACATATTAATGTGTTAGAATGGCCCAGTCAAAGTCCTGACCTAAATCCTATTGAAAATCCTTTGAAAGACCTGAAAACTGCTGTTCACAAACGCTCTCCTTCTAATTTGACAGAGCTTGAGTTGTTTTGTAAAGAGGAATGGGCTAAAATGTCAGTCTCTAGATGTGCAAACCTTGTAGAGTCATACCCCAGAAGACTTGCTGCTGTTATTGCAGCAAAAGGGGATTCCACAAAGTATTAATTCATGCTGTATGAATACTTATGCACGCCCCACTTTTCACTTTTCTATTTTTTGAAAAATAACAGAATCATGTATCATTTTGCCTTCACTTCACAGTTGTCTGTTACTTGTGTGTGAACATAACAAATAAAATCTTTATGTTTATGGTTGTAAACATGACAAAATGTGCAAAAGTTCAAGGTGTATTAGTACTTTCGAAAGGCACTCTATATTGCTAAGGTTACCCATAGAGCATAATTGCATAAAAAAATCCGCAAAACTAGCAAGGGAGTGTCACCAAAGTACAAGCAAAAAAATCAGGAAACTATTTTCACTCACATCTTAGTGCTTAGCAGCAACAGCGTAGAGTTAAAAAAAATTCAGGGAACTTCTATGATCAAGCCTAGAGAGCGGGCTAGCACTGGAGGATAACGCCAGCCAGGAGGGCATCATGACGGAGCGGCTGCGGTCGATCGGTGCGCAGACAGGGGACTCCGTCGATGCGGTTTGTTTGTTTGTTTATGTTTATTTGGTAGGGACAGTGCAAGTTAATGAACAAGCCACACCGGATTGAAGCCTTGGGCTAATTTCCATCCGTCGTCCCCCATGCGCACTCTCAAACACACTCTCAAACATCCTGACCTATTGTACATGTTTTTAGTGGTAGGGGAAACCGGAGTACCCGGAGGAAACCTACGCTGACACGGGGAGAACATGCAAACTCCACACAGAAAGGCCCCGGCCTTGGTGGGAGTCGAACCAGGACCTTCTAGCTGTGAAGCACGAGCGCTAACTGCTGTACTACCGTGCCGGTGCGGGCATTGCGGGAGGAGCTGAAGTTGTTTTTGACGGAATTCAATGCAAAGATGGATGCGAAGATTACGGCTATCCGTGAGGAATTTCAAGGGGCCGCGGCCGCAGCTCAACGAGAGGCAAAGGAGGACACTGATGAACTCAGAGGCTAAATCACAGCGCAGATGGAGACACTTGCTAGCAGCCACAAAGAGCTGGAAAGATCCCTCACCGTTATTACCGACAGAGCGGTAACACTTGAAAAATCAAACGAAACACTGTCAAAACAGTACAACAAGGTCTGAGACAAGTGCATGGATTTGGAAAAAGTTGCAGATCGGACATCAGGATTGTTGGAGTGGAAGAAGATGCTGAGGCGGGCAACCCTTCTCGCTTTGTGACAGATCTTCTGATGCACGGGGGAGTGAAAATTTTCCTTCCATTCTCCTCCTGGTCCGAGTACATAGAACGCTAGCTCCAAAACCAAAACCAGGTGAGCGTCCCTGTCCTTTTCTTGCCTGTCTGCATTACTACGCTGACAAGGAGAAGATCCTAAGTTTATCCAGAGAAAAGGCCTCCTTTTTTACAATGGCTCTCGAGTACATTGCATAAGTATCGGACCCCCTTTAACTTTTGGACATTTTGCCATACTATGGACCATAAACATAAATATATTTAATGGAAATTTTATTTGAAAGACATACATTAAGTGACACACAATCCTGAAGTGAAATGAAATTAATACATGATTTTGCTTTATTTTTAATGAATAAAAACTGAAAAGTGGGCTGTGCATAAGTACCGGGCCTCCTTTCCTTTTAGTGCAAACAATTGCCTTTGCCACCGTACACAGAACAGTGGCAAACAGAAAACGGGACTTCTTATGGTTTTCTTTTAAAAATGCCACTCTGCCATAAAGCCAGATTTGTGCAGTGTACGACTAATAGTTGTCCTGTGTACAGTTTCCCCCACCTGAGCTGTAGCTCTCTGCAGTTCACCCAGGGTCATCATAGGCTTCTTGGTAACAGCTGTGGTCAGTGCTGTCCTTGTTCGGTCAGTAAGTTCTACAGTATGCTCTTTATCTTTGTCACTCATCTTTAAAGTTTAGTTAAATGCACCTCAAAACAATGGATGAAAGACAATCAACTGTGCAACTTTTAATCCGACCTCTTGTATATATATATATATATTTTTTTTATGCCGTCCTGTAATTGAATGCAAATGTAATTTTAATTGTTTCTGTGTCACCTGCCTAGGGACTGCAGATGGAAATTAGCATGTTTGCTATAATCTGGCATATTTACACTGTAACTACAGATGTTCATTAATATGCACTGTCCCTATTAAATAAATAAAATAAATGTCAGTGAACACTCTGCTTAAACTTTGAGAATACTTCTGCAAATTATTTGGACTTTAACTTATGAATATCTTTTTAGAAACTTAAAATGCAGTTTTGACCTTAAGCAAAATGCACAAAATTCTTCATTCAACAGCAATGCATCACATTTAGGTACAGTAGAAATAGTAACCTTTGACAAGTATGTTATAGAAATCTATTGTGGACCTTTAAATTTTACTTAAATCATTCTTATTTTTCCTTTAGCACTGTCCTTTCTTATTTTCCACTTTACTCATTCTTAAAGGTTCTGTATTATGCTATTTTAGCCATTCCAAAGTAAAGTATAGGCATTTATATGATATATTGTACCTCTATCACTATGGAGTACTCATTTTGAGAGAAATATAAGTATTTTTGGGGGGTATTTTCCCTACCCGGAAGACAAGAAATTCCAACTTCTGGCGAGTGCACTCTTCTTTAGGAAGGTTGAATAGTCCTGTTCCTCTCGTAGCCAAACGCGCATCCGTGACATTATCGTTCGGTAAGAAAAAAGAACAGGCGTGTCCAGAGTAGGTTAGAAAGGGCTCAGTCTTCAAAAACAAGACTTCTGCTCGGATCCATGGATCCTCCAGCCGTGGGTGTGTTTGTTTACCCTCCTGGGACAGCACAGAGAGTTCCTTTTTTTTTTCTTCTTCTTCTTTATTTTCTCTTACAACAAAAATAATGAAAAAGCTGTTTTATAAATTAAAATCTGGCCGTAAGGCATTACATTACAGACGTAGAGCACTTCCGTTCCTTTCTGATGACACAACTGAACAGCTCAGTCGTTTACCAGGAGAGGGCGGAACAGCTGCTCAGAGAGCAGGATTCAGGAGGATTAATTAAGGTGCGTTCAGACCAAACGTGCGTCGACGCTCCGTCAGCCTCTAGTTGGACACCAAACATTGCCGCTTCACACTCGTGAGAAACGCCTGTTTGCTGGCGCGTGAAGTTTTGCAAGCGTCATAATTAGGAGGCGTGTCATACAACTCAGGCCGAGCGCAAACCGCGATGATCAACTTCTCCTCCATGCTGCAGGTCAGGGGCGCAACTACCCCCCTCCCACACACAAATACACACATGGCTCTTTGATGGTTGTTTCTTTTTTTTTAAATTAAGTAAATACCCTCTGAATTGACTTTATTTGAACGAAAATGTCACTATTTCACACAATATAACATCGATATTTCCCTCTATGGAGTTTGTTATCACAAAAAAACAATCACACGGCCCGATTAAAAGCTTCTGTTGCTTCATTCACGTAACTTTTCCTCCTCTCCCTCTCTCTCCCTCGCGCAAGAGGGGAGAAAACAACGCAAGCTTCAACACGATCTCCTCTGTAACCGTGTTTATTATTTCATTAGGACTTTTATTTCTCAAACTTGTTGCCTTATGCTCACTTTGAGCTCCTCGTGGGGCTGCAGCAGCAGCGGTGGAGATGACAGTCCCTCTGCACTCCTCTCTGCCCCACTTCAGCAGTGACTTTTGTTTCGCAAAATAAGCAGCACAACTAAAGTGACGCCCGTCCCCCAAAGAGGAATAAAAAAAAACACTTCACCACCACGAACCTGTTCATATCGTTCACTGTAAAGACTCGTTCAAAAGAGCCGGATCGTTCATGACCGACACACATAGACTGTTAAAAAGAACACATCACTATTGGCGCCCCTATGAAAGGCATATATTGCGTATGCCCTTTTTGCGCCACTGCTGCAGGTAACAGGTGACGCTTGTGCTCATGGTACGGTGCGGCACGGTAGCACAGTGGTTAGCGCTCGTGCTTCACAGCTAGAAGGTCTGGGTTCGATTCCCACCAAGGACGGGGCCTTTCTGTGTGGAGTTTGCATGTTCTCCCTGTGTCTGCGTAGGTTTCCTCCGGGTACTCCGGTTTCCCCTACCACTAAAAACATGTACAATAGGCCAGGATGAATGAGAGTGTGTTTGAGAGTGCGCATGGGGGACGACGGATGGAAATTAGCCCAAGGCTACAATCCGGTGTGGCTTGTTCATTAACTTGCACTGTCCCTACCAAATAAAATAAACCAAAAAACTATTTGAGCCCAGTCCCGGATTGGTTAACAAGGCGTAAATGAACGCACGTGTAGATTGTGATTACTTGAGTGCATGAAGCAGTGGGCGTGGCATCGCTGCTCTGTACCGCGCTGTTCTCACTCGCACCACGTTACCGTCACCCACATGGTTGCCAGGTCAATTGGGCGGTTTTTTAAGCCATTCCGTGGGTGAAAAAAAACTGTCCGCGTTTTTTTGCCTTGCTGTTTCAATGTAAAATTGGCTATTTCTATCTTATTTTTTGATCAAAATCACTATTTCGAATGACAAAATCTCAAATCCAAGGCTCTGTGAGCTGCTTTTTCAATAAGAGAGGGAGAAAGGGGCAGTTTCTCATCATTGCGGGAGCACATGGGCTCTGTTTACTGGTAAACAATATTGAACATTCCAGCCGCGCCGTATGTCCGCGGTTTTTCAGATATTTTTGGGGGGTGGTTTGGCTGCCCAGACCTGGCAACCCTGGTCACCCACTGCATCTGCCATTGTCTTTACGAGCTGGCGCTGGGCTGGGCGAGTTTTCACTGTGGCTCCGAAATGACAACAGAGGTATGGCTTCCCAAAGACGGGCGCTTTGCTTTAGTGATTGAACGCCATGAAAACTACAGGACATGAAATACAAACTACAAATACAAACTTTAGACACATCATTTGGTCACAGGTAACACATGTGCTAAATAAAATGGCTACCTCGTGGCCGCGTGCCACTTCGTAGGTTCTAAGTCAGATATTATTTCACTGCATACTAAATTAAAATACAATAATTAGAACAACATGGCTTACAAATTTACCAAATAATTTGACACTATTCTCAAAATACTTTGTGCAGCTAGCTAATTGGCCTTGCTGCTGCAGATGGCTGGTCAAAGTCTCTTGCATGTCTGGGCGAATGCAGGTCTCGCAACCAAAACCTCAGGTTATTAGTGGTATAACAAAAAATAAAATTGCTCTTTATAGCAAAATAAACGCATCTTATTTATAAAATATAACATATTCACAAAGTGAAGCATAATAATTTTCAACAAAAACAGCAGGCTCTTGTCCTGATCGAAGAGAAAGCCTCAATGGGAGATGTGATTAACCACACTGGACGTATGGGCCATGGCCCCCTCTGCACAGGAGACCGTGGGTCTGACAGGCCTCTCACTGCCTCCAATAGGGCGCTTTCCCCAAGGAAAAACAGGTGGATTAATTGCTAGTTTGTGAACCTTTGTGAAAATTCATCAAGTCTTAAAATCAAGATAATATTATTGCTTATGTCAATAATACTTTTTTAATGGGAAAACTGTAAGGAAAGAAAACACAATGCTGATAAACAGTTTTCAACAGGTGTCATAGGTTGATGCGGGTGTCAATCCTACAGCTGTTATTGTTATTGTATTACGCATCTATGTCAAAGATATGATCAATAAATGCTTATTTTTTTACCTTAAATGGCCGAACGAGGCAAACGTAAGAACGTTTATATCATTGCGGACACTTGGCATCACTTTCACCCAAAGGACTTTTGCGGGAATAAGTGGTACCAGCCTCCAAGGACTCCTGCAGGCTGTGGTTCAAAGCTAGCCCGAGGAGCACACACCTTCGTCTGCTACAAGCCCACAAAGACCCGGTAGAAATTAATCGGATCATGGACTAAAACAGGGGCATGACACCTGCACATTTGTGGGACTTGTAATTTTGTACTGGATTAAAAACAATAGTTCTCTTGTGGCTTTGTGGTATTCATCTGAGCCACTTCTTTTAACATGATTCTTGGGAAGCCTGTTTATTTGTTTTTTTTTTAAATCAAAGAATAGGTCATATTATGAACATTTATAACTGCTTACAGTATCTTTAAGTCTCTCTTTTTAATTTAATTTTTATTTGTTCTAAATTGTTCATGTTCTGAGATTGTTTTGTTGTGTTTCGTCTCTACTATACAGCATAACAAAGCATTGTTTGTATTTTCTTAATTGTTTAAGCCTACGATGAGTATTAGTCCATTAGCCGTGTAATCCTGAACACCCGACTGGAAACACTCTACAGTTACAAAGTCATTTCGTTCTTTTGTTTCACACAGGGAATGTATTGACAGAAACTCTGTGTTTCAGAGCTGAGAGACAGAGAGCAGAGTTCAGCTGTGAGAGCAACTGGTCCAAGGATTTTCCGATAGAGTTCAGTCGTGAAGCTGGATTTGCTCCACTGTGAGTGACACATAACATTCAAATAATACAGACAGTAGCCACTAGCTATATAACTAACTAACTAACTAACTAACTAACTAACTAAATGGTTGTTTTGTACTGAGAAAGGAAAGAAAAGTTGTTTAAATTTCCATCTAAAGGCACAGTTCAGGCTGAGTCCACACTGTCTCCTGTTGTCTGGGTGAAGTGGACAGTTTTAGCTGTCGTAGTCCACACTTGTTCAAATCCCTGTGATGAGGCTGGGGATGGTCTATCAACTCTGGGCTCTCACTTTACCCTGAACCAGTTCATGGACCACAACCAGGAAAAACCTTTAAGAGACATTTTCCCCCTCTGGGCCACTCTGGATCCTGAACGGATAAAAGTTATTATAAGCTATAGGCTGAATAATCAGAGCAATAGTGGCCCGTAATGTTTACTACAGTATTCTTATTAGTGAGCAGAAACAGCAAAAAATAGAGTTTAAAGACATACACATGAAAATCCAGTTAGTGAATGTGTGTGACTGAGTGTGTGTCTCCACAGAGAGAGTCCTGGTCCGGCCCCATTGTCCTGTTGTCTCTGTGGGAGTGTCCTGAGGGATCCAGTCTCCTCCAGCTGTGGACACTGGCTCTGCAGACACTGTTTGTCTTCCACCTGGGACCAGAGCAGTTCAACACAGTCCTGTCCTCAGTGTGGCCCAGGACTGAGCCTCCACTGCACTTTACAGAGTGAGACCTGTTCACACCAACACTGGACATGGAACACTTATTTGTTTCTCTCTGTATATGTTGAACCATCTTCAGGCCCTGGACTTTGAGCTTCATTCTAACTGTGTCATGGTGTGTGCAGGTTCCTATAAGAGCGTTCTGGAGCAGGGTTGTGAGAGTGTGTCTGAAGGAGCTGAAACAGGAGCTAGAACTACTCTGAACAGGATCTACACTGAGCTGTACATCACAGAGGGCCTCAGTGAAGAGGTCTGTACCCAACATGAGGAGAGGCAGATGGAGACTCTCTCTAAGATGACTGTCCACGATGCTCCAATCAGGTGCCAGGACATCTTTAAAGCCTTACCCTCCGAGCACAAAGCCATCAGAGTGGTGCTGACCTGCGGCGTGGCTGGAGTGGGGAAGACCTTCTCAGTTGTGAAGTTCTCTCTGGACTGGGCCCAGGGCTCAGAGAACCAGGAGCTGGAGCTGGTGGTGCCACTGTCCTTCAGAGAGCTGAACCTGGTCAGAGAGCAGCGCTACAGTCTGCTGACGCTGATACATGTGTTCCACCCATCACTAAAGGAGCTCTCAGCTCAGACTCTGGCCCACAGTAAAGTCCTGTTCATCTGTGACGGCCTCGATGAGAGCTGGCTGTCTCTGGACTTCAGCCGTGAGCTCATCTCTGAGGTCACACAGGAGTCAGAGGTCAGCCAGCTGCTGGTCAACCTCATCAGAGGCTCTCTGCTTCCTTCTGCCCTTATATGGATCACCTCCCGACCTGCAGCAGCCAATCAGATCCCTGCGCGCTGTGTGCACAGGTTCACAGAGGTCAGGGGCTTCATCACTGACCAACAGAAGGAGCAGTACTTCAGGAAGAGGTTCACAGACTCAGAGCAGTGTGACAGAGTGCTCTCCCACATCAGGACGTCCCGCAGCCTCCACAACATGAGTCAGCTCCCAGTCTTCTGCTGGATCACAGCCACTGTCCTGGACCACATGTTGAGAAGCGAGCAGAGCGGACCCCTGCCCCAGACCCTCACCGACATGTACGCACACTTCCTGTTAGTGCAGACGCAGAGGAAGAGGAAGTACAGCCAGGAGAGCAGCGGCCCAGAGCTGACTCCGGCCGACTGTGAGCTCCTCCTGAAGCTGGGGAGACTGGCCTTTGAACAACTGCAGAGAGGAAACATCATGTTCTACCAAGAAGACCTGCAGCAGGTGGGTCTGGACCTGAGCGAGGCCTCAGTCTACTCAGGACTCTGTACAGAGATCTTCAAACGAGAGAGTGTCATCTTCAACAAATCAGTCTACTGTTTCATCCACCTGAGCGTCCAGGAGTTTCTGGCAGCTGTTTACCACAGTCATACGTTTAACAGGGAGAATAAAACTAAGAAGAACAAGAATATTCTCCAGAGGTTTCAGGACTTAGTCAAAGGTGACACAGTATTGCAGGAATTCCTCATAAAAAACCTCCAAGAATCTTTCCTCAGTCCAAACGGCCACCTGGACCTGTTTGTGCGCTTCCTCCACGGCCTCACTCTGGAGTCCAACCAGAGGCTTCTGGGAGCTCTGCTGGGTCCATCACAGATCGACTCAGAAACAAGACAAAGAGTCATCAACAACCTGAAGAAGATGAACACAAAGGACATATCTCCAGACAGAAGCATCAACATCTTCCACTGTCTGACTGAGTTAAACGATCACTCGCTCCATCAGCAGATCCAGAACTTCCTGAAGTCAGACAAATCAAAGAAACTGTCTGAGTCCCAGTGCTCAGCTCTGGCCTACATGCTGCAGATGTCAGAGGACGTCCTCGAGGTGTTGTACCTAAAGAAGTACAGTACATCAGAGGAAGGATGGCTGAGACTGGTCCCAGCCGTGAGGAACTGCAGAAAGGCTGTGTAAGTCCAGATGGAACATTAAAGCTGTAACATGGACCATATTGTTCTGATTATAAAAGTGTCACTGGCCTCACAGGCAGCAGCTCTGTTTTGTTTTTAACACATTGTTTTCTTCTGTCACAGATTTTCAGGTTGTAACCTCTCAAGGGTTCATCTTGAAGTGGTGGTGTCGGCTCTGAAGTCCAGTCCTTCTCACCTGAGACATTTAATCCTGAGTGGCAACTCAGTGGTGAACTCTGAAATGAAGGTGTTGTGTGACGGACTCCAGAGTCCAAACTGTCGATTGGAGACTCTGAGGTCAGTCCCTCTCTTTGCTCTAATACTATTGTCCACTCACTTTTATGGGCCCAGTCTAACCTTTTCAGTGCTTGAATTGCCTTCACTACAAAGCAGCTGTATTTATCAAACAAAACACAAGAGGCTCTGAAAATAAATCGTTACATCAGAGAAGAATCTTTCATAACGTGATGAAGGCCTTTTAGGCTGAAACGTGTTTCTGCTATATTTGTCCATTTAGACATGCTAATAATAGTGCTTAGGTTTAATGACTTTCCCAGCCCCAAAGATTACCTCTGGTTTTTAATCATAATCCGTAGAAGTCAAGAAAGCGCTTCTCTTTTCCTCTTTTTGAAATCCTTCATAAGATTGTTTTGTCCAATAATGGAAAATTGTCTGTATAGGTGCTTCTGAAAATGGAAATGTTGTTCCAATGTTGTTGAAATTTTCTCTGATAAAAAAAAAATCCACTGAAAGATTTTTTTTTTTTTTGGATGTCATAGGTCTGCGAGGAAAAATCCAAATTTTAATTTTAATTTTTAATTGGTCCATTCTGCACTTTGACATTAAAACCTAGATGTTAAAGCAGTACTAAGTAACGGGTTTACCTTAAAGGGGGGTATTATGTAAAATCGACTTTTTCAAGCTTTATATCATGTTATTATGTGTCATTCCCTCATTAAACACATGCCTGGAGTGTTGCCTTGGCTCATTCACATATTTTTGAGTAATCAGTAAAAACTTAGACGGCAGCCATTTTAGGTGTAGCTATGCCTCAGTCCTCCTAGGAATGCCTCCACCTCCTGGAGACGCCTCTGGACCTTTTGTCACCAGCCAAGCCACCAACCACTGCTCCTCAGCTCAGCAGAGCCCCCTCCCCGCACAGTGTTGTTGTTTAAATTCCACAGCAGTGTGCTGAAGGGGCGTGTCGAAAAGCTTCTTAAAGAGACAGAGGCCTATTTCAAGACGTTCAGTACAGCCATTTTGAGAGAGCAATTTTATTCAAGGCATTTATTTTAATTTACTGCATATACAGACCAACAGAAGGTTACGTCATCATTGTAGTATGCTATAGACTGGTGCTATGTGATTGAAAAAGCATAATACCCCCTCTTTAATAAATCCTTTCCGTAATCCCTCTGGGGGTAATACAAGTGTTGATGGGATGATTGGAGGGTCTTCCATCTCCCCCTGGTGTCTCTGGCCAGAAAACCATGCTTGCAACTTGACTGCCACCGGGGCGGAGCAAGCAATACACACTAATGTAATCACGAAGAAGAAGCTAACAGGCTAACGGGCAAAGCTAACTGCGGGCTAGCGCCACTTTAAACAGTATTTACAGCCAAGTTTGAGTGAAAAAAAATATTTCCATTGTATAACTGGATGTACAACACCCCTCTCTCCTTTCACCTTTTCTGTCAGCGTAGTATTTACTCTCCAAGACATTTAATAACTTGCTAAGACACCTGCAGTTGCGCTTATGGCCTCTAGGGGCAAGAGTTACTTAGTACTGCTTTAAGGGAGAATACAAAACTAAGTACCTAAAATTGTGATCACAGTAAAAAAAAAAAAAACTTTTACCAGCTGTGTCTCACCTTAATACCTTATTACCCACTAGTCGGCTCATCTGCCGGTAACATAGCAGGTAAAATTAAAATGCATAGAATGCCTGTGAGGAAGCCGAGGAGCAGAGCTGACTGACGTGAAATTCAAAGGCTCTAGACGTTTTAACGCAGCGCGCACCACACAGGTAGATTATTGGCACAAAGACAGGATTTAAACAAATACTACACTGTCAAAATAGTGACTGAGACATGTAGACAACACTAATGGATAGTAATTTATACAGAAAAATCTGCAGAAAAAAGTAGATTTTGGAGTTAGTTACTCTTTAAGTTAAAGAGCAACTAAACACCAAATCAAGTTTTTTTTTACTGATAAACTGTCTCAATGGGTGTCTCATAGTGTTGTCCACTGGTCCCTGACATTATTCTGACATTATAGCGCAAACATGTGTTAAATCCTAACTTTGGCCTGAAAACGAATGGGTTGCGCCCCCTTCAGGGTAAACTCTGCTACTAAATTAGAATTTCCTGATTGGCTGGAGACGTGTCCACGGCCTCCACAGAACGTCATAAGCCGCACCAGCTCCACACATCGTCATCAGGTGCGTCCCATTATCCTGCCCATTGTCCTGCCCCTGTACCTGTGGTTTATAACCAAGTCCCTCCCACGTAATCTCTCTGCTGTGATTGTGCCAATGCAAAGGCCTACACACTCACCCTCCACATGTCACCCCCAAACTTCAGAGACCGCCTCTTTCACGGCAATTTTTGACTTTTGTTTGTGGGTGGGGAAAGGCTTTGGCACGCCCGTTTAGGTACTCTTTAATGTTACACACTTAAACCATCATATATCTTACTTAGTGATGACATTGGCAACATTTGGTATATATTGTCATCACAATGTTTTGAAAAGTAGAAAAAAGTTGTAAAATTCCCAACAGTCTGTCACAAACGTTCAAAGTACCCAAAGTTAGTGAAACTTGTTAATTGCATCAAGGCCTGATTTTAAACATACCCCCCTTTGAAAACCCCTAAATCTAATAAATTTAACAAGATCCACAGCTCAAATTTAACTCACAGCATATTTGGTATATCAACATCCCCTATGCCAAGTTTAAAGCAAATCCAAATAGGTTCAGTTGAATTGTAAAAAAAAAAATGTAAAAAAACTCTTCCATGGAATGGTCTCACAGACCAACAGTATAGACAAATGCATGAGAATTCCATACTTTGGAGAGGAAGCGTTTTTATCATTTGTACCCAGCACATCTGACGGTCTCAAAGGACCTGTGTTTTCTGGTTTTACTACAGCGAGTTTCCCATAGTCCAGTTTTAGGTTCTTACACAGTGCCCTACAAACATTCTCCTTAATTTGGTTCAGTGTTTTGGAATATGGACACAATAAACAAAATATATCAAACTTAACATTGACTCGAGGTGGAGTAGTGATTTATAAGGCTCTTTTCGGAATCAACTCCAGGACTAAATAGTTTCATCATCTGTTCATTTATTCTTTATTCAGATTGGACAATTGCAGTTTGTCAGAGTCCAGCTGTTCTTCTCTGACATCAGCTCTGAAGTCCAACCCCTCACATCTGAGACGACTGTATCTGTGGGGTAACGACCTGAAGGAGTCAGACGTCCAGGAGCTGCGTGAACTCCAACAGAGTCCTCACTGTCGACTGGAGGAACTAATGTGAGCATAGTGCAGTGAAAAGGAGTGGATTAGAGCAGAGCCTGGTTTAAATGTAGCTCTGCTGAATCCACATTATGTGATGGCCACACATCACTTGAACATGTGGAAAAAAATAATATTTCGATTAAATGGCATTAAAATGGACTATGTTTGTGTTTCTTAAACCTGTATAAACCGTATTTTGAAACGCCGGGTCATTACTCATTTATATCATTCATATTTAAATTCCAACAAAATTTTATTCTTACACCACATCTGTCCACAACACACTTTCTGTTGCTGCTAAATGACTAATGACTGTTTCTCTTCACTCTGTGTCTAATAACTGTCTGTGTCGTCTCTTTACAGCTGGTCATCGTAACCAACCATTGTCCTGAGTGTTGATCCTGGACAGAGGGAGCACATGGACCAGACTCAGCCCTGTCCACACCTGACATTTACTGTGTCCTCTCACTGACCTGGACAACAGCTCTGAAACTACACTGAGATATTCTGCTTCCATTCTTGCTTACCATTGTTAGACCCGACAGTTCTAGTTTAGTCCTGATTTAGTGTCGGCATCTCTGAATAGCTCTCATACAGACATAGAAATAGACACATAGCAATGTAATTTAAATTTCAATGGCTGTATAAAACCAAGCTCCGCAGATGGAAACTAGGGGCAAAGTAGGGTAGTAAGGGCCCCATCAGATAGACAAAGAGAGCAACTACACTTACATTAGTTAAAGTAAAAAATCCTCGCTGTATTTATGTTTTTGTCAAGTGCATAGTAAGGCTGAATATCCCTATCTTCATTTTCTTATCTTGGCAAATACAGTTGGTACAAACAGATGACATGGGTAATTTATTCTCAGTATTACAATGGTGACTATGACTAGCATTCCACGCATCCAGAAACATATATTTTCTAGATGTGTGGGAAACACCATGGGGATTAAAAGCAACACCAGCACATTTTTCTGTGGTTAGAAAATTAATCCTGGGACTCTTTTTTGGTCATTGTGTCATATGAGAAGTAATCTTTCCACTCCTGCCGATGACGTTTGCAAACAGGCAAACAGACAAGTCCAGGCTGAAAACTATATTTTGCATATCCATCCATCCATCCTTCTTCCACTTATCCAATGCCGGGTCGTGGAGGCAGCCGTCCGAGCCCAAATCACATTGCACCAGCCCCTATGGCTCCTCCTGCAGGTGGTGGGTCCACAGAAGGACGGCCTCATGGTTCTAACCGGGCCTGTTGGTCTCTCATAAGGGGCTTCTGAACCGCTCTTTGTCTGACCCGTCACCTAGGACCTGTTTGCCATGGGAGACCCTACCAGGGGCACGAAGCTCCCAGGATCATTCGGGTGCTCAAACCCCTCCACCACGTTAAAGGGATACTTCGGGATTTTTGACATAGGGCCTCATTTCCTAGTTATCCAGAGCGTTGTTGATGTCTGGAGATATTTTTTCTTAAATTCATGCAGTTCTTATATTTGAAGAGTCTAGTTGCGCTAGGCTAGGGCAAGGCTAAAGCATTTCTATGGTAAAGTCTAGCCTGCATTAAAAAACAGTCTGACCCACTCCACAGTGCACCTGAGGTAAATCACTTATAACGCCAGACTAATGATATAAATGTCTGTGTCGATAGAATAATTTTAACCATTTTGCATTTAAAATAACTTATATTTGAGCAGCATCAGCTTCGTGGCTGTAAGCTAACGCAGCGGCGGAGTGATCTACGAGAAAATAGTCCCTCAAAATGCGGTAATTCATGTGATACAAGGTCAGTTATATTTCAAAAATTATTCTATCGACACAGACATTTATATGGTTAGTCTGGCGTTATACGTGATTTACCTCAGGTGCACTGTGGAGTGGGTCACACTGTTTTTTTAATGCAGGCTAGACTTTACCATAGAAATGCTTTAGCCTTGCTCTAGCCTAGCGCAACTAGACTCTTCAAATATAAGAACTGCATGAATTTAAGAAAAAAATATCTCCAGACATCAACAACACTCTGGATAACTAGGAAATGAGGCCCTATGTCAAAAATCCCGAAGTATCCCTTTAAAGCTTGGGTACCTGACGTTTTGTTTTTGTAAATTATGTTTTGACTCGACAGAATGTTTTTTAAACACAGCAAAAAACAGACCTTTTTGCATCGTCTTCATCTAAACATTTATTGAGCGATGGAAGTAGAATGTAAATTAGTGCCATTTATATTGGGGGTGGTCCACCCGCTTCACTTTACCACTACTCAAAACTAGGGATGTAACGATTAATCGAAATTTGATTTAAAATCGATTTAATATGTGTAAAATGTGAATCGATGTTAAAGCCACCCTCAGCTACTCCATTTTGCATGACTGGAATAGCTTTATTCTCACATTGCATCTTTAGAAACAGGAGCTAACTTTTTCTCAAGACAAGCCCCACACCTCCCCCGCCTCACCCCCAACACACGCCACACCATGTAAACACAAACACGTGTAGGCATCGAAGCAGCAGAGGCAGCTAAAGTTAGCGGCTACGAGATTAGTGTTTGCAGCTAACGCAGACTTTAGCATTATGACAGAAGTTTACCAAAGATTGTAAACTGACAAACATCTGACCAACCTGCTCTGATTCTGCTGAAATCTGAAATCAAATGTCAGCTTGTCAAATAATCCAATACCTACAGGAGCTGTCATGTCTTTTTGATTACAATTTGTCTTATGATTACAAAGGCTGCACTGGGAGGCTGTGAGGTGTTCGATTGTTGTGCGGGGGAAAAACTGCACTGTAAAATAAGTTTTAAATGGTAGTATTATGTTCAAACTGGCCCAAAAAAAAAAAAAGGTAAATAAATATAAGTCTCAAAATGTTTGCTTTGCTACACATCTTATTTATGCTGAAAACATGTAAATTTACAAGCACACATGCCATAATGATTATAAAAAATATAATAAATACTAAAATAATAATAATATAATAAAAAATGATTATTGTTCATTTTCATGTCTTGTAATTTGTTTGTAATGTAAAGTTCTCTTACTGAGACAGTTGCAGTTTGTTACAAGGACAAAAATCAATCAATCAATCAATCAATCAATGGTTTTGTATAGCTTAGTTTAGTTTATTTATTTGTTTGAGCAGTTAACCTGCTCAAAGGGAGTGGGCTGAAGCCAAAGGCTTATAAGCGCCCACCCCAAAATAAAAATAATAACATTACATTTAATATTTACAAGGTAGCAAATCATAAACAAAGGAACATAGGGCAAAGTAACAATAAATGATGAAGAAGAATAAACAAAACAACAGCAAAATAAAGAACAACAAAAGAATGTGCTACTTTTATGTTATAAAGGTTCATTAATACATATTATACTCTGAGATCTTGCTACTTCCCAGTTGTCATTACCATCCTTAATATAATTTAATTTGGGTTTAATTATCATTATTATTATATTTGTTTAATTGAGTTATTTGTGAAGTGTGATGTAAGCCCTGCATAGTGTGGTGCATTAAAAAGCCAGGGTGTAGAACGGGCCAGTTGAAGAGGGCAGTAACTCCCCTCAACAAACCCCCACCCAGCTGCCCTAACAGCTGATTTGTAGATGATGTTCCTGTGCTGAGTGGTGCATTAAAAGACAAGGTTTTGAGCCCGTTGGGAGGGTCCCTCTCAACAGATTCATAACTTGCCTACCCTAATTCTCAAATTGTAAATTTGAGCAATAGAATGACAACCGTTTCAAGCAGCAACACTCTTCCTTGATTATAGAGGAAATACACATAATTGATCCTACTGCGCCTCCTAGTGGCAACACATTTCTTGTTCTCTGTATATTTCAAAAGTCTTTTGTTTGTATTTATATTTGAACAGGTTGATGTTTGGACATCGTTTCAACTCCATTTCCAGTTTATTCCACAATTGTACACCATTAACTGTTGGGCTAAAACTTTTCAAAGTTGAGCTATGTTTCTGAGTCCTAAAGTTTAATTCGTCACGTAATTCATAACAACCAGTACGTTCTTGGAACCTTCTTTGTATTTGGCCCGGTAACAGTTTGTATCTTGCTTTGTATAACATCTGTACAGTTTGGAACTCAACAATGTCACAAAACTTCATGAGCTTTGATTTTAAAAATAATGAGTTTGTGTGGTCCAAAACCCAACTTTATGAATTACTCGGATAGCTCTTTTTTGCAACAATACTATTGGTTTTAATGTGTTTTATAAGTACTACCCCAAACCACAGTACAATAATATAAATATGGCAAAATCAGAGAACAGTATAAGATATGTAGAGCTTTGATGTTTAAAATGTGCTTTGCTTTTGCTATTACTGAAATGCTTCTAGAAATTTTCGTAGATATATATTTAATATGAGCTTTCCAAGTAATTCTGTCATCTATAATAACACCAAGGAATTTGATTTCATGCACTCGCTCTATAACAACACCCTCTATCTGAATTGCTTCCTGAGCATTGGAATTACAGTTGCCAAATATCATCATTTTACTTTTACTCAGATTTAGAGATAATTTATTTTGTTTGAACCACTTATTGACACTTTTGAGTTCCAAGTTAACAATCCGACACAGTTGCTGTAAGTCGTCACCTGATGCAAAAATATTTGTATCATCAGCAAACAAGATAAATTTAAGTACTTGAGACGTTTTACAAATGTCGTTAATGTACATGTTAAACAATTTTGGGCCCAGAATGGAACCTTGAGGTAAACCACACACAATTTGTCGACAACTCGACTGATAATCACCTATTTTCACACATTGTTTTCTATTTTTTAAATAACTGGTAACCCACTGTAGAGCTACCCCCCTAATCCCATAATGTTCTAGTTTATTAATTAGTATATCATAGTTTATTGTATCAAACGCTTTACTCAGGTCAATAAATAACCCTATTGCATATTTCTTGTTATCTACAGCATTAGTTATTTCTTCAATTATATCAAAGAGAGCGTGTGAGGTTGAGTGATTATTCCTAAAACCAAACTGATTGTCCGAGAGTAAATTACACCTTTCAATAAAGCTGTCAAGTCTAGAGTTATAAACCTTCTCTAAGATTTTTGAGAATTGCGGTAAAAGGGAAACAGGCCTGTAGTTTGTGAAGAGATGTTTATCTCCTGCCTTGAACAGAGGAATCACTTTTGCTACTTTCATACTTTCAGGAAATTGTCCAGTTTGCAGCGACAGGTTACAGATGTATGTTAACGGCTTAGAGATACTTTCAATAACAGTTTTTAAAGTTTTCATATCCATGTCATGGTAATCTGTCGAGGTTTTATTTTTACACCCTTTAACAATGTCCAGTATCTCCTTTTCCTCCACAGGTTTGAGGAACATGGACAGAGGATTTGTGTCTATCATTTCACAATTATAATTCTCAACATTTGCAATTTTTGCAGCAAGATTCGGTCCAACATCTACAAAGAATTTATTAAATGTATCGACTAATTCATTCATATTATTTAAAGTGTTATCCTCATCTTTGAAATATTTTGGATAATTAATCGTTCTTGGTTTATTTCTAATTATACTATTTAAGATGTTCCATAAACCTTTAATATTATTCTTATTGCTATCTAACAACTTATTATAATAATCCTGTTTACATTTTCTAATGATACCTGTCAGTTTATTTTTATATTTCTTATATTTATCCTCAGCTTCTTTTGTTCTATCATTTATAAATTTTTTGTAGAGTGAATTTTTTTTCTTGCATGCATTTAGTAATCCCTTAGACATCCATGGGTTTTCTTTACCCTTTCTGTTTTTACAATATTTTTTCATTGGGCAATTTTTGTCATATACTTTATGAAATATTCGCGTAAACTCATCATATGCCTTATTAGTATCATTCTCTCTGTATACAATACTCCAGTCTTGAGCTAATAGTTCCTTTTTAAATACCTCAATAGTTTTTTCTGTTTTTACCCTTCTAAACCAATAAATTTTTTCATCATCAATATTTAAATATCCATTTTTGTACAATACAAAAACTGGCAGGTGATCACTAATATCATTTATCATTAATCCACTGACTGTATCACTATCTATTCCATTTGAGAAAATGTTATCAATCAAAGTCGCACTATGGGTTGTGATTCTACTCGGTTTAGTTATTAGAGGAAACAGACCTATACTAAATAAAGTATTTATAAATTCGTCCGTCTTTTTATGTTTATATGGGTTTAACAGATCGATGTTAAGGTCTCCCCCCACAAACATGACTTTATGATTTAAACCTGAAAAGTGCTCCTCCATCCAATTAGAAAAAACATCTATATCAGAGCCAGGTGTTCTATAAATACAACTTACAATAATATTTTTCTTTTTGTAATTTCTACAGTAAGGCATTCAAGTGCATCATCCACTACCATAGTCTTATTTTCCATTACTTTGTAACTATAGTTGGAGTCTACAAACATAGCTACGCCCCCACCATGCTTGTTTCTTCTGTTCATACTTATAAATTCATAACCATCAATAGAAAACTCAATTTCTCTGTCATTATTAATCCATGTTTCTGTGATTAAAATTACACTAAATGGTTTAGAAAACTGTTTTAAGAAGCTTTTGATGTGGTTAAAGTTTGCATAGAGGCTACGACTATTGAAGTGGATTACAGTGAATGCCTTAATATTCTTAAGTTTACTATTGTAAAGATCCTCTGTATAATATTGACAGTCATTAGTAGCTCTGGTAAAGAAGTTATTTTCAGGGTCGATGTCGATCTCAGTGTTCTGTAAGTCATATTGTGATAATGTAAAATCCTGGTTATTTGCTTCAGCAATTCTCCTTAATGAAAGGTCCAAGTCAATGCTTCCTGTAGAACTATATGTATTACAGGACATGTGAAATTATGTGCTTTTACATACCAAAATTCATACGCTTTTCCCGGTGTTTATACTTGATTTGGTGTACTGGTGCGCGGACGTACAATGAGTTTATCATAGCGCAGGAAGGCAATCTCCCCCTTTCCCTGGCAGCTCTCAGCTCCGGCATCAGCTCTTTTCGCTTCCTTTTGATGGATTCCGTATAGTCCTCGTTTATGAAAATTTTGGTCCCTTTGAGGTGTTTAGCGCGCTGCAGGATTGCTTCGCGATCCTTCCAACGCAGTAGTTTGGCGACGATGGGTCTCGGCCAGACTCTCCCGCCGTTGGGTTTCCCTACGCGGTGAGCCCTCTCCACCTCCACCGTGTGATGTAGTTGTAACTTCTCCCTCAGTAGTTGTTTAACTTTCTCCTCTGCGTCGGCCCAGGTCTCCCCAGGCGACTCCAACACTCCCTCAAAGACCAGGTTGTTTCTGCGACTCTATCCCTCCAGATACTCCAGTTTGTCCGTGATAATATGCAGATTGTCACATACTTTATAAAGATCGTTTTGTGTTGTGTTCGTGCGCTCAGTGAGTTTCAATGTTCCTTCTTTCAGAGTGTCCACCTCACCTTGCGTGAACTGTAGGCTTGTTTTTAGTTCTTGTATGTCCTTTGTCTGTGAATCCATTCGGGTGTTTGTTGCTTCCATGATGAGTTTAATGAATCCCTTGAAGTTCTCCTGCTGTTGATGCATTATTTCCCTAAACATGTCCCTTTGCTGCTCCATGAGTTCCGTGACTCGACTGAGGCTCACGTAATCCTCATCCGCCGGCGTTTCTGGCTGTTGCCTCGCCTCTGTTTTAGTCGGTTTAGGCATTTTGCTCTCTCTCAACCGGACTCCGCAAAAATGTTAGCTGCCACACTGCTCTCACACTGCTGCTCACAGCCACACTTAGCTCAATATCACAACAGGAGTGGCCTCATAGGGCTGCACCGAACATTAAGGCAATAAAACAGAGCAGTAAATAAGACAATGTAAAGTTCAGGCGAATTAAGTATCCAGGCAAACATAATGTCCAAATAAGCGTCAGCATTAGGTGGCGACGAGTGGCGCGGATGTCCCCTGTCCTTAGACTCTCCAGCACGGCAAGGAAAAACTCAAAAACCCGGTGGGAGAAACGAGAAACCTTGGGGAGAACCACAGAAGGAGAGATCCACTCCCATGGACGGACAGGCTATAGAGACCCAGGGCCGATGGGAGTCCCTCAGCAGACGGGCCAAGATCGAGACCGTCCAGTCCTTGTTGTCAATCCCTGTAGGCAAGGTTCCTGCGTTCAGCCGGGTTTCTCCGTTCGATCTAGACAGGCACTCCCGTGGGGAGTGGGACAGGAGACACCATGTGAATAGTAATGAACAGACTACAGATAAAACTAGAAACCATTGATTGACTGCGGAATAGTAGGCTACTGCTGCAGAAATTGCAAAACATTGTGAAAAATGTCATAAAAATCCCTATTTAGTTGCATGATAGTGCTTTTATAGTGAAAATCCCCATTTAGTTGTATTATATTGCTGTAATTGTGAAAATCCCTATTAAGTTGCATAATACTGCTTTATATGCAAAATCCCTATTAAGTTTATACTGCTTTATATGCAAAAATCCCTATTAAGTTGTATTACACTGCTTTACATGCAAAAACCCTATTAAGTTGTAATATACTGCTTTATAAAAATCCCTATTAAGTTGCATTATACTGCTAAATATGTAAAATCCCTATTAAGTTGTATTATACTGCTTTATATGTGGGAATCCCTATAAAGTTGCATTATAGTGCTATTATTGTGAAAATCCCTTTTGTTGCAGAAACAGTTAAAGCTGTTGAAAATGCAGAAACTCTTTACATTGTATAAACTCTTAACATTGTATAAACTGTTTAAATCGCTGACAGACTTAACTGTATCAAAAATCCTATTAAAATGAATGGGCCTATTAAAATGAATGGAAGAATTCTCAATACAAATGAATGGCAGAATTCCCAAGCCTGTAGAAAAAAACTGGAAAACTGCAGAACTCAATTTTTTTCTGAAAACTGACAAGTTGCGGAAGCTGAACATGCACATACTGTAGAAATTGCAGAAAATGTGGGGAAAAAATGCTGAAAACTTTGCGGAAGCCCCATTATAAGTCAATGGAAAAAATCGACCGATTTTTGGTTGATTGCGGAAAAAACGGAAATTGCAGAAGTCCCAAAAGTAATAGCAATAATCTCCCAAGGAGATTATTGCGGAACGTTTTGATGTATAACGGAACGTTTTGATGTATAACTTATGGAAATTGCTGAAACTGTGAAAGCTGTGGAAACTGCTGAAAATCAGGAAAAAGAGGGAAAAAGTTTAATAATAAAGAACATGAAAACCAATGATTGACTGCGGAAAGTTCCGCAGTCAATAAATAAATATTGTATCATAATAAAAATAAGTTTGCAGTAAGAAGAAGAAGAGGACAGCGCTCAGTACCGTAGTTCCCACAGCAGTGTTTCTTCTAAGGCAGCTTTACTTCAGGCTGTGGGTTAGAGCTTTAACTAACTGACCTGATCATAAGCTCATTCTCAGAGGTACGTTTTGAGCCTAGTCTTAAATGTAGGGACTGTGTCTGCTTCTTTAACGTGAGCTGGGAGTTTATTCCATAAAACCGGAGCTTGGTAGCTAAAGGCTCTTGTGATTTTGGAGACTCGAGGAATCACTAGTAGCCAGGGTTCGAATTACGGGGGAGCTAAGGGGAGCTCGGCTCCCCTGAAAAGGACCTGGGCTCTCCTGAAAGCCTACTTTGAGACTTTTAGGGGGAGCTCTAAAACACTGTCCATTTTTTGTGTCACATATAGATTTTGATTTTCTGTACATTAAGGTTTCTGAAATAAATGATGATATAAAAATTGTTTTAAAATGCCCGAACACGCACCAAAAGCGTTAAAGTTAGTCAGGGAGGATCGGAAAATAGGGCTCCCCCGAAAGCCACTTTGTAATTCTTTATGCTAATGCTAGTAGCCCTGAGTTTTGAGAGCGGAGTAATCTGGTTGGCCCATATGGGACAATAGTGTCTTGGAGATAGAGCAGAGCCATACCCTTTATGGCTTTAAATGTGAGGAGCAGAATTTTAAATTTTATTCTAAACTCAACAGGAAGCCAATGGAGAGACTTTAGCACAGGTGTAATGTGTTCTCTTCTCTTTGTACGTGTTAACAATCTTGCAGCTGCATTTTGAACTAATTGAAAACGTTTTAGGGAACTTTTAGGACACGCTGCTAGCAGGGAGTTACAGTAGTCGAGCCTTGATGAAACAAAGGCATGAATAAGTTTTTCTGCATCACTCTTAGGTAGGATATTTCGTATTTTAGCAATGGTGCGCAGGTGAAAGAACACAATTTTACAAGCCTGGTTTATATGTGTTTTAAAAGAGAGGTCTTGGTCAAACAGAATTCCAAGGTTTTTTACTGTAGAGCTCGTCAACACACTAACATTATCCAGGGAGATGATCTGCTGAGATAGAGACTCTCTCAGTTTTTGAGGACCTAATATAATAACCTCGGTTTTATCAGGGTTAAGGAGGAGGTAATTTACAGTCATCCAGGTGTTAATGGCTTTTACGCAGGAACTAAGCGTATCTAATTTATCTGTCTGACCTGGTTTCATTGATAAGTACAGCTGTGTGTCGTCCGCGTAGCAGTGGAAATTTATATTGTGATTTCGGATTATGTTACCTAATGGAAGCATGCACAATATGAATAAAATTGGCCCGAGCACTGAACCCTGTGGCACTCCATAGCACACTTTGGAACATGGTGAAGACTGTTGGTTTACATTAACAAATTGGTGCCTATCAGATAAGTAAGATTTAAACCAAGAGAGGGCTGTTCCCCTAATGCCTACGTCAGTTTCTAACCTCTGCAGGAGAATATTGTGGTCGATTGTGTCAAAGGCGGCACTGAGGTCTAACAGAACCAGGATTGAAGCTAGTCCGGCGTCAGCAGGTCGTTGATAACTTTGACTAAGGCGGTCTCCGTGCTATGATACCCTGACTGAAATTTTTCAAATAAACTATTGTCCTGTAGGTGGTGGCAAAGCTGCTTAGCCACTACTTTTTCAAGGACTACAAGGACTTTTGAAATGAAAGGCTATAGTTTGCTAAAATATCAGGATCGAGATTTGGTTTTGTCAAAAGTGGTTTGATAACAGCATATTTAAAGGACTTTGGTACATACCCATTTTCTAAAGACGAGTTAATTATTTTCAATAGGTATCTGAGATTTCAGGAGTAATTTCTTTGAGGAGTTTAATTGGAATTGGATCTAGAAGACAACCTTCAACATAAAGCTCATCCTCCACCGAATAAGAGCCACTGCAGATTATCCTTGTAACGAGTCCAGTACATTTAAAAAAGAGACTTGTCTTTTATGCGACAACACTAATACTAAACTGGTTAAACTGTCTCTTGAGGCGTAAGGGATTTTATTAAATTATCTTTTAGAAAAAGAAAAAAAACCTCTAATCTGAACTATTCCCTTTGAGTTGAAATTTGTGAAGCTTTTCATATGTGGGCAATGGCTAGTACTTTCAGGAATGTTACATCTTTTGACCTGTAAATACTTTTCAAGGTTTGCAAGATCTCTTTCTATCGAGCCCCTAAAGTTCCCTAAAGAGAGAAAAAAATTGTGAGTGCTAAACATTATTTTATTTTTTTTTACCGGCGCACAAGGAAGGAATAATTTATTTTTTGCCGCAGGGTTGAATGAGGGGGTAATTTTATTTTAACTTTTATTTTTGCAAACAAACATGCATGAACACGAGCACAGGCATTGCATGGCTGAACCTAGGCCAGTGGAGGCGGACCAACTTACTATGTTATACTATATTATCATCTTGGAATGCATGGCGCTTATTATATTATGTTAACTGTCTGACTACAGTTTATAGTAAAAATGTTTGCCTTCTTGTGTCTGTGTAGTTAACACTATATATCTGATACTCTGAGCTCTATATGAGAGTTGTCTGTAACATTGTTTTTGTTGATATTTGCTGATGTGTGGGTAAATGCTTCTTTATAGTCTGACAAGCTGCAGCAGTAAATACGTTCAAGTAGATCTGATAGTAGTAATATACTCAACACGCTGTGCACGGCCCAACGGCCCCACCTAGCGGTCAACTTTCAGCATTGTGATCAGCAGGAAATGTTTACTACTCATTTCGAAGACTTGGTTGAAAGAGAGATTTTACAGATTTAGACAGCATCTTGGACTTTGTCCAACAGCAGTTACAAGGTCCTGGGACTCCCCTACCACTAAAAACATGTACAATAGGCCAGGATGAATGATGTGTGTGCGTGAATTAATGATGGTGGTCAGAGGGACCGTTGGCGCAGATGTGTGCAGTCGCGACAGCGCTTCTGTCAGTCTCCCCCAGGGGAAACGGAAGCTTCTAACGTAGCGTATTACCATCGAGTATGGGGTGAATGTAAAATTGTCTCATGTAAAGCGCTTTGTGACCATGTCTGTGAAAAAAAAAGCTCTAGAGAAAACACATTGTTTTAAAAATAAACATTTCACAAAGATAATCCCAGTTGCCTTCATACATTTAATTGCACACAGGTAAAAGCCATTGGATCTGGCAACCCAAAGCGCGGGGCTCTGTGGACTTTCTCATTTCACGTTATCATTGGGTTTGAGCTTAAGAACCAAAGTAAAAAGTGTCACTGCAACATAAACAACTTTAACTTTTGTAAGATATTTTTGTAATTGTGACCAAATGAACATTAAAATTGTTATTAGTAAAAATCCATGTTTGATTGTATGTGTTTACTTTTTTATTTGTAACATGTATGACATTTAAAAAACAATTCCTACATGCTGTACATTAAAGAGACAACATTTAAATGCATTTCGTTCTTTGTTTGAATTGGTAACAGAATAAGATCATCAACCCATCACGACTTGAGGTAAAATAATCACGGGGCTTATTTTTTATTGTATTTTATTGCACAACTGTAAACTATTTTGAGACACTAGAATATGGTGAAGCCCTATTTTAATATTTTTTATTATTATTTCAGATGAAGGGCTGGGTATATAACTTGATGGCCAATTTACTGAAATCTCCACACAAGTTAAATCTCTTTATTGTTTGTTAATAATTAGCAGAAAGTAGGCAAGTGCAATATTTGTCTACAGAAACTGCAGTTAGAATTTAGAGTACGGATACATATTCCTTTTGGTAATATAATGTACACTGGAGGTCTAGGTTTTGCGCACAGAATGTTTTTGGCTAACTTCCTGTTGGCACACTGAAGAAAACTTGCATGAACGTCAAGCCGAGTGCGAGTCATAAAAAGCAGCTCAGATGGTGTTGCTCTTTTATCATTTGTTAGCATCAAATTAGTGCTAGCCTTTAGCTTCATGGCTAAAACATGTCCATTTATAAACACTGGAGTCTCCTCTCTTAAAGTATTACATCTTGTGTAAAGTAGACAGCTGTATGTTTTCTGCCATGTACAGTACAGTTTATTGAATTCAACAAGACATGGCTAACTTTGCACAGGAATAAACACGGACAGGAAACAGTCATTATGCTAGGAATCATGTTTTGTGCACTAAGCCTATAGGGCGGTGGATGGGGGAAATGTTGGACGGGTTCTTAGGACACAAAGGCAGTGAACCACAGCTGTAGTAGACTCTTTATTATACACGTGCATTAGTTTTCCTGATTATGTTCTTATGTGACAGTGATCTCCTGCAGCAGATCGGCCGGGAAGTATCCCAGCTTCCGCCCGGTGCTGACCTTCAGGTAACCGCCCTTTTCATCGCCTTTCTTCACCACGATCTGAAGAAAGGTAAATCATCAGACACCTGCTCAAAAACATTTCCCCGTTAACGTGTTTCTTACCTGGTCTTTCTTGAGTGTGATCTGGCCCATCTCTCTGTTGCCCACAAAGGAGCGCGTCACTTTGTATACTCTCTCCGAGGCCTTGACTTTGATCAGATAGTTTGTCGGGAAGTATCCAGTCTTGTCCCCCATTTTACCCTGAGAACAAATGTGATAGATTAAACAGAGGTGGGTAACGTTATAGGCAAAATATTTGCTCAAGCTGAAGTAAAATCCATCAAGCAAAATATTTTGTTAGCCAAAGGCTCCCGGACAAATAGAGAAGCACTAACGTATGGGGAGGTATGTTTTGTCCTTTTCATGGCATTTATACAATTTATATGGTTTCATTATCATTATCATATTATGAAATTATGTTTACTGGCCATTTCACTGGCCACAAAATGGAAAAACTTGACTAAATTTGAGTTGGCGTTTAGCTCAGAGACAAACACTTTAATTCGTTAATTTGTATCTTAAGTAAAATCTCAAAAGGTCTGTACATTCATTAATGATTTCTAACAAGGCTTTGACCTCATCTAAGTGGGGTCAATGGGTTGACACCAGCTGAAAACATCTGGATCGTTCATAATTTGGGGGTCAGCCCTATGTTCCCCGGTACTATGTTCCCCCATCGATAGAAGTGGGGAACATTGATGTATTAAGATTATACACCAATCTACTATCCTTAAAGCTGCGGTACCTGAGTTTTCCTGTCAAACAGTGACAGTTTTTGTTTTGGCCCATACTTGTTTCTAGCTCTCACAATCGCTCCTGTGTATCCGAATTGTTCACAGAATTAAATAATAAATTACAGCTTTGAGCGGTGGCAAAGTGAAGCAGGGGGATCACCCCCAAAATAAACTGCCCTAGTTTAGGTTCTACTTCAATCATCTATTGCTTAATAAAACTTTAGGTGAAGACAATGCAACAAGGTCTGTGTTTTGTCGTGTTTACTCTGTGGTGGCAAAAACACATTTACTCCACAACAACAAAAAGTCAGGTACCCCAGCTTTAAGGTTATAGTGGCTAAGGCAGGGTAAGGGTTAAGCTGATTGATTGTTTGGTGGCTAATGCTAACTGCTATAGGAAAATTACGTTGAGCACAATAACGGGCTCTGAAAAGTCTCCCGGACTAGCCTGCTTGCTAATTGTCTCCATACGTTAGGATCGAACGCCGCTTCTCCTTTTTATTCATGTGCAGGACAGACTTAATATGTTTCATCTAATGCTACAGCAGTTAGCTAATAAGACGGTAACATTATATGAACATGTCTTCACACCAAATATAATTAATATGGCATCTTTCAGTCGCTAGACGACTTTTAATCGCATTATGTCAAACCTGTAAGCTAATCATAGCTGCTAATTTGTTAGCATTTTTGGCAAAATACTTTGTCATACATGTTGATGCTTGTATGTGCCCTGTGGTTGTAGTAATTCCTGTTGCCTCTCCGTAAAACAAAATGACAAAGGTAGGATTGATGAGCAGATACAGTGAGAACCAGATGTTTACATACACTTTAAAAAGACACATTTGCATTTTCTTCTCACTGTCTAACATGAAACCAGAATTAACGTTAACTTTTATAGATCAATTAGAATAATTAAAAAAAAAAAAATCTATTTGCTAAATGCCAGAAGAACGAGAGATAGAATTGTTTAGAAATGTTTTTGAAGTTTACATACACTAAGACTATACCTTTAAACAATTCGGGAAAGCCCAGATGACAATGTCAAGTCTGATTCATCCTTGGGTCTAATTTCAAGACACTTAAAGATGCCAGGTTCATTGGTTAAAACAATGATGGTAATGACCAGCCATCATACAGATCAGAAAGAATGCAGGTTCTGTGTCCCAGAGATGAACGTGCTGTCGTCTGAAATGTGAATATTAACCCAAGAACAAATGCAAAAGACCTGGTGAAGATGCTGAACCTGGTAAGAGTTTGTCATTATCCAGAGTGAAACACGTACTGTACCGACATGGGCTGAGAGGGTACTCTGCCAGAAAGAAGCCCTCACTCCAAAAGAAACATGAAAAAAGGATAAAGACTTTGATTTTTGGAGACATATCCTGTGATCTGTGTTTGGCCATAATGACCATCGTCGCATTTGGAGGAAAAAGGAGGAATCTTGCGAGCTTGAGAACACTGTCCCAACTGTGAAATACGGGGAATACTGCGGGAGTGACTGGTGCACTTCACAAAATAGATGACATCATGAAGAAAGAAACACTATGTGGAAATATTGGAGCAACATCTCAAGACAGCAGCCTGGAAGTTAAAGCTTGGGCACATATGGGTCTTCCAAATGGACAATTCCCAAAGCATATGGCCAATACTGGTTACACAGTGGCTTAAGGATAACAAAGTCAATGTTTTAAAGTGGTCATCACTAAGTCCTGATCTCAATCCAGTTGTAAATGTATGGACAGAGCTGAAAAGGCACCTGCACGCAAGGTGGCCTACAAATGTGGCTCAGTTACACCAGTTCTGTTTGGAGGAATGGACCAAAACTCCTGCCAACTATTGTGAGAAGCTTGTGGAAGGAAATCCAAAACATTTGAACCAAGTTATACAGTTTAAAGGCAATTCTACCAAATATTAATGAAATGTATGTAAACTTTTGTAAAAAAGTAACAAAAACATTTCTAAAAAAAAAAAAAATCTATCTCTCATTCTTCTGGCATTTAGCAAGTAGATATAATTCTTAAAATTCTACTTGACCTGAAAAAAAGTAAAAGTAAATTCTGGTTTCATGTCAGACAGTGAGAAAAGTGTGTAGTTTAAAGTGTATAGTGTAAAGTGTATAGTGTATGTAAACATATGATTCTCACTGTACTTGCTTTGAGGGTTAGAATATTAGACAAAATTAGCCAATAAAGCAACTGATGGTGTTTTTTCACTTGACTCACAAAAGTCCAGTCTTGCAACTTTGAAAGCATGTGCTGTGTGGTTTTTGTTTTTAGCTCATTGAAAGGCAGGTATTACTCTACTAAACTATGATAAGTATTGTTTATGTGAAAAAAACACACTCACACACACCATGTTTAGTCGTTGATATTGTCTGCATTGTCAAAAGTCTGCATAGCCAAACAAGTAACAATGTTGGCTGCACTGATAGAAGCAAACAATCATATCCTGTAATTTATTTGCAGCAGGATTTTGACCTAGATTCTTGTAAAATTTCATATTATTATAATATTGTTAGACTTTGAACATCATGATATGACATCAGTGTTGTTACAGCCCTAGTTCTTGCTTATACTTATACTTTCACTCACCCTCCACCACTCTTCATTGGAGTCGTCCAGCACGGTGATCCGGTCTCCAGGGCTAAAACAATAATTAGAGAGTTGTTGTTTAAAAAAAAATTTTTTTTAAACAGACAAATAAAAGTGAACAACCTAAACTCACTGAAAGTCGAGGTCGTCTTTCTCGATGGCCTTAAAGCGATACAGAGCCAGGTAATAGTGGGCCAGGGAGAACGTCTTGGCCTGTTCACAAAACATATATTGAATTGTTAAGCAGCTTCTACAGAATGATGCGCAGAAAGCAGAGAAAAAAGTATGATCAGATTATTGACCTTTTGGTACTAAAGTTGCGATATTTTAAGACTAAATGCACTGCAACAGAGGAAGCGATGCTGATCTATGTAGTTTGCTGCTTCTTTTTTTTTTTCATTGTGAGAGTGTCAAATGATGGAGATTCTAAGACATGGCTGCTGTTCGTCCAGCTGTTTTTGGATGGACTGGACTTCGATATTGCGGGACTACCAGTATTGTTATGTTCCTAAATAAAACCTATGTTTGTCTATTTTCTGACCTTATCATCTGCTTTGTCTCCTCCTTTGTCCTTTTTGTCGTCAGGCTTTCCTACAACCAAACACAAATGATCCATATGCAAGGTGTGTGTAGAAATTACAGCTGTTTCATATACAAGTGTCTCCACTTCTAAGCAGCGATTGGAAGTCCTTTGAATAAAAACATATATATATTTGAACAAAGCACTTCTTACCCTCTCCTCCTTCTTCGTTCTCTTTAGGCTGCTGGGTCTCTTCCTCCTCCTCTTCCATCATCATGATCTTTAGAAGAAATCACAGTCATTTCATTTCATTGTTCACGCAGGGGAACGTTTGGAATCCAGTTGAACTTTTTCTGACATTTTTCTTGTCGTTGTCTCCCTTCTTGCGCTCCTTGTTGGCCATGACAACCCCGACTCTCAGCGTGTCGAATACCGGGTCGTTCCTGTTTGTGTTGTCTGGCAAAAGGCAGGAAGTTAGTTGGAAAAAAAAAAAAAAGTTACAAAACATTTCCAATAAAACCTCTGAAGTAGGTCTGTGCAGTCAAACACATTTTAGATTCATGTTGAAGATTATTATTTTTAAATTTTTTCCAAGTGGGTGGTTGAAATGTATTTTATTTTGTACGGTGAGACGCCACAATTAAAAAGGATGTACCAAGTGAAAACATGTGGCTCTAAACGGCCGCCTGGACGCACTCACTCGGATCGGGGCTGTCGCTGCTGTACAGAGGAGAGCTGTAGGCCCTTCTGAATCCAGGCGGCTGCGGACCCAACATGGATTTAGTTTCAGGGACTTTTCAGGAGGACAAAAACAGACCGCTGACTCACGATTTTGCCGAAACACTTCTGGAACTCCACGTAGGACTGGCACGAGTGGTGGATGTTGGTCTTACAGTTTTTACACCTCAGCGCAAACTTGTTATTCACTGCGCAGAGGGATGCTTTCATCAAATGCAAGGATTCTCAGTGACGATAACAATAACAACGTGCGTTACAGTGACTCACAGACGATCATGCGGGCGCAGACGTCGCAGAACTTGGGCTTCTTGCAGTAGTGGTCTTTGAACTTGTGCGGTTTGTCGTTGATCCTGACCACGGGAGGGGGAGGTTCCGGCTCCTTCTCCTCCACCTCCACCTCCTCGTCGTAAATGAAGTACACCTAAACAACATACAAGCAGGTGAGAAGTCAAAGCGCGTATCGCAGGTTAGTTGGGGATTTTGCTGAGTAAATCTCCCCGGTTTGACATTTTTGTGATGTTGGAAACCTGACACCTGTGGGATCAGTTTCACAGAGTAAGCTTAGATTGTGTGTTTGGTGTCCCATTGGAGACCCAACAATAGTATTTAAGTAAGAGTATTGTTACTTTGCAAAATTATGAAGTGAAGAATGACCCAAGTCAACTATCCAACTTGAACTAACTTATTATTTACCTTAATAAATCCTTTTTGTAGTCCTTCTGGTGGTAATACAAGTGTTAATGGGATGATTGGGGGGTCTTTCATCTCCCCCTGGTGTCTCTGTCCAGAAAACGACCCTTGCAACTTCCCTGCCTTCGGGTCTGAGGCGCAATACACACTAATAGAATCACGAAGAAGAAGCTAACAGGCTAACGGGCAAAGCTAACTGCGGCCACTTACACAATATTTACAGCCAAGTTTGAGTGAAAAAATGATCTCCATTGTGTAATTGGATGTACAATATCCCTCTGTCCCTTTGTCTTTCCTGTCAGCGTAGTATTTACTCTCGCAGACAATTAACGAGTAAAAAACCGCAACATGCTACGACACCCGCAGTGGCGCTTATGGCCTCTAGGAGCATGAGTTACTTAGTTCTGCTTTAAAGCTCTTTCACGCTTTCTTTTGACAACTTTGAGAAAGATAGTCTGATAAGGTCCTGGTTCAGTTTATCCTACATTGCATTTCTCATTCACGCCGTACTGGGTCACGTTAGGCTAATTTTATAGCCACCGCTGCCCTGGGGATAGACTGATGGAAGCGAGGCTACTTTCGTCTACTGTTCCCAGTCTATTCGCCATTTTGGTACCAACTAAAGTACTTTTTTG
This sequence comes from Neogobius melanostomus, assembly GCA_007210695.1. Lineage (NCBI taxonomy): Eukaryota > Metazoa > Chordata > Actinopteri > Gobiiformes > Gobiidae > Neogobius > Neogobius melanostomus. The sequence goes on along the minus strand of VHKM01000448.1, from coordinate 1,385,189 downwards.
GTGCAAAACAATATAAAACTGTCTGTGTCTCCCCCATGTCTAGTGAACTGCGTTTCAGATGACTTCCCCAGAAGTGGCTCATTCATTCTCACGCAGCATTATGTGTTGAGATATATTTTATGCACTGCTTTAACGCAATTTTATCCCTGGTCCATCTTCACAGTTCACAGTAATTGTTGTGCTAATTAGTATTTGGGGGGGAAGAAATGGCTCTTTGGCTCCACGTGGTTGCAGACCCACTGCAATGCCATCACGTATTGGTAGGAGGTAACGTGAATGTTTTAAGGTTGGCCAAAACAATGTTCACAAACAGAGCATTGCTTGATTTAAATAAACTGTCGATAGCCAGCATTTACCAAAACATCCAGCTTAAAGTTATGAAAATGTTAAAAGTATACAAAAAAAACACACCAGAAATATCTACCTGAAATATATTGAGCAGAAATGAAACTTTTAAACACAAACCTCTTAACCGCGAACGTCCCACTAAGATTTTGATAATCTTCCTGGCGCCAGATTGGAACCTGTTGTACATGTTTTAAGTGGAAGGGGAAACCTTCGTAGGCACAGTAGGAACATGCAAGCTAAATGCTAAAGCTACAAAATGATTGCAAGTGATTTACATCAAAACACACCAATCTTGTGTTTCTAAGCACAGGCTGTAGACGTTTGTGCAGTCAGGTGGCGCTCTGTGGAGCCTTCAGCTTCACACCTGGCGCAGTAAGTGAGCAGGACGGGGGATGGACAGACTCCCAATGGCGATGTGCACGTCCCCCTGTCCTCTGCTCAGCTGTGGCAGTGGGCGGGGCAGACAGGCACCCGTCGCTCTGAGCGTCTTTCCTCCATGGATTCATTGTTCAAACACATCCTTTAAATAGGCCGCTCGGTTTATCATTCATCGCTGCTTCGGCCACCGGTTCAACAGCATTATGTAACTCCTAAAAATCTACGTTGCAAGAAAGCACTTAACGCGCACCAAATCACAAGGGGAAAAAGGGGATCTAAACACAGATAAAAGTCTATCACTAAATCAGGGTAGTAGCAGAGAAATGACACAGGGCAGAAGGAGCACAGGCTGCTCCAAGTGAAGACGAGCGTGAGGCGGGCGAGGAGAGAGACGCCTCCGCTTCAGTCTGAACCAGCGGAGGCCAAGGACACCACTTTGTGCGCGCAAATTTTACCAAGAAAAAGGATTTAATATATCGGAAACGGTCACTTTGGGTCCAAGGAAGGCTTATTGGAACGCGCAACATTTGCAGGATTCTTGCAGGGACTCAAGTTTGAAAGTTCGAAACCGAGCTGGACCTGAGCATGGTTTGATTGCACTCACACAGACAAACTACACTGAAAGGGCTTTCCGGGCTTTCCGCACTTTGGGGTGGATCGGATGGACAAGTGTGAGAGCACTCTAGAGGAGATTAAGCCAAGGGAATACAGCAAGCTCTCGTTGATGTAAGCACTGTTTGTATCACACGCCTCCACCGACCCACTTTGCGCTACAGGAAACAAAAAAGGGACAAATGAGTAGAAGATGTGCAGGAGGAAGAGGAAGGAGGAGGTGGAGCTGACCAGTGCAGGACACCACGCTCTGAAACAGGGACAAACCCTGGAGGCACTGAACCGTTTCAGAGGAGACTGAAGGCAGTCAGCCAGGTTTCCTCCGACTGATTTCCAAACCTCCAAAAACATGCTGGTCAGGATGGCCCACACTGGCGGTTTGCTCAGTTTCAGCGACTAACCCAACACCTGAATGCAATTTTGTTGTACAATTGTACAATGACAAATAAAGTACTTGCTTACTTTTTTCCCTAAGCAACATCCTCAGTCTACCGGCGAAACACAAGGTTGGGTTTGCGCAAGATCTCAGCCTCGCCTCGCCCAATGCTGTCCTTGCACTATAGGCGGAAGATCGGGCCCTATATGTCTACCCCACGATTATGTTGTCATTGTCACCGACTAAAATAAAAGAACTACATGTATGACCCCTCTCTATATGTTAATATATTCTGCGCGGTATAAAAGACACAAAGCTGTCTGTCAGGCCTCACGTTGGCATGCTCCCGCCCCACAGGGAGATAAAGAAAGCTGCTCATGTCACTCACCGTCTCCCCTCCATCCTCCTTCACAAAGTTATCAGGCTGTGGAGGGTTGTCATGGATGTCTACCGAGTGCTTGTCATCCTCCCTGCGGGGAACAATGGAGACACCATCAGGGCTTTTGCCAAGGGCTTCAACTTGACCTTTGGGTTTGAAGTGGGGCATTTAGTCTTTGTATTTATGAACATTGGATTACTTAGTGAGAATATATGCCGCTTTGAATGGGGATGGGGGAAAATGGTTACTTACCCGTCCATAGTTGGATGGAGGTCAAATGCGTACGCACCTATGAGAGATTTGACATGATGATAATCAAATATGATAACAAATAATTTAATGTGCCTAATGAAAGAATAGTTATCTCAAAGGTTTCAGATTTGCCACATCTCTACACAGAAAAGTGATCATAGAAAGGTACAGTCCACTGTCTGTTTACAATATTTATGTACAAATAAAATATTGCAATTATAATATTCCCACCATCAGAATGTGTGAGTAGCATGAAAGGCATACACATAAAAAGGTGTGAAACATTTGGTCCAATGTCTTAAAAATAGGAAAATTAGGTCAAGCAGCATTCAGTCAAGTCAACGTTACAAAACTTGGTCTTGGGTTCAAATCTTCATTTAGCCCTTTTGGGGGTATTATTGTTCACAGGGTGTACACCCAGAATGCTCCCCCTTTGCTAAAACAATGTTAACACTGTTATATTGTAAAAATAAAAGTGTAAATGATTAGGTTATACTGTAGCTGATGAACCTCCACCGAATACTTTAAGGCCCTGTACTTGATTTATTTTTAATTTTATTTTTAAAGTGTGTTGGTTGTGGTCTAACTCAGTGTTCCCCAACCAGGGGTACGGGGACCCCAGGGGGCACTTGGAATTGCCTCAGATTAAAAAGAAGGTGAAACTGAATAGAATTTCAATATTACTTGCGAAGAAAAGTTAGTTTTAATCATGTTTATCAGTAAAATGTTGTGACTGTGAGAGTACTATTTTTTTTTAACATAACCCTCCACTAAATACTGAAAATTCTGTGTTGTTGTGTGTCAATGTTTAATTGCTCACTTTGTTAAAATTTGATCCTCGAGTTAGGGGATACGTGGAGTATAAATGAATGCCTCAAGGGGTACATGGGTCAAAAAACGTTGGGAACTACGGGTCTAACTCATTGCTAACTAGTATGTTTCTAAAATCCCAATTCTTGACAAAGATGTAAAAGGATGTTTCCCAACTTTCAGGGTGCAATAATACTGTATGTTGTGATATTGGGCTACACAAAACCAGTGATTGTTTGATTAATATCACTACAATATAAACAACAATTTGCCTGCTAGTTTACAAAAAGATTTGATGTCTAGAAACACACACACACAGACAGACATGTTAAATAGCTTTATTGGATAATGTTAGTAGTTATTATATTATTATACTTTTACACCAGTGAAGTGGCAATTTCATGAAGCAAAATTTACTTTATTTATTATGTTTTTTCCCCCCCAAATGCTAGAAATGGAACCTGCTCGTGTTCACTATGAAATGGTAAAAAATTATTGTGTCACATATGCTAATCGCGTTTTTCTTTCTTTCTTTTTTTTATGAACTGGATTTGTATTTCTAGAAACAGTGGCAGTGAACTGTTACTTGTACACTCCGCTGTAATGTTTTTGTTGGTTTAAGATGTTAAAAGTGATTTCTTTTTTCCCCCTCCTGAACTCTTTACTACTTTACAATTCAAATTTGGTTTGTCAATGTCAATGTTACCTTTATTTGTATAGCACATTTACAACACTGCTAGGTGCCCAAAGTGCTTCACATACAAGGCAAAAAGATTTAATAGCCAGAATGAATGGTATCAACCCCTGTATTTACAACATTCAACTGCCTCCTAACCCACACTCGGTCACATACACTTGTCCACTGGCCTGGGCCTATTCTCGGGCTTTGAAATCCAATCCCATCCCGGCTAAATTTGGCCTTTCGACTTTCGCACTAACTGGTGCTGAAGAACTTAAAGGAACAGGCCACCGTTTTCCCAGACTGAGATATGTTCTTACCTGAGCTTAGATGAGTTGATGCGTACCTGTCTGGTTTTTGTGCGTGCGCTCAGTCAGTATATTCCTATGGCTCCAAACGGGGTGAAGTTAGAAGAAACTGAGCTCTTCCACAGGCACGCACAAAGACCAGACAGGTACGTATCAACTCATCTAAGCTCAGGTAAGAACATATCTCAGTATGGAAAAATGGTGGCCTGTTCCTTTAAAAGACAAAATACTCCAAAATACCAATAGCGTAAAAGATATTTTTCTTACATCTAAAATTCAGTATTATTTTATTGCTGCATTGGTGCATTATATTGAATGGGGAAAGTGCCGATTATGTGCCAAGTCACGCTGAAGTCATGGAAAGATAATCTAACCCAAAACCCAATCTACAACTAACAACTTTGAAATCTCTTTATATAATTTTAACTAGTCACAAAAATAAAGCTTGTTTCCTCAATGGTGCCAATCCTTTTTTATTTATATACACTGTATGATATTGGCAATTGTAAGGGAATCAGCTTTTTAATATCTTTTTTGAGTGTTCTCGAGTGTTCTTACCTGTTCAAACTGTACACAGGATTTTGACCAAATGAGCCTCTTCCAGTGACTGCGATCTTCACCTGTTACAAATGTTCCCCCAATCAAGGTAAAGCAAACAAACAAACCAGCTTTCTTCAAGAAAAAAGTCTTCTTAAAAATCAGTTATTTACAACTTTAGGGTCCGAATAGTGGCTGTATGTCCTTCTCTGATGATTCTCAGTCCTGATATGAATTGGACTGTGTTTGTATGTGTGTATTTTCTTAAACTCCAGGTTAGTAAAAGCTTGTTGAACAGATCCCGGGAGTGTCGGGGTGAGTGCTGGCAACAGCTGGGCCCACCGGGTGACAGGGATGACGGGGGTGGGGGGGGGGCACTTGTACAGTGTAAGTCCACGCACAGACACAGGGTTTGACTTGACCTAACTACCAACTAAATTTCATCCATCATTACGCACCGTTATCAACTAGACAATTACAGTACAGCAGTGGTTCCCAAAGTGGGGTCCGTGGCCCCCTGGGGGACCTCAGAGGCACTGCAGTGGGGCCCCCAAAGCTTGCCAACAAAACAAATACATTGGGGGAATTTTCTTTTTTTTTAAAGGAAAGTACATTTATTTTCTACTGTACAATAAACTGTTTTAAACCAGTATTTAGCCTACTGTCATTGCTAAATTGGATTTTTATGTAATCTTAGCTGTAAAATAATGTCAAATTCCTCAGCATAGAGTAAATATATCATTGCTGGGGGCCCCGGGAATGATATATACGGCCCCTTTATTGATCTGAGAGATTTTCGATCAATAAGGGAGCCGTGACGTCCCGGACTTTGGGAATAGCTGCAGTACAGTATATCCATATGTTCTGTCATACGATGCAGACAAAAGAAGGTTATTGGATTAAGTTTTGAATTTCATGGCCATTTATTGATTAAAAAAACAGTGAAATTGTAGACACATAAATGAGGGAGAAAGTTCCTTCTAAACTCCAACGTTTCAATGCTATGACAGGAATGGGGGGGTATTATGTATGTCATTATTGTTTAAAAAAAATTTATTTTATAATGATGAAAAATGCTATTTAGAGTCTGTGTCGGATCAAAGTTGCTCAACCATGGCACATTTCAAGTCTACCATTTAGATTCATGGGTGTGTGTTTCATGTATTTTCATTGACACCTGGTATAGTTGCACATCTCTGATATTTATGTTTTCTGAGCGGTCTGTCTGGACTGGAGCTCACCCACCACAAAGGTCCCGGTGCATGTCGGGTACAGCGTCCCAGCCATCCCAGCCAGTGAGGAGGAGTATAACCGTAGAGTGGTCGTAACTGACATCTAGTCCGGTGGCCATGTTTTGACTGTCAGGTCTACTCAAAAGCAAAGGGAGTCAGAAAAAGCACATGCCACTTTCTGTGTGTTTTTTTTTTTTTTAATGTTAATTTGACATCAGTAAAAAAAAAAAAAGCATGCCACCAATGTGGAGGACGCCGATATTAGCACACAACACACACAACTGATACCACAAGATATCAATCGTCTGTATTGATGGGGTAATATCGCCGTCCTCCACATTGGCGACGTGCTTTCTTTTTGATGTATTTGTATTTACAGTGTTTGTTTTATTTAAAATATATATATATATATATATATATATATATATATATATATATATATATATATATATATATATATATATAAAAATAAGACAAATAATAATAATAATTTGGAGAAAAAAATATTTCAACGTCAGCTAATTTAAACTTGGGGATCATAGATTTAAATATAATTTTGTTTCTAATTAGGTGAATAATTATCAGTGCATGTCTCTATAAAAACAGGCCAAAACAAAAATACTGCATTTTAGGCAACATGATGTTCTCCTGACTCTTGATTAAGGGGGCTAGCCTTCCCTCATCATTAAATATTCCATTTAACACTGGATCTCAATCTCTGACTCACATTCTTATAAAAGTTTGCTTCGTGTTTAGGTTATAATAATTTATTATAGATCGGTAATTGCTATTTCCACCGCTCCAAGATGGCGGCGCATTTGTCACGGTGACGCTGCCCATGTCCCACTCTAGTGTGTACACTAGCTGCGCATGCGCGCTTCAAAACTCCATATTTTTTGCTCGGATTCCGTAAAGCAAAAAAAAAAAAAAAAAACACTGAACAACTGTGAATTTGGGAGTACTTTTGTCTGCATTGTTATGGTGCGAGGATTATTATCAATGCAAGACAGTTTACAAGGACAGGGACCAAAGAAACACTGGGATTATTGTGCGCTCGGAGCATCCTGGAGCCTTGTTTGGGACACTCACGGACCAAGTAAATTTGAGCCCCACTTTGCCCTGCTAGCTTAGCCTTAGCATAGAGAGGCGCAGTAAAATCAAGCGTTATTGCCCTTTGTTGTTGTTTTGCGTGTGAATTGGTCAGGTTTTGCATGACGCGTTAACGCCGTACAACCCAAGGGACTGTTGGTTTTCTCGATCGCTGGGTTTACCTTCTGAAAATAGCGTTGTTATTGTAAATTGTTAGCCCGTCTGCTAAATTCTCCCGCGACTCCCAAAAGTTCGCAGAAAGCTCGGATGCGGCTGACAGAAACGTCCCGCTAATGTGCACAATAACTCTAATTGTACCAAGTTTTCTTCTTTTGTTAGACCTTTGTTGGCTTTCTTTGCTTATTGTACACTGCGGCTTGTATTTTTTTCAAGTGCAGCGCCCTTCTTTTTACTTTACAATTAAATTAGTGGAGTAGTGTGTTCGTATAATTTCTCCTATAGTAATCATTAATCTGTTCTGTTACATGATGTCAGAAGGCCTGCACACAAACCCAAGAGTAGGAAGAATATTTTAATATGTACATTTAACAGTTGTCATATTTTAAAAACATTTTGTATTTTGCTTATTTTCAACAGAACTTCAGGCCTTACTCAAATGTTGAGATTTTGTGCATGGAAATTCTGGACAAGCTGGACAAAGTGGCTAGTTTGACGGAATGTTTTTTTTTTTTTTTTTTGAATAAAAAATATACCCGCATATGGCTGGCTGGCTAGTGTTGCTGTCGAGCCTTATGAAAATAATACTCTGTGTATTTGATGCTTATTCTTAATTTAACTCTGCTGAGACATTTGCCTCAGTGCGAGTTGTGTAGCGCTCCTGACAGCTGTCACGACAACGCAGCACAAAGTAACGCTATGACTTAGCTTTTAGCTTAGCATTTAGCATAGCAAGTAGCCAGTTGTAAATTCTGAAAATGGGATACAATCTGTGAAGTTCCCGATTAATGCATTCTCTACAATGACATGGGGCGAACCAGTTTAAGGTAGTTTCGATGTTGCTTGTGTCCAATTTGTAGCTTTAGAGTTGCATATTGGTGCGGGGTTTGTAGCTAACGTAAACATGCTGAACCGCGACGGGCCTTTTCCAAACACACCCACCCACTTAAAAGTAACAAGCGCATATTTCAAGTTGCTTCATATCAGCAAGACTCCTTTATTTCACGTGCTAGTAACAGGTCAAATGTCCGTGTTTAATTGTTTTCATGGGATTAAGTGAAATAGTTGTTGATGGCATGTCTCCTTGTCAGATTACATAATCCACCTCCACCTCTGATTGCAGGCGTTCCGTCTTCATGTGCGCTCCGGATCAGATGGGAATGAATAAATAACCCCACTGGAGACATTTTCCGACTTGAGCTTTTTGTGCCCGACATCTGGGCATTGGCTTACTGGCAGAGTGCGCTTCAGACCCACCAGCATGTACTACACACAGTGGATACCATAGCCAGAACGCACCAGGCTTCCCAAACATGACAAGGTATGTCTGTATTATTTATCAGATTTTGAACGCATGCTGTGGCTGCTCTGCGCTGGATTTATTTTATTTTTTCCAACCCTTTTTGCACACTTGAGGTTTTACATTACACCTGAAGTACTGCACCCAGGTCGGAATTTCGAACTTGACGCATATTATTTGGGTTGATCTGTGAACTTTTGGTCACATAATGTCCCTAAAGTTGGGACTATGAGATTTTTCTTGGAGCTGCTTCTACCGAATGCCTCATGAACATAGAGGAAACTACAAATATTGATCTGTTTTCACCAAATTGATACATGTGGCATATTATTATTATTCTTATAACAGCAATATTAACCATATTCACATGCATTAGGTCAACTGGAGGCTGTTCTAAATTGCTGAGTAAATCCCCCTGTACTGGAGCCAGGAACTGCTGCGGCTGCCGCGGATGGCAGTGGCGCAATCCGTGAGGTTTCTTTATTTTAAACCTCCCAGGACCTTGTGTCTCTCCTCTGGATTTGCTCTGAGAGTGCACATTTTCACTTTAAGATTATGAAATTATGTAGAAATTAGGGCTGGCACTTTTTCCGAGTCATTCCGATTAATCAATTACATGAGGTTTAAAGGTCCTATATCATGCAACATCGACTTTTGGAGCTTTTAACCATGTTGTTATGCTATTACCCCCAGAGTGGTTTTTGGCTTCATTCACGCAGTTCTAAGCAATCCTCCTGAATCCTGCTCTCTGAGCAGCTGCTCCGCCCTCTCCTGGAAAACAGATAGAGTTGTGACACTCTGACGTATTTTACGTCATAGTGTCAAATAGGAAGGGCCCGGCGTCTGTAATGTAGTGCCTTACGGCCTGATTTTAATTTTATAAAACAGTTTTTTTCATTATTTCTGTTGTAAGAAATAAATAAAGAAAAAAGAATAAAAAAGTGCCTGACGTGTCCGCGCTGCCCCTGCGGGGAAAACAAATGCACCCCTGAGCGTCTGAACAGATGTCGTGTTTGCACCGAAAGTTGTGAAGAAGGAGCTCTTTCTAACCTACTCTGGAGTCTGGACACCTGTTCTTTTTTCTTACCTAACGATAATGTCATGGAGAAAAGCGCGTTTGGCTGCGAGAGGTACAGGACTTTATTCAACCTTCCTAAAGAAGAGGCCACTCGCCAGAAGTTTGAATTTCTTTCCGGGATTAGGCAACTATCAGCCAAATAGTGTTTGTCTGTGACTGTCGCTTGACCAACCTTCGCCAGAATAAAAGTGGATTAACTTTTGTAACCAACACGAGTCCCATACTGTAAACACCCGATGGAGCGGCCAGGACAGAGCGGTGAGTCAATCAAAACGCATGTTAGCCATTTACGAAGCTGTGTTGCACATGTCAACTCCTTATAACTGCATCGTGAAGTAACTTCACTTATTTCTGTGATATTCATATTTCTTTTACTGCTAATTTTGCATGGGCGGATTAGCTCGGAGAGGGGTGCGGAGTTAACTGAATCAAAGCGTTGTGTATTCCGGGTTGGCAAATTACCCCCAGAAAATACTTATTTCTCACAAAAGTAGTATTCCATAGTGGTAGGGTACAATATATCATATAAATGCCTATACTTTACTTTGGGATGGCTAAAATAGCATGATACAGATCCTTTAATACTATTCAAAACGTGAATCGAAATTAATCACTTTACTTTAGCGGCACAGGCACTTGTCCAGTTTCCTTTTTCTTGCAAGACATTGCAACAATTTGACTGTCAAATTTGTTTATTCACACATTTCAAGAGACACCGTATAACATTTTACCCAATACATAGAATCAAATCCAAGCATTTATTTTATTACAAATGTTTTTTTATATAGTTGAAAAATACCTTAAAGGCCCTATACCTGATTTTTTTTAATTTTTTTTATCACTTTGGTGTCCTTCATTGTTTGAATATTTTGAATGGTTAGTTGTGTCTAAACTCGTTTCCTACTTTCCTCACACATTGGTAACATCCCAATTAATTACAGGGATGGTGTTTTTAGTATACTTCACATCTTTCAGGGTCACTTTTTCAGGATAACTGTCACAATGCTAACTATTTGCCTGCTTGTTGAGAATAAAAGCATCTTACTGAAATGTACGGTGTCTTTTCGCTAATGTCTGCTTTCAAAATTCACTTAAGAAGGGGGAAAACGATGTAATCCGACTATTAGGAAAAATATGCTTAAAATAAGTTCAAATGTAGGAAAATACAAAGAAACATCTAAAATAAATATACATCTTAAAAATAAATACAACCCCTAAATAAATTATGCTTAATTACGATTAATTCATTGAAAAGGCCATAATTCAATTAAAAATGCATCGAGTCACACCACTAATAGAAATGATATAGAAATTTCATATCAGACACACATTGATTGCATGAGGTTCTCTTTCCATTGCTTTATTTTGAAACCCATTGCAAACTGTTTTTTTGTATTTGTATTTTGAGTTTCACAACAGTGTAGTTGTTCACAGACATAGCAACATATGCCTTTTGTTTATTTGATTCGGACAGTGGATGTTATTGGACAATTTAAAGGGATAGTCTGTTACTTTAAACATTTTGCAAATTATATTGCCACTAATTTGAACGCCTGGGTCTGAAATGTGACGTAACGTGAGCAGTATTATTTCAGCAACTAATCCGAATCCCCGGACTATCACTTTGACCAATGAGACAAGCTTTCCTTTAAAGCGGCCTGTCGGGTCCAATCAGGAGGGGAGGGAGTCTGTTTACTTTCAAATTTAAGTCTTACTCTCTCCTCGCTTTGCAATCTTAGGGCGTTTTCACACCAGTTGGAGTGCCTTATGGATTGATCCAAGACCGTACTAGTTTACTTGTATTTACTTCAAAGTTACTTCAGTCCGTGTTCACACGTGCCTGCACCAAATGTCGCACCATCAGCCACGTCTTACGATCAGCTGTTCGCTGAACTTATTCCCATGACAACGGGCATTGACCTGTCATTGCGCCGACACGCACGCACATACCTGCACACTTCCCCTATGTTATGCTATGATCACTCTTCTCTCGTGGTTAAATACAGTGAGGCTGATATACGCGAAGAGAGGAGAAACATACCTTGATGATACAAAGTTAATCCATTTTGCCTCGTCAGAGCAGTAATCCAAACGTCATGTATATTCGTTCTTTCTTCGCACAAAAAAGAGGCGTAAAAGCGAGAGTAGTTCAGCCCGAGGTCGGCCACACCACAGTTGCTCCGTCCCTGAGTTTGAGTGGAGCCGCCCTGAGAGACCCCTGTTTCAGTCAGACACTCTTAAAGTGCTACGGTTGGATTCACACTGACCCAAAAGTGCCGCTCTCGGGTCGAGAGCCACTTTAGGTCGACCTATCTAGAGCCTGTGTGAAAACGCCCTTAGGTACAGACTATCACTTTAAACATTTCCCTGTGCTAACCTCGTGTGCATGTGAGAATTCTGTTTTTAATTAACATTACAAACACTAGCTAGAGACACATGGCCTAAGTAAAAAAGTAAGTACTTTATTTGTCATTGTACAATATTGTACAACAAAATTACGTTCAGGTGTTGGGTTAGTCCTGAGCCGCTATGGGCCAACCTGACCAGCATGTTTTTGGAAGTAGGAGAAACCGGAGTACTGCCGTCAGTGCTCCTCTGAAACGGTGCATCATCTCCTGGTTTTGTTAGTTTCAAAGCGTGGAGTCCTGCACTGGTCAGCTCCACCTCCTCCTTCCTCTTCCTCCTGCGCAGCTCCCTCCGCTCCACAACAGTGTCTCACCATCTTCTGGGATGAGCTTAGCAGACGAATATAATCTGTCTTATTCTACAGAGAACCTACATTAGCCAAAACACTAGTAGGGTTAGAAGCATGTTTGGCTTAGCTGTGAGTCTCGCCCAGATACCTCCTCATTTGTCCCTATTGTTTCCTGTAGCACCTGTTGTGACGCCTCCACTGTGCTGGAGGTGTGGGGGCTCTTGATACCTCTTCAGTGTTTCAGAAGAAGAAATGTGTAGGTCTTAAATGTCTTTAGCTATTAAGCTAGCTGTTTGTTTACTTTCCAAAAAAGCTGATTCTTTCATGGTTAGTACAGACTCTGCAGTAAAAAAAAGAAATCCACTGAACTTCCACAAAAACACAGCAAAGATGTTCAAAAGTATCCAGTAAAATAATGTGGAACACAGAAACTACAAATGCAGTCCACAGAAAAAGGAAAAAAGCCCCGATGCACCAAGAGAAAGGGACATAAAACGGGTATTAAAAGCTTTTGGTCACCACTTCCCTCCTTATTCACACATCAGTTATGAAAAATTTGATTTCCAGCCTTTCGTATCTTTGGGCCAACAAGACATGGCTCTGTTTCTTTGTTTGTTTTAGAAACAGAAGCCTGCATATTTTTCACCTTCACATGATTTGATAAATATGTCCCGTTTTTGTCAGATGTCCATGTTGTTGACTTCACCTGTTATGTAACCTGCGAATACCGGTAGTATATCATAGACTTTTGACCCAGTGTTTGAGGTCATAATTGGTTATAATTCAGCACAAAAGGCACAGTCTATTGTATTGTACAGTCCTTTTACATAAAATGGTACAAATGGAGATGAATGTGTGTGTTTTCCAGGTGCTCGAAGGCCTTGTTTGTGATATGATGGGAGGCGGTGAGACTGTCAGTGGGGACCAGGATGGGCTCCACACCACTGCCGTACACGTCCCCATCGGCTGGCAGCGCCGGGTAGAGGGCGGCCACGTGGTGTACATCAGGTGGGGGTTCACACACTAACTTTCTCACTAGCTTTTCTGGCACACAAAGCTCATGCACTTCCAAACACATTGCTCTGATAGTCCTGACAATTTAGTATCGGAATTATGATGAAGCAAACACCAGGGTAAAATAGAGCTTAACGCACTTTTGGGGCAGTCGGATCAGATTTGTCAGAGCAGTCGCTTCGCCTTCATGTCTCGCGCCGATTTTAAGGAAAAAAAAAAACTGTGATTATCTGACAAATATTGCGATTTGATTTGTGATTTTAATATTTGTATATTTCATATGTTTTATTTTTCGTACAATTGAGCTGCAGATACTTCTAAAACAAACATAATGGTACTTAGTTATTACATTTTAGCTTTATGCAGCAACAAGATACTGTATATCTTTGAAAGCAAATAAATCTCTTTCTCCCTCCCTATTCAGCAACATAAATGCATTCTCTCAATTACAAGCTGCAAAATGCTGCTTATCTTCTGAAATTCCGCCTCATATTTCCGTCAACAACCGTCTGTAAAATGTGTTTCAATTAGATGGGTTTTAATACAATAATATGTGAGTACAGCGATGAGCCCAGACGATCGGCCTTTTGTGCCCACCTCAACCCGCTCCATGATGAATGGATAATGGCATAACACAAACTGACCCGCAGGTCACGAGACACTCGTTGTTTGTTACTAGTACTGACAATAGTTAGAATTTTGGGCTGCGTGGGACTCCAAACGTGAAGTTTGTTTACAGCGGCTGCAGAGTAAACAAACACGATTTTCCTGAAGCCACTCCTGATTGGCAACAGCTAAAGGAAGTGAGGCTCAATAATTCTGATTGGTGAAATTGTCTTTCCCTCAAACAGCGGAACCTCAGCCCACAGAGGTTAGGTTACCCCAGCAGCTAAAACCTCCATTTTGATTCGATAAAGGCTAATCGTGCAGCTCTAGTTTGTCGGTCTATAGTTGACTCTGTGCCGCCCCGAGGTCCCAGCCCAGGCTCTGGTCACAGGCCCAGGGCAGAGCCGTTAGGGCAGTGCTGGATGAGAGCAGAGCGTGGGGGGGCTGCCAGTCCCAGCACCGTGCTGTGGCTGCACGGATCCAGCTCTACCTCGGCTCACCCCTCAGTTTGGAGGTCTCACAGTCAGTGGCTTCACTTTGTGTTATGTTTATACATTGCAGAAGATTTAAAAGTTCTCTCGTGTGTCTCAGGCTTTAGTGAATCCTTTTCAATTGGGGACTGTTGGTTGTTCAGCCCTCACCGTGTTTCCAAATTATTAGGCAAGGCAAGTTTTTTTTTGTTTCAACAAAATGTGGTTTTGGTCAATAAAAAAAAAAGATAAACCTCATACCTGAATATCCATGCAAGTTTTAACAAAATAGTCTGAAAATATAAATTATTATGCAATAAATATCTGAACTCCTTGTACTTTCAAGAGTGTTGCGTCAGTCTAACAAGCCAAACATGTTTAAAGACTTTTGAGTCTGCATGGATCTCTTTTCTTGTACACTTTGGCTGACGAAAAGAAGCTGCTACATAATCACTCTATCTCTGGAGCATGTGAAAATGAAAGACCTCCTGAGCGTAATGAAGACTTTCTCCCACAGTCCCAGTGGTACTTCCCTGTCCTCTCTGGACGAGGTGAAGACCTACCTGCTGACCGATGGCACCTGCAAATGTGGCCTGGAGTGTCCACTTGTCATCCACAAGGTTTGTTTGCCGAGACCTTTTGAAGCCGTGCATATAAATTGTGCTTTCTGTCCACCCGGTCTGGACCTAATACTCCATGTTGGATATTGTTTAGGTTTTCAGCTTTGCTTTGGGGGTGAAGGTGGAGCAGTACAGCCTGCCTGTGGGTAAAGCCGAGCAGGACATGACCAAGCTGTGCAACCATCGGAGGAAAGTGGTGGCCATGGCCGCTCTGTGTCGCAGCATGCAGGCCTCACAGCTGTCCTTCTCCAACCTCCACAATCCAGGTATGGCCGCGTCTTGCATTACAAAAGTCTTACATTTCACATTGCAAGTGTGCAGGACCCCCGGGTAAACCGAAGTGCCATTTGGATACTGTACAATATACATTTCTTTCTTTTTCAGAGGTTAGCCGTGGTGTGGACAGCCGCCATCCAAAGAGGCCTCACGGGGAGCGAGGAGAAGACCACCCCAAGCTCCACCCAGTCCCTCAACGCGCCCACAACACCTGCGTCAGCCCCAGTCCCCACGCCACTTCATCTACCCCCAGAACGGCTCCTCCCCTGTCCTGCACAGCCCCAACAACCCTCACCATCCCCTGGACTCCACCAGAAGACTCCACCACCACCACCACCACCCTCTGCCTCCCTGCTCCGTCTCCAACCAGTCCTTCCCAGGCTACCGGTCCCCGCGCACCCCCACCTCCCACGGCTCCTGTCCCGGGCAGAGGACCCCCAAGACGCCCGATACCCCGGGCTCCCCTCGCTTCGGCCCGCTGTCCCCGCCCCCTCCTCCCGCGTCTCCGTTGGCGTTAGCCGGGGTCCGAGCAGCGCTAAGCCACCACACGCCGCTGTCCTCGCCCCCGTCTCGAAACTGCGTGTCCCCCAGCAGCGCTCCAGGCATCCCTCCGCGTCCCCCTCCTCCCTCCCTGAGCACGGAGAGGCGACGGGAAGAAGGAAGTCCACATCCTCTTCCTCCCCGCACTCCCCGCTCCCCTGCGGCTCGCCCAAGAGCAGCCCACACCTCCACAAGTATAAACTAGAAGACATTTTGGAGCAGTTCAAACAGTCGGGCAGCGCTAATCCCCACCAGTTCCCCTTCCCCATCAGCCCCACTCTCCTGAACAACCAAAGCCACGACGCCCTGTCCCAGAAGCCCCCACACGCTCGAGTCCCGTGCCCCGCCAGCTATGGGCTCAACTCTACTGGCCCCTCAAATTCACACGTGCCGTTTGTGCACCACCACAGTCTGAACAGACAGCCGCATCCCTCGTCGTTCCCGGCAAGTAGCCTGCTCTCGGCGGCTGCCAAGGCCCAGCTGGTGAATCAGGTGTCCCAGGGCAGCCCCTCTGTGAGTGTGGACTCTTCCCTGGAGGTTTTCAAAGAGGCTCAGCAGCACAAGTCCAAGGTAACAAACAGCACTTTACATCACAGCCACGCTCCTCCCCCTCCCCCTCCACGGCCTGTCCTGGGCCTCACCCCTCTCTCCTTCCCCCCTCCCACTCTCTGGCACAGTCCCAGGGCCCACAGCCCCAGGGTCCTCTGCCCCCAGCCGCTGAGCGAGGCGCCTCTCACAGGAAGCGTCAGAGGAGATCTCCCACAGTCCTTAATATGGTGCGGGGAACTCAGCAGCTCCTCAATGGGCCCAGGATGGTCCCGACAGAGTCTGCTCACACTGCCATCAACCTGACCACCCCTCGCTCCTCTACCTCAGCGGCGCTAAACCACAGCCTCCCCTTAGAGAAGCAACTGCTGCCCGGACAGACACGGCTCCCTGCTCCACGTCCAGCAGCCCTGTGCAGGACTAAAGCCCAGAGTGAGGCGCTGGACTTCACTACGGGCTCTCCTCTGGCCCTGGACCCTCCAACGCAACCTCTGTCTGCTCTGCTCCACCTGCTCAGCGTCCAAAATGCACACAATGCTTCTGCGTCTGCTGAAGGCAGTGGAGACACTAAACGCATGAACAAAGCCACCTTCCCCTGCCCGTACACAAAACACACCAGCAACACTAACCCCATGCTCAGTCCTGAAGCTAGACTGTCTCCCCCAGTGCAGTCCAAATGTACTTCCCTTCCACACAGCAGCCCCTCCCCAAGGACAACATCCACTCACTCCTTTTCCCAGGCTCCTTTGCAGGAGTCCAACAGCTCCTCTCTGTCAGACATGAGTCAGTGTCCCAGCACCTCCCCCAAACCCCTGGACTTGAGCACCCATGTCCTGGCTCTGCTGGCAGCCTCCTCTGCTCCTGCGGCCCAGGGCGACGCGCCTCTCACTGCGCACATGTCTTCCCAAGAGAACCACTGCACAGGTACGGAGCCACTCTTCCAGTTGTGTTTATGTGAGTGTTGCAGACTGATGAATCCTTGTGTTGCAGGTGCAGAGGAGCCCGTCTGCTTGGACCCAAAGGAGTCTCCAGTGACCAAGGCTACAGGCAGTACCAGCCCTGCCCCTGTGCCCGCCCCGTCACAGGCAGGGAGCAGTCCTCAGACCGCCTCTGTGGTGGGGGAGTCGGGCCCGTTACCTCTCGCAGAAGCCTTCCCCTTCATGAACCAGGAGCAGCTCCTCCAGCTCCTCTCCAGTGGGAGTCTGCCGTCTCTTCTAGACCCCACTGTCCTGGCGTCTCTGACCCTGGGAGGCTTGTGGCCCACAAACACCCCTCCACAGGCCCTGCCCGGCCTTTCGGAGCAGCAGCATGAGCAGTTACTGCTCCAGCCTCAGGACAGCCCCAACCAGGACCAGCACAAACAGATGAACCCTCTGTTCCCCCTACTGCCCCTACTGAGCACTGCACAGGGGGAACTGCCCTTGAACCTCTTGGGTCTGATCAACCCCATCCCACCAGCAGCCAGCCCCACCTCCATCCAGGGGCAGGACGGGGACTTAGGACTGGCTGACAAAGCTGGCCTCCAGGCGCTGCTCATGGCCTCGCTGCTGCTGGGACAGCATCAGGCATCTCTGTTACCTCTGTCTGGGCTGGGGCAGGTCAGCTTGGAGATGCCCCTCCAGCAGCCTCCTCTGGACAGCCTCTCTCTGGACAAAGCCCAAGGGCTCATGGACCCCTCGGGCCTGCTGGAGCTGCCCCAGGGCTTGCTCCCCCTCTCAGCTGGGTCAGATGGCCAGCTGCTCCTTTCTCCCCCCACCACCTTCCTGCCTGTCAGCCCTGCACTCCTCACCGCCGCCCTGAGCTCCGCCGAGCTCCACTCGCCTCCCAACCCTCAGATAGGCCCCGCACAACAAACCCAACAACCCCCGCCTCAGGTAGGACCCGCCTGCACACCCGTAGAGCCTCTCACCTCTCAAACCTTTAGCCTTCTGCCTGCTTGTCTAATATAAACCTGTACTGTATACCAGGGATGTCCTTGCACTTTTATATACACCTATATGGAACACAGGCTATGCCCACTGTTCAGTCACCGCTGCAGTGGTGGACGAACCGTAGTGTCCCGTAGATGCCGTTTTGTATTCAGGTGCTTCTGTTACATGTAGGGATGTCACGATCCTACATTTTGAGTCACAATTAATCTAAGGAAACAATTATTCACATTTAGAAAATCTTTACAGTCTTAGTTGAAAGCCTAATGAACATTCAGCCGGTGTTATCTTTTATGTTTATGTTAAAAAACATTTAAAAAGTTAAATGGGGTGGACATTTCCCCTGATCGGGCCATTATCCAACCCACCGCGCAATGATTACAATGTCCGCATTATGACGGGTCTCGATGAACCACAGCTTTAATCCCGTCCAAAAAGATGCTGGAAAGTTGCTTAAAATTAGCATTAAGATACAAATCTGCAGTGAGGCAGCCATGAGGCATTATAAGGAGTTATCAGGAAAGAAGTATTTGGTTTTAATCATTCCCAAATTAAGGGGACAGACTGGTGTGTGTCCAGCAGAGTGGACACACAGTGACCTGCATATTGAAGGTGCTCTCTGAATCATAAGCTGCAAAACGCTGCTTGTTTTATGAAAATCTGCCTCATGTTTATCTCAAAAACCAGTTGTAAAGATGTTGCAATTAGACGCGGCGTAATACAATGATACTCGGTGTATGGCTGATGACTGGAGGCAGTCGGCAGTTTATGGCCCCGACATGCCGCTAACTCTCGGGGTGTGCGGGGTATCCCCCTACACAGATTTCACACAAAGTGAATAGATTTTGATTAGATGATCACTATATTTTGATAAATACTTTTTCTGACATTTTAGTTTGTTTGTTTGATATTCTCTAATAAGATATTCCTCTCGTCTGTCTCATGGATTCACTGTAATCACAAAAGAGTTCCTAAAGAAATGAATGAATGAACCTATCAGCTGATTTCCATGCGCTCACACATTTTCACTTTCGTTTTCACTGCGACGTAACAAACGCAGCTGTACGTGGTTCTTTTGGGACTCTTCCTTTGACAGCGTTGTGCAATTATCCTAAGATTTACTTTATGCACAATGGATTATTGAACCTGCTGCTGACTGCATGTGTTTTTCACTGGATTTACCCCTGGACACGGCCTTTAACGGTGAGTGGCACAAATGCCCTACGGCTCAGAAGAAGAGACAGCAGTTTACCATGAACTCACCGTGAGCTTTAATAACCGCGGTAACTGTGAAACCGGTTACATCTGACATCCCAGATAGTTACATACAGCAGATTGTAAAGCTTGTGTCCCACGTCTATTGGGCTTTTTATTCTAACAAACAAGCTCCTTTTTCAGTGTGTAATGTCTTCTACCGTTTCCTGTATTTCTGATAAACGGCTCACACTGTGGCAGCTGATGCCATGGCTTCACAAACCTGCAGCAAAGGTGCCCCTACTGGGATTTCTTGGCAAATACTTTGGAATGTTGTGTCCTGTGTGGGGTGTATGTGGAGTAAGTGTGTGTTGTCTCTGCCTTCAGACACAGGCGGACGGTGTGGACACACTCATCCCTCTATCTCTACAGAGCAAAGACAACCCCCTGCTACAGCAGCTGCTGCCCACTTTACTCAACCACGCCGTTTTAGGTGAGTTCTTCTCAGAACGCTTAATCTTGTTCAGAGCTTTGTGTCTGATCTTTTTCTATGTTTGTCTTTGTTTGTAGGAGACCTGTCCAACATCACAGGGCTCCAGAACCTGCTGGGACTGGGAGCAGGCTCCATCCTCTTACCCCCAGTGCAGGCCTCTGCTCTGGGCATGCCTCTGCTGCAGGGCCCTGATGGAACCATCAACCTTCTGAATAACTTACAGGTCAGTGCATGAGCTCCAGACAGACTGATATACACACTGTGTTTATGTGGGTCTGACGCCTCATGTCTTCTTTCAGCTGAGCATTGCCACCTCTCCAGAAGAAGAGAAACCCGTCTCTACGGAAACAGAAAGCCCTGCCCTACAGGAAGACATTCCAGCCAATCAGATAGCTCCTGAGGGCCAGACTCCGGACGCCCCACCCCCTGCGGTCCCACACAAAGCAGCGGGGCCCAAGCCTGTGATCGACCCCTACACCTCCTTCATGGACACCATCTACACCTCTTTCCTGCAGGTCAGTGCGAGAGAGCAGGAGGAAGGGGCCCGCTCCTCGCCCTTCTGTGCCTTACCTCCGGTGTCCTTTCCCCTGGAGACACTGTCCCCCCCAACACCCCCTCTGCCTCAGGCCAGCGCCCCGGTGTCCCTCAGCCCGCGCAGGGCCTGCTCCCTCCGAAACCCAGACTTATCCCGCCTCAGCCTGGAGGCGGCCGCACACTCCCCCGCTCAGGGCACGCCCAAACCCACAGAGGACGGCCACAGGAAAACACTGCCCCTATCTACCTGGAGGAGGCCCAGACAGACTGCACCCGGCCCGCAGCGGTCTGCCCCTACACGGACACCAGGGAGAGGCAGAGGCTGCTGCCCCCAGTGGGGTACCTCAGTCCTGGGGACACATGCAGTGAGGACACGTCTGGGACCATGCTGTTGGACCAACATGCAAGTGTAAGAGCTGCTTCATCCAGTCTCCTGTAGAGACGGGAGTCAATATTACTGCTCTTCTTTTAAGAGGATTTATCGCTAGATTGGGTTTATTTAGAACTTGTACAATACAACATGTGTGATAAATATGACTTCTACTAATGTCTCCCATCCGCCCTGTTAGTTCTGATGTCATGTTTGTGCTCATATTCCTGAAGGAGGCAGTGGGAGGTTTGGGTGAAGCCAGACGAGGAAGGAAGCGTAAACAATTGTAAGCTGCTTTCATTTGATCATTTCGAAGCCATACCTCAGACATGATTAACTCTGTCCCTGTGTCTGTGCCAGGCTTCAGAACGTGTTGGAGGATTTCAGAGACCTGGATGCTGCTACTGCTCTGGATGAGTCCAAGGCCACGGTGAGAACATCAGAGACTCATGCAGCTCATAAGAATCAGCACATTTCACCTTCTCCAAGCAGCTGCTCATTACACGTGATCATCGTCTCATTAGCAGAGTGCTTATGCAGTAGTTACCGGACCAGTGTCAGTGATAAATGTGTGTTTAATTTGCCTTCATTACACTAGCATCATGCGGTTGTTCCGTTTCCAAATGCTCGACCCTACACTAGTCAGCAGGGGGCAGCAGGCGCCTACTGTAACCCAAGCGTTTGTGTGTTTGTTGCAGACGGCTCTGCTGAAGTCCGACCGATCGGTCCGAGGCCGCAGACGGCGAGGCACCAGGTCACAGAGGCAGTGATTGGTCCATCCGCTTCCTTGTCCCACTTCTCCACAATCACCACTTTTATCTGCACTAAGAACTCATGCCGACCGCTGTTACCACGACCACTTTGGGGCGACAGAGAAAAGAGATTAGGCTTAGAACTGAATGCTTTTAAAAACATGAGCTCCAGTGGAGTGACGGCTGGTGGCAGGTCTGTCCACTTTTGGTTGGTGTTAGTTATACGGAAGAGCGTGGCTGCCAAATGGATGTACATTTCAGCTGTATTGCATTACTAAGAAACATCATTGCAATGATCACCGTCTCTATTCCACGATCATGTTTTTTCTCTCAACGTGCCGTCATTTATTTGATCCAAAAGATGATTTAGCCTCTCAAATGTAAAAGAAACACAAAGTTGAGATTGGACGGACCATGCGTTTTTCTGACCGGATAATGTGCCTGTTCGTACCACGCATTGGAAGGCAGAGTCCAGAGTCTTTGTATAGCAGAGGGGGTTCCCAAACTTATCTGGCAACACGGGACCCCCCCACTGTTAAAGCTTAGCCGTTAAAAGATAATCGATTGGATTTTACAAATTCCCACAGACGGGACAAAACAAAAAGTTGTGTCAAATGTTGAGGTAGGGGGCACTCGGGAGTATTGATTGAAGTAGGGGTTTACGCCACACAGAAGTTGGGCACAAGTGTTCTAGATTATAAGGTATCTTTTTGAGAAATATGCAAAGATCTTGTTGAAACCGCGATATAATCTGTTAACCTCTTAACCCCCACCTGAACCGAGCACATTTTCTCCAGTTTGGCTTCACCCAAATCTAAATAACGACAAGAATGTGACAAACGCATCAAAACAAAGCGATGGGGGGGATAAAAACACAGAAGAGCAACGAAACGGTGAGAAAAACATAACAAATAAGTGACCAAAAAGGCGATTTTAAAAACGTGCCAGAAAAGCAACAATAAACAACAAAATGGTTGAGAGCGATGCGGCTGAAATGGCTTCGTAGTCCGTCGGCAGCGAGCGCTCTTCCGTAGGTTTGTATTGAGAAAAACAGAAGTACTGTTTAGTTTGAGTGTTACTGTGAGTTAGGACTAAGCCCACGTACTTGAACCGCCTGTCTGTCTTTCAGTCTGTGTCTCCATTTTCCACGTCCCCGAAGCAGCGCTGCCTCTGAGCCGCCCCTCGCCAAACGACGCACAGACCAGCTCCAAAACCACCATTGCAAGACGGTGCTGGGGGAATCGCTACACACTTGACTCTTTTATTTAAGAAAGGAAAAAAAAAAAAAGGTTTACATCATGAGAAACAGTTACTCCATTTGTTTTGTTTTTTGTTCACTAATTATTTAATCACCTGAGAAAAGAAATAATTTATATGAATTTTTTTGTGTGTGTCATCATGTTACAACAAACAATTTTCAGGACCTTTTAAAAAAGAAAAAAAGAAAAAAAATGTTTTGAATAACGTGTGCGGAGGCGATGCCGAGTCACTCCATCCTGTAGTTATTTGAATCATTTGTGGCACCATTGACTTAAAACTCCCCGAATGTGAATTACTTGTGAAGAAAATGGCTTAAAAAAAATGAATTGGATTTCAAAGCTCGACGAGAAACAGAGAGGGGATGGACGGAAATCTGTAGCTTCTGAATTGGCACTCCGAACTATCCAAACCTACTACTTGATGCATGGATACAGATACTTGCAGCACCACCACGGTTTAGCAGGCAGGTGTCCTTGATGCTGTGAAGATTCCCGTGTCCTGACGTGTCGATGTTCTGAACACACGCCCGAATTATCTGTTGAAACCAGTGTTAATTTTGCTGACTAACAAGCTAAGAATTAATTATGACTTAAAAGAGTGACAAAATGTACATATTTCTTTGTTAACTAATCATAATAATAATCATAATCATAAAAAGGAACAGATAGAGGGGTCGAGTGGGGATGAGATCCAAGGTTAATTTTCAAAGAGAGGAGAAAAATATCGCGGATGAAGAGGCAAAACTCTCAAATCTTCAAAAACGGCATCACTCAATGTTTTTTATTCATTCATAACGTTTCAGCCCTGGCAATATGACTAAGCGTATAGGGTTCCCTGCCAAATCCATTGAATAAACTGCAAAGTAATTGGCTAAATCTACTGGACAATGTCAAAATTAGCACTGGTTGACGCAGTTGTGACCCTCCCATCGGATCACTGTCTGTCTGTAGTTGTCTCTGAGCGGTGGCGTTGCAGTAGAAGCACAGCCCATAGTTAGTCTTAACCTAAATCACTGTCCCGCCCTGCAGTCCTGTATTTAAATCCGTAGAGAGAGAAAAAGTGAAAAAGAAAGCAATTATGCAATTTCTACACTTTGAGATTTGTACATATGTACAGTTAATGTCTTTTATTTTGATTTTATAATGTTAGAGAAAGAGGCAAAACACAAAACAATGAATTGTGAATTTTCTGGGAAAAGTATTTTTCTCATTCGACCCATTTCTTTCAATGTTTATGTTCAAAAGACAATTAAATTGTGGACTGTAGCTTTCTTTTATATGGGAGTTTTCTTTTTTTTTATTTAATATTAAAATATTTACAGAAAAGAAATCTTATTGTGTGGAATACATCTATAAAGAAGTAGCATAATCTTTTCCCCCATTGAAGTGCTTACTCGGTGTGTCTTTATGAACCTCTCCTGGAATTACACCTGTTTTAAAGTCTTTATACCTGATTTTTCTTAGTCAACAATGAAAGGGGGAGGCATACATTTTAAGCAAGTTGTCCAAACGCATTCCTGACTTTACAAACCCATTTCTAACGTTCCAATTCTTCACAGTCATGAGTTTATAAGCACCTTTCACAACACCCAGAGAGCAACACTGTCATGATCATGTAAACAACTAGCCGTTAGCTAGCTTGTTGTTTTTTTTACATTACAGTGACCGTAATTCTCAATGAAAGTATATATATATACTACTAATATGTACACGTAGGTCAATGTTTTTTTCCATGTGTGGTGTGGTATAAAAGCAGATTAATTGCTTAAATAATGGGGGAAATGGACCCGGGGACGTTGGGGAAAATTGAGCCGCATCATTGTTCAGAAGAAACAATGAATGACAAACTACAGAACATTTAAATATACTGTACAATTCTGTAGTTTTTGCATGTTTATTGGTGGTTCTGGGTCTACTGGAGACAAACCAATTCAAGTAAAATATTACATTAAATTATTTGGGTTTTTTAGGGATAAAATGACATAATCTGCAGGAAAATATTGTATTCTTTCTTTTTTCCATAACATTTCTAATGGGAAACATTAACATGTAAAAAAAAAAAAAAAAAGACTTTATGATGTTTAGTGTTATTTTCACCTTTAAATCTGATGGTTCAGCTTGGTTCACCAGGACCTTGTTTTTTAAGACAAACATCTTAACGTCTACTCCAGATGATTTTTGAAGATGCAAACAAATAGAAAACATCCCAAAATGTCTGTAAATAGTACAATTTTGTATCTATGGTATAGGCTACTGTTTTTACACAACAACCACCAAAGCAAAAAGTGGCTCATCTTACTCTCCCCTATTCCAAAGCTAGAAAAAATAAAATAAAAAATAAGGTACAGGGGTTTTAGGACCTTGTATTCATTTTATTCAGCTGCAAACATTCCAGATGGACAATTTTAAACACCACTTTATCAATGGCGAATGGTCAATGGTGAGTTTAATCATCAGAAATCTTGCCGTAATCATATAACAGTTCCTTATAAAAGGCCCAGGCTCAATTTTCCTGAAGATACGACCCCGGGGAAATGACGCAGCTGCACGTGGCTATTGTTTCCTGCGCTTGTGACGCTCTCATCTGACGAAGCTGGAGGAGGAGGAGGAGGAGGGAGGATGCTGCTGTGATGGGTGGGTACCACTTTATATATATATATAAAAAAAATCCTCAGCCATTAGCGAGCAGGATGCGGACCACGCCCTTCCCCTCTCCACCGACAGAGGGCGCAAACCGACCCCATCATCCTCGCACGCAGCAGCATCAGCATCAGCGAAACCTCACCGACCGTCCTTCAGCTCTCCCACACCTCCGCCTGTCCTCGGGAAAGACAAAACAACGACAACAACCCTATCCGCGGACATTTTTTTTGAGCGAGGCGACAACTAAAATAGATTTCGGATCCGACCAACTATGTAGGGTTATCGCTTCGGACATTATCCCTTTTTATTAAACGACTTCCAAGCCTGCGCCGTCATTGCGACAGCAGTCAACGTTTGCGCATTAACGAAACCTGCGCGTACGTGCTGCAAGAAAACCCCCCTCACACACACAGCGGGCTAGCTAACATCTCCCCGGGTCTTTTTCGCGCTCTTCCTTATTTTTTTTTCCGGGGGGTCTGCATTTTCGGGCCTCTCCTCCTCCATCGCAGCATCTCTCGCTTCTTCTTCTTCTTCTCCTCCTCCTCAGCAGCAGCATCCTCATCATCCCTGATCCTGAACCTGCGCCATGGCCGACATCGCGTCCGAGTGCAACATAAAAGTGCTGTGTCGCTTTCGCCCGCTCAACCAGTCGGAGATCGTACGCGGGGACCAGTTCATAGCCAAGTTCCAAGGAGACGACACTGTCCTCCTTGGGGTAAGTGCAAATAATAATAATTAAAAAAAAGAAAAAAAGATGGAGGCTGAGATTTGGTACATTGTTTTTACGCACTGAGCAGGCCTCGCCAGTCTCCTCCTCATCAATAAATCAACAGACGCCGGACCCATATGTGAGGAGGCAGGAGGTTTGGTTGGGTGGGAAGGATGGTTATTCGTTTTAAAAATCCACAACTGCGCAAAGAATGCTTACGTTGTTTTTTTTATGAGCTGGCACAGGCTACAGCGGTCAGGACAATTGTGGCACATTAACTTTAGATATTACGCATTAGTCAGGAATAATTTTATGGGCTTTACATTGGATATCGGACAGAGGGTTACAGTCGTCAGGGTTATCTGCAGTTTAGTCCTTTGTTTAGGCCTCTCTAGACCATGTTTACACTTGGATAGGCCTGGTTTAGACCTGGTTGGGAACCAGATTAAAGGCCCTATACCTGATTTCCTTTTCATTACAAACAAGGAAAGAGTAAGCACATAGATTAAAATGTTAGGTGGTCCACACTCATCCCTAGCCTTCATAAAATATTTTTAGCATCCAGATCTTTCACAGAAAAGAGTTTAAAGGGACTGTTCACAACTTGCATGGTCACTTTCACAGTAATGCTAGAAAACTAGCCTGGAAGTTCAGGGAATCGATACAAATGCTTTATGATATGCATAAAATGTCTGAGTTTGATTGATTGATTGATTGATTGATTGATTTTTTATTTCGAGCTACACAACACAGGCAAAAAAGCCAAAAGAAAATACAATAAAAGAGAAAATAATAATCAACATTCTAGCTCGAAAAGGAGTGGGAAGAAGACAAGCTTATTAACTCCCACCCCTGTTCATATACTTGCATAGTAATGTGGTTGCTACAATAACACTGTTTAGTTCTTATTATCTTACAAAACGATTAACAATTAAGTTGGTTACATATTAACAGATGCAACAATGCAGTATATTAAGTCAACATTCACAGTATGTTACACTTTATAACAATTAAAAAAAATATATATATTTTTTCCTATACCTATTTTATTACCATGTTGGTATTACTGTTATTCACCATCACCATTATAGCCCATATAAGATTACTCTGTATCAAAGTGTTTGAATAATACATGACATACTCCACATTTATTCATGAAGGGTACAGTAATCGCAGACTGATTGATGCTCATGATAACCAGATTAGTCTTAATGATGTGTGTTAAAGAGGAGTCGGGGTTCTTCTTTTTTCTTTCCTGTGTCTGGACCTGCTGCCAGAGGGGTGCAGCCCCCGAGCAACCGGACCATCATTTGTTGAGTGTCCTATACTATGCATTAAAAGAGACAAGATTTAGGAGTCTGCTGCCAGAAGAGGCTTTCCTCGAGCTGCCGGCCCCCACATGTCTGCCCTGTACTATGGGTTATGTTGAATGCGGAGTGCATGGATATGTGCATGTTTTACTTCTAAGAATTTAATTCCTTTATATTACCATCAGCATCAATAGCAATACCGCGTTCTGAATCTATTAAGTTTGATTCTAAGAATAATATATAGATTGTTAGGTATTAATCCAGTTTACAATATACTAAAGGAGGACAAAACTAATTTTGTTCCATGACTAGAAAAAAAAAAACTATAGTGTCTTTAATCCTGGGTTACATCTGGTTTAGACCTGATTTAAAACAACAAATATAAAACTTTGCTTTGAATGTATTTTGATTGAAGACAGTATATTGTGAAATTGGACACATTACAAACTAAAGTATTGGAATATACCTTCACAAACCAGATTTGAAATGTTTTGGTTCTTAAATTTACATAAGCACTAATTGCATTTTTCAGTTATGCGTCCTGAGTTGTTGGCCTGGTAATATTGTGTTGCGGCCTGAAAGGTTTGGGAACCCCTTGTCTAGTGGTTAAAGTAATAGTCTGTAAGTCTAAATGTACAAACTTTATGTAAAGTAATTTGTATATATATAGACCTCCGCAACTAATCAGAGTCTAGTATCCTCCCGCATTGACCAATGAGACAAGCTTTCCTGTGAACCAGCCTGTCACGTCCAATCAGGAGGGAGGGGGAGGAGCTTACTTTTGAAAATTCTGTTCCTGCTCTCCTCATTTTGTAATCTAAGAAGTACTTTCTCAAAGATCATTAATGAAACTCTAAATAGGACATGGTCATAGTTGGAACAAATGGCATTTCTGGCGGCCATCTTGTGACTGGCCCTTCTAACCCAGTGCAATGTAATCAAATGGGAAACACCACTTATTTCCTTGATCTATTGTTTTGATCTATTTTAAATGATTTGATAATTGTCACTGACCTTTGTTATATCTGGCAAGAAAATCATCTTTGGCAGTTTTTCAAATGTCATTTCTATACATGGATTTCCTCTGTCAACACTTCAAATAATTCAGTTCAACTTTACTGCTTTTCAACACTGCATGACACTGCAATATTTATTGAACATGGGAATGCTAACCACCGGAATGCTAACCACTGAACCCTGGGAATGAATGGAGAAAACAATGCTAATACGGCTAAACAACACGACTAAAATACGAGACATTTGAAAGAAATGACATCCTGACTGACATACTTTAACTTAGAAGTAATACACTCATTGATTGGTTGTATCTCACATTCTACTGTTTAATCAATGAAAATGTTGCTCCTGGATTTTGCATTGGTTGCTATAGGGGTTAGCCTCGCCGGCCAGTCACAAGATGGCCACCACGTTTGCCACATTATAGAGTGTCATGTCCGAGCTAGAGTTTGATTAAAGAACTTTGGGCTTTCTGGTTAAAGTGGGGAGGAATTTGATAGTTTACTTTCAAATTTCACTCTAGCGTTCCTCACTTTACAAACTTACAGACCATCACTTTAAGGCGGCTGTACATGTGGCCGACGACTGTTCTGTCCTCAGTGTCGAGGATTTCAGTCCCGGCTGAAAGTCTCTCCACGATAAAGACATGGTTTAGTCCTGGTTTGATGCTGGTTCAGCCCTGTTTGACCTGATGCTGTCTTTGTTCTTATTTATTCTCAATCTCAGTCCTTGTTTAGGACCAGTCTAATCTTGTTTTAGACAT
This sequence comes from Neogobius melanostomus, assembly GCA_007210695.1. Classification (NCBI taxonomy): domain Eukaryota; kingdom Metazoa; phylum Chordata; class Actinopteri; order Gobiiformes; family Gobiidae; genus Neogobius; species Neogobius melanostomus. The sequence goes on along the minus strand of VHKM01000448.1, from coordinate 1,355,895 downwards.
GGTTTAGCCAAAGCAGGGTCTGGCCCTGCGGTGAGTGGGCAACAAACAGGTGGTAGGAGGAAGGAACATGGAGGAAATTCCTTTAAAGGAAAACTCACCCTCAAATCCACTTTTTTTTTTGCTGACAACAAAAGCCTTCGGTGACGTGAGGTCAGACTGCTCAGACATTGAAAGAGCAGGAATGAATAGACTTTGCAGTAAAATAAGCTTGAGTCCAGCGCCGGTGTTATGGACTTTTGTAATCCTATAGCCTACTGTGTGTTTTTGCAGACTCACTCATACTGGCATCATTTTGCAGAGTTAGAGAGCTTTTAAGTTGTGTTTAGTCATTATAGAAGCTTGAGGGAACTTTCACATCCAGTGGTTATATCAGTCATCAAGTTTTTAAAGATTTGTTTCATTGCTGGTAAAAGGCTGCTAAATTGTGAAGGAAATCACTGATACAAAGAGCTCAAGAGTCTGGGTCAATGCAAAAACAACGCACTTTGAAAATGCAAAAACAAGCATCATTTGTCATGTCATTTCTGTCACTTTGTCGAGAGTATGACAAGTTGAAAGGCTTAAGTTCAGTTATAAAGGTATGTCAAAGGGCGGCACAGAGGCACAGCTAGAAGGTTTGATCCCTGGACGGGGCCTTTCCTTTCTGTTTATTACGATGAAGCAGAGGAGCGCGTTAGCTGTTTGCCTCCTGAGCCAGGTGTGGCGGCGATTTCTGAACATTTGGACAAACTTTATTGGGAATTATCCAGTTTGTTTCCTCGACTTTGACAAGGTGTTGTTTCATATTCGACGTATTGGCGCGTTTTGCTGCAATTTTCCGACAACAGGATTTACATGTAGAATCTTGGTCATCTTTTGGATATTCTAAGTCAGGGGTGGGGAACCTGTTTTGCATCATGGGCCAAATACATTTTTATTAAGTGCTCCAAGGGCCTTACAATTTAGCGACATACAACACTCAGGTAGGACTAGTATGGGGATGGCTGGAATGTTTATCTTTGTTGAGACGTCACATGTCAGCTGCAGTGATGATGATTAACTCGAAGCTGGTTTTCCAAGTTTGGGTCAGTCTTGTGAAAGCTGCTTGCTGGGCACCCAAACTCCAACGAAGAGCATTCATTTGATCCAAACGCATTTGTTTCCACGTGTAATGGCGCTCAAGATTTGCCTTCTTCATCACTCCCAGCCCCTTTATACGTTATGTAAAATCATATGACCCTTATCTATACTAATATGAAAAATGCCTTGGGGGCCTGGTCAAATGGTCTCGTGGGCCATATACAGCCCTGAGCCCTGAGGTTCCCCACCCTGATCTAAGTGGTCCCACACTACTGACTTCAATGGTTTTTTGGGTGGATGAAGCTCTGGAGGAGAGCGTCCCTCTGCCTTGCTCCACTACCGGTGAGTTTACGCGCTGCTTGTTCCGTGCAGCACCTCGGCACGAGAAATGTCTGCGGTAATAATGGCTTCTAAAATTAAAATTATTATCGTAATCGTAAAAACTGTTAATCTTGACATCCCTAACCTGCAGTTGTATTTTAAGGCTTTTGCGCCGCTTTGAGTAATCTTTGACTCCCCCCAGTGGCTATTCCGAGAAAGCTCCTCCTGAGGTCCTACATATCCAGGAAATGCTTTCCTCACCTGTCCATCTCTTGCGAAGCTTAATCCTATTTTATAGATCAATATTGCATTTTCTAACCAACAAAGTGATAAAGATCTGTTACATTATTCCCAAATAACTGCAAAAACGCACTGTACCCACTGTTTAAAAATGAGACAAATGAGCCTTCTGAACTAAAGCTGTGCCGTGGTGTTTGGATAGTGTTACCTCCCTGAATGCATTAGGCAAAAATTGTGTTCAGTCAGGAAACTGATAATGTCCTGATATCTGTTTAGCTACGTTAGATGCTCCAAGATGGCGGCTGGTGGAGACTTCCTGTGGAGATAATGACCAGGCTGACCTTGTCTCAGACTCTACTCTTACACAAGCTCCAAAGGTGCCAAATGCACATTTAACAGGCACAAACTCTACACAGTTTCACTACACACTGATGGAGTTATGAACTCTATCTGCATCATTTAAAGCCACACCGCGTAGAATTTTACTCAAAATATAACGCTGAAATACAAGCATTTTTTTTAATGACATATATAAAAATACCTCATAAAAGTACAAACAAACATGTGAGCGCTCAGCTCTCCTAAGACATGACTGTAACTTTCTGGGAGTAGGTACGTCTCCAGCTCGTCTCCACTGATTTAGGTCAATATGTTCTTGTATTAAAAGGAAACTGTATTTATTTTCTTTCACACATTATTGAAAAATAAGATTGCAAAGTTTCTTCTCACAATAATCCTAAAATTGGACCCATCTTTCGATGCCGATGGGGCGACTTGTGAGGAGCAGTGGGCGACCGCAGTGTAGCGCCCGGGGACCCATTGTTTTTAGTTATAGGGGAAACCAGAGTACCCGGAGGTAACCCACGAGAGCATGTCTGAGTCCATTCGTTTTGTTCATTAGATTTGGCCCAAGACTGTGGTCCGTGCCAGTTTTTGCCTTCAAGTCCCAATCAGAGACGGACCTGACGTCAGCATGTTACTCATGATAATGGCTAAGTTTGCTAAATGAGTTGCACCCCCACACCGTCTCCTCCTGACTGGACCTGAAAGCCACTCCTATTTTGCAAAATGAGGAGAGAGAGAAAGATATGGCGCAGTGGTTAGCACGTGTTCTTTACAGATAACACGCCGCCATTTCCCTACTCCCGTTCCCTGCTCTGGTCCTGTTATACCAGCGCCTAAAGGCGGTGCAATGGAGGCTGCCTGAGTCCATTTGTTAATTAGTTTTGTTGATTCGATTTGGCCCATGTCTGTGGTCAGTGCCAGTTTGCATGTAGGTCCCAGCTTGATGTCAGTGTTTGTCACAGCATCGTACTCATGAGTCAATGGACTTGTTTTTAAATAATGTCCTCAATCTGTGGCGAGAACACTGGGGACAGTGAGACAGAGTTTGTTAGATCTGGTTTATAACTAGTTTTATTACTCTGAAAGTGCCACACTCCTCACATTACCTAAAGCAAAGTTCCTTTGAGACTTGGAATATTTCTGTTACTGCAAAAGGTTTTTTTGCTCTTTGTGTGACATTGTATAGCTCGGTAGTGGTATTGGCTAAATTAAATCAAAAGCCAGACAACGCCACCGGGTGGTCAGCCCGGAAAATGACCATGAAATACAAACTACCATTAAAGGTCACACAGGTTCGTTTTAAACTGATAACAGACACTTGTTCCATTGTAAATAGTAAAGAGGTCATTCATTTTCACATTTGTTTGGTTCAGAGTCTTAGTTGTTACTTTAAGATGCAGCCGCTCTTGTTATATACTGCATAGTTTCAGTTTGTTCAGTTCAGTTCAATACAGCATGGATTTGTACATTTAACATAAACTTCCATCGAGGTAAATCAAAGTCAACAAAGTATAGTTCATAGAATCATTCAGAGCAACAGTTGGTAACCAGTGTCCCTCGGCTCCGTGCCACGAGTACCTATGGATGAGAATAAATTCATGTTTGTTGGAAACGGCAACGGGTAGCAGGGCTTAGCTGCACCTATGACGTAGATTAGTGTTCAAAACATACCGTTTCATGACTTGGGAGGCCAGAGTAGAACACTTTTAGGTTGGCCGGAGGCCTTGACGGCGAGTCTGACCGCGGGAAACTGGACAACAAGTTAGGGCAGCTACAGGGGAGCCAGCGTTAACAAGGGCACTATACAAGGGCACTAAAAGAGCAGTGAATTATACATTTTCAAGTTGCATTGATAAGAACTATGAATGGACTTTACCTGGGATGGAAACCGCGGTGCGCACAAAGGAGGAAGTCCTTGAGGTCAGGGGACAGGAAGCTAAACTGACCGGCCATTTATACACAGGGCAGCAGGCAGGAGGGAGCACAGCAATGTCACAATTGTTTTTTCACTTTGCAATTGAAAGCCCTAATTTATGATTGATTTGGTCTTTAAACAAAAAATGTTCAGTTTTTATTCAGCTAAAAACATTGCTTCCATGTAGAAATTATTTATATTTTGTTGTATAGGCAATTTGAGCTCTGAAATAATCAGAGCAAGTCTGGTAAAGCAAGTTGATCTTTGGAAAAACACAGAAGCAGTGCACCACCGTGTGACATCATCAAGTGGAACAGGCCATTTTGTCGAGAAGCTCATCTGAATATACTCAAACTTGCGTAAATGAAGCAATACAAAGGTCTGTTCTTCATGAAGTTGAAATGATTTGATTTTTGCAGTTGTTTAAAAAAAAAAATCTTTGACCTTTATTTATCCCACTGATGAAAATGAAGAATGTCTTTTACAGGGGAGTCCTCTATTGTACATATTTTTTTCCTGCACTTCTGTTGTAAAACATTTGCTCGTCCACTTTGACAGTTCAGTCAGAGAAGCCGTACTACACTGGTTTTTACAACCTCACTGTCGACTGGTGCAGTGGGTTCGTCAATATTTATGACCGGTGTACTTTTACTAATTGAAATTTACCTGACAAGGAATTTCCCCTTATAATACATTTGGGCACTTTAAATCACAACGTCAAATGGACATTTTACGGCATCAATTATTTACAGCATAAACCATGCGTATGTTGAGGCCTAAAAAGATTTTAAAGTTGAGGACAGCACAGCAGTTAGCGCTACAATCCGGTGTGGCTTGTTTACATGCATGAGACCCATGTATGTTCATTAACATGCCCTGTCCTGACCAAATGAACCAATAGATAAATAAAAAGACTGTAATAAAAAACATGTCGGGTGGTTTAAATTAAAGTAGTCCGATAGTCAGTTCATTAGTCTCAAAGGAGCCACAGCAAAAGTCTAATGAATAAACCCTGATCATCTCCTTTATGACGTATCGATGTCTCACTCAGCCCGGGGTCGATACACACTGGTGATGAGGAAACAAGGGGGAGGGGGTGAGCCCGGGGGCTTCTGGGAAATGGAGTCATATCTATGTGAACAGCTCATGACTCATCGTCACAGTGGACCAAGACAATTACTAAACATCACTGTGTGAGTGTGAGTGTGAGAGAGAGAGGAGGCTGTGTCTTTCAGAATGTTGGTAATCTACTGTAGGTTTGTAATACCTGCAGCTGCTAATGGAAGGATCATAGTTTTTTGGCTTTTCATCTGTTAAAGAATGATCCGTGCACTGAGGAGCACTAAAAGGATGTTGTTATTTATTTTTTTGTTATTTATTTATTAATGGATCCCCATTAGTCTTTACCTTAGTAAAGACTATTCTTCCTGGGGTCCATGATAATGCTACATTTAAAATATTACAAAACATCATAATTACATATACAAATACATAATTAAAATTGCATTCCTGAACACCACCAAAACATGCTAATACAATGTTTCAATACACCTAACTGTACATACATAACCAGGGAGATCATTGTTCTCTACGTTATATTCCATGATTTAGGATGTGTTTTTTTACCATTCTTTTAAAACAGCTTTTGAACACCAATGCTGTTAAAGACTGAGGTAGCTTATTCCACAGAACCATCGCTCTGTACAGAACAGTTCTCTTCAGAGCATTTGTCCTCGGCTGTGGAGGTGTAAAATGACACCGTGAAGCCTGTCGAGTTTTTAAACCGTGCCTTTCACTGGTCAGCTGTAGTTGGGAGAACAGACTTAAGGGTTTTTGAAGAGTGTAAACATTATTACAGAACAATATAAGACTGCAGGCCACTCTTTCCTCTACTTTAAACCAGGACAGCCTGTCATGCATGGCACTAACTCTGGTCCTGAATGGGCATCGCAGAGCTAAGCGAGCTGCTCTGTTCTGGACTAGTTGTAATTTTACAAGATCCTTTTTTGAACCACTTGACCAGATAATGGAGCAGTAATCAAGATGTGAAAGTGCAAGTGACTGAAGAACCAACTTGGTAACTGGATTAGTTAAAAAATATGCACATCTTCTTATATTAGAGATGGCTCTACTCATTTTTGCAACAGTGTTTTTAATATGTGGAGACCAAGATAAGGTTGAATCAATAGTGACTCCCAATAAATTGGCCTCAGTAACCTGCTGAATATCAGTGCCATGCATGGAGAGATTTAAGTTGTGTACCTGTTTAATCACTCTTATTGAGCCTATCACCATACATTTGGTTTTTAAAGCATTGATTTTTAACTTATTTTCAGTAGCCCAGTTAGAAATTAAATTGATTTCTTGTTGAAGAAGACAGTTTAACTGACTACTTGTATTAGCAGATACATAAAGAGTTACGTCATCAGCATAAGAAATTAACTTTGCTTTTTTTAGAGCATAAGAAATTTCATTTACAAATATGCTATAAATAAGAGGCCCAAGGCAACTTCCTTGAGGAATGCCACATGACAGCGGTTTCACATCAGAAAGAGAGCCATCAAAATGCACACATTGCTGCCTATCGGTTAGATAACTCTTCATTAAAGTTACTGCTGAGTTTCCAAAGCCATAAGCACTCAATTTACTAAGCAGTAGCTTATGGTCAATCACATCAAAAGCAGCACTGAAATCAATAAATGCCACACCAACTAGACTTTTTTGATCCATCTGTTTGAGCCACTCATCAGAGAGAGTTGCTAGTGCAGTAGCAGTAGAATACCCAGGCTTGTAAGCATGTTGAAGATCTGAGTTAAGGCCATTGCTTGCGAAATAGTCCTGTATTTGCTTGAACATGATCTTCTCTAATAATTTGCTTAAAATAGGTAGAATGCTAATGGGCCTACTGTTTTGGCCGCTAAGTGGATCCTTGGAGTTTTATACCAGTGGCACTACTTTAGCAGTCTTCCACATATTTGGGAAAGTCTGTTTCTCCAGACACATATTAAATATGTAACATAGAGGCCCTGCAATACACTTCACTGAAAGTAGGAGAAGCTTGGAATCCAAACCATCTAGTCCAACAGAGGCATCGCATTTAACAGACGGGAGGAGCTCCTGCATTTCCTTCACAGTTATGGGCTTAAAGTCAAACGAGCAGTTCTTTTTAGACATTATATTATCTTTAATGATGGAAACAGACAGATCACTCTTAGTTAAAGGCATTTCTTTTCTTATATTCTCTATTTTCTCAATATAAAAACTGTTAAAATAGTTAGCAATGTTCTGGGGCTTAGTCAAGAATTTTCCATCAACTTCGATGAATACAGGAGCTGAACCTATCCTTTTCTTACCCAGAACATCATTAATAGTTCTCCACAATCTTTTGCTGTCAAATTGGTACTCTTCAAATTTATTTTGATAATGCCGCTTTTTCTTTTGTCGGTTTAATTTAGTCACTCTATTTCTTAATGACTTGTAGGCTTGCCAATCTCTTGGGTTTCCCGAAACAATGGCAATTTTTTTCAGCTTATCCCTTAGCTTCATGTGATTTCGATTTGTATTGACATCCTGCTAACAAAATTTGATTGAAAGTTTGGTTGTTGTTTTTCTTGCTTGGGACTGACTTGAAAAGCAGTAGTTGATCATTATTGATGAGATAATCATTGCATTAATCCATCTCCGGCACGTGATAGAGACACTTTTTTGCAAAGGAAAGAAAAGGGTTAGTGCTTTAAAACAAGCCCTTCCTGAGTCTCCTTGGTCTCATTGAAGCTGTGTGAAATCACGTTGAACGTTTGTGCCCAAAAAGTGTTCCCAACTTGTACAGAACTGCTCTGTGCGTGTTTTACAGTTGCCCGTGCACTCCAAACGATACTAGATAAATACCCCAAATCCATATCGTTCAGGCCCTGGTTGTCTACATGTGAGAATGCAAAAGTAAATCAATCTGTTCCTTGTTTTTCACAGGGGAGGTCCTACGTGTTCGACCGCGTGTTCCCGACCAACACCACCCAAGAGCAGGTCTACAACACCTGCGCCAAGCAGATCGTCAAAGGTCTGTTCTGTGTCCACTCGGCTCTCCTTGTCTTTACCGTCCACACTGTCCACTTCAGGGACGTCTCCTGGAAATGCTCCCGTCCTGACATGTCTCCTGTCCTCTTGTCTCTGCAGATGTGCTCGGCGGGTACAACGGCACCATCTTCGCCTACGGGCAAACCTCCTCCGGAAAGACCCACACCATGGAGGTAAGGGTTCATGTCAGAACTTAAAGGTCCTATATCATGCAAAATCGACTTTTTTGAGTTTTTAGCCATGTTGTTATGCTATTTCCTTATCAAAAACACCCCCAGAGCGGTTTTTGGCTTCATTCACGCAGTTCTAAGTAATCCTCCTGAATCCTGCTCTCTGAGCAGCTGCTCCACCCTCTCTTGGTAAACGACTGAGCTGTTCAGTTGTGTCGTCACAGCGGAACGGAAGTGCTCTACGTCTGTAATGTAATGCCTTACGGCCTGATTTGTATTTATAAAACTTTTTTTTTTTTTTTTTTTTTTTGAAAAAAAAAAAAAAAAAAAAAAAAAGCAACTCTCCGACGCGTCTGTGCTGTCCCGCGACGCTAATCAAGCGCACCCACGGCTGGAGGAGCCATGGATCTGAGCATAAGTGTTGTTTTTGAAGACTGAGCTCTTTCTAACCTACTCTGGACACCGCCTGTTCTTTTTTCTTACCGATAATGTCACGGATGCGTGTTTGGCTACGAGAGGAACAGGACTTTTCAACCTTCCTAAAGAAGAGTGCACTCGCCAGAAGTTGGAATTTCTTTCCGGGATTAAGCTAGCTACTATATCAACCAACCTGATGGATGCTTGGTGAACCTTGGCCAGAATCAAAGTGGATTAACTTTTATAACCAACACGAGGGCCATAACGTAAACACCCGACGATGGGGAGGCCATGCTGAGCGGTGAGTCAATCAAAACGCGTGTTAGCGTGTGTGTTAGCGTGTGTGTTAGCCATTTATGAAACTATGTTGCACGTGTCAACTCCTTATAACTGCATTATGTGAAGTAACTTCACTTTTTGCAGCAATATTTATATTTATAATACTGCAAATGTGGAATGAGCGGAGAGAGGGGCGGAGTTAACTGAATCGAAGCGTCTTGTCTTCCGGGTAGGGAAAATACCCCCAAAAATACTTATATTTCTCTCAAAAATGAGTACTCCATAGTGATAGAGGTACAATATATCATATATATGCCTATACTTTACTTTGGAATGGCTAAAATAGCATGATACAGATCCTTTAATAATTTTTTTTTGTTAAGTAGTAAAGGAAAAGGATTAAATACAAAACACTACAGTGCAAATAAATCTGAAAAGTGTGCAGGATTTCATCCTCACTGTTGCAGACAACAGACCACAGACAACAGTGAGGATGAAAAACACAATAAAGGTATGCACAGCTTGTCTGATGACGGGCTGAATTTACAATTGGGAGAGTACAAGCTGTGTGGATCTTTATTTTGTTTTTCAAATGTTGTCACTTTTTCTGCCTGAGAATCTGGTGTCTATATTTCTGGTCGCCCCACTGCAGTCAAAGAGTTAAATGACTTTGTAGAGTGCACAGTATATCAATATAGTACGCACTTGTGTTTGAACGGCAATGTTTTGTTGAAGCACCATTTTAAAGGCTTTTGTTTATTACTGTTATTTAATTTAATACTTTATGTACTTTTAAGTAATGGGGTGTGACAATATATTGATTTTGCGATATATTGCGATATATTGTGGCACGGTACAATACCGATACTTTGTAATCCGATACTATACTTCGGATGACGTCATGCTTATTAATGACCCACATCCTGCATATTAATGAGGCAGCAGTGCGTCACTGCTTTCAGTCAATAGAGGCCAATAATGACCAAGAATTCAGTCAGAAGTAGAGGGCAGCACTTGGACCAAACACTGTCACACAAATATAATATATTTGACTTTTAATTTAAAAAAATATATAATTATGAATAACATTAATTTGTGGTTGCATATTCCTTTTGGGCAACAGGGCTGTGGTTTCTTGTTTATTTAACTGTAAATGAAGTGATGCCACTCACAAATCAATAACCCGTCAGGGATCATTAATTCCTATACAACATTTTTTTTGTAAAGGGATACAAAGAACATGAAAACAAATGTAAATCTTGACTAATATGTTTTTGTACCATGTTCTTCGGGAAGTAAATCGGGATGTATTGTAGGTTATTTTTGTACAATATATCAATTATTGGCGTAACGTGGGATTATCGTTATTGTGATCCATGTATCGTATATCTTATGGAATCGTGAGGTATCCAGAGGTGCCCATCTGACTGAGTTTGCAAATGAAGAAACTATAAACACTAGAAGCATATTATGGGGCGGCGCTTATGAGCTCCAAGCATCTGCCCACTCTTTTTAGGCATCACAACTGTTCTTTTCTTGTTTTGTCTTACCATCTGCTGAACACTGTGAAACTCAGATGCTCTAATAAAATGACAGATGAATTATTAACATTATCTTTTGCACAAGTGGATTTCTTAAACCTGGTGCTTGTGCTCGTTTCAGGGGAAGCTCCACGACCCTCACCAGATGGGCATCATCCCTCGCATCGCCGAGGACATCTTCAACCACATCTTTGCCATGGACGAGAACCTGGAGTTCCACATCAGGTCAGGAGAGGCTTGGGATCGAATATAAAGGGAACGTGACCATGGAAATGTGCCATTTTGTTGGGATCTAGCAAACATTATCCAGGAACTAACATGGAAACAAAACAAAGAAACATGTTCTTCCACTCTTCCACAGGTGTCCTACTTTGAGATCTACATGGACAAGATCCGTGATCTCCTGGACGGTGAGTGCTAAAGTCATTCATTTCCACAGTAATTCGGTTTGTTCTGTGCTGGTTTGTCCTAAATGAATTATCTGCCTGTTTCAGTGACCAAGACCAACCTGTCTGTGCACGAGGACAAGAACAGGGTCCCCTACGTCAAGGTCGGTCTCATTAAATTAGCTAATACATTATATATTTACCCTGCTGTTTATGACTATTCACTGCCACTTTTATAGTCATACCCTTTTATTAACAAGCTTTTAAATGATGGCTTCTAGTTCAAAGGTTGTTCAATGCTTTGAGGAAATGAGGAAACTCTTCTTAATTGAGCGGACCTGTGACTTGGGCTCGGATGTGTACATTTAGGAATTGAAGTTGCCGAGAAGGCACTGACATTTGTAAAGAGTATGGATTAGAATTCATCTGTACAGTGACCGTGACAATGCAGTCAATAACTGGCAGAGAGACCAAAGCATTGTGTTGTTGTGAAGTTTAGGAATCACAAGGCATAAAAAAAAAAATATCTGCTGAAAAAGTTTAAATATCTGTGTGTTAAAGGAACGGTCCACCGTTTTTACATACTGAGATAAGTTCTTACCTGAGCTTAGACGAGTTGATGCGTAACTGTCTGGCCTTTGTGCGTGCGCTCAGTCATGCAAATGTTGTTAGCATTTAGCCGCTCTCAGCAAAGATATCCAAACTGGGGTGAAGTTGGAAGCTACCAAGCTGTTCCACGTTTTCCCTATTTGAATACAGTTACGTGAGCTTTTACACAATCCAAGTCTAGTTACACAAAATTAAACATGTCGATTTTCTAAGTGGATTAAAAGGGGAACTATATTGTGAGGGGTAATAACACCTGGAGTACTTTGACAATATTAGTGTGTGGACGTCGAAGTACTCCAAGTGTTATTACGCCTCAAAATATAGTTCCCCTTTTTATCCGCTTAGAAAATCGACATGTTTAATTTTGTGTAACTATACTTGGATCGTGTAAAGGCTCACGTAACTGTATTTAAATAGGGAAAACTTAGAACATCTTGGTTGCTTCTAACTTGATCCCAGTTTAGAGCTATACCTATGCTGGGAGAGGCTAAACAACATTTGCGTGACTGAGCGCAAGCACAAAGACCAGACAGTTACGCATCAACTCGTCTAGGCTAAGGTAAGAACATGTCTCAGTATGGAAAAACGGTGACTGTTGCTGTTTTGTTTTGGCCACTATTTTAGTTTTAAAGGCATTTAAATCAACAATAATCTGTGGGAAACCACAGTTTTTACATTATGTATTGCAGATTTCGTTCTTATTTGGGTCATGACTTGGCATCCAGAGGGGATAATGGGCCCCTACTCAGTACCATCCGGCACCTCCAGCCATGCATCCCAGGGCCCCACAAACATGGTTGCATAGAAGAGATCAAAACTCCTTCCCTCAAAATGCAGAAAACATTAGCATTTTTAATTCATTTCCTAGGGGAGAATTCCCAGACCCCCTTTTCAGTAAAAATATCAATTCGTAATTGGCCATTATTTAGATGATTTAATATCAACAAAACAAAACAAAGAGAAGAAAAACAGGTTTGTACAAACTTGTTTACCTAATGAATTGTAAATCTAATCTCAACCTAAATCTAATCTCCTTGAATTATAGTAGATGATTGGGGGCATATAATGTATAACGGGACTTTCCTTTTCACTATTTCTTAAAAATAACCAATTATTGCTCTGAAGTAAATAACAGCAGTGAAATGAATATTAAAGGAAAGTACAAAATGTTTTGATATATGATTCCTCTTGCTTTAGGGCTGCACTGAGCGCTTCGTGTCTAGCCCTGATGAGGTCATGGACGTGATCGACGAAGGGAAGTCCAACCGTCATGTGGCTGTGACCAGTGAGTCTTTTTACAAAAAATATGATGCACAATAATAACCGTCTGAATACTCTATAAAACTTTATTTGTTCAATAAATATTTTCAAATCGGCTGAAGGAATTGGACAGATGGCAGTGAGCAAGTGTCCAACCAAAGGACCATTTTGAAACTGATAAAAATGACACAAGCTGTTTGCAATAAAAAAAATGTGCAAGGGGCTGGTAGAAGCCCCACTGCCAGAATCACAAACAATCCGCCACAATCACATTAAATCAACAAATTTTCATTTATCAGTGCAAATACTCAGCTTTTGTTGTTATTCCATGTATCCGGATAAAGTTAATGTTGTATCTGCACAATGCATACCATCGTTCTATAATTTTGCATCTGATAACAATTGTGGAAGTAGGAGAGTCAATCTATGTTAAGAAAGCTGAACCTAGCACTCAGTGGCTTCGTTTACATGGAGACCAAAAATCTGATCATAATCTGATTTCTGGAGTTCTCAGATTATTGAAGAGACACGTAAACGGCATAATCTGATATACATTCTCTGATAAAGATGTAATCTGATTTCTTTCTGATCATTTTCACTTGTGCATTAACTAACCAGAAAAATGAAGCAAAAAGGCCAAACTAATGTCACAAAGGTTAAAAGACATAAACATTTAATTAAAAATGTCTCAAAAGCTATCCATTAAATCAGCCATTCCCAAAGTCCGGGACATCGCGGCCCCCTTATCAATCCGAAAATCTCTCTGGGCCCCCATATCATAAAAATGTACTCTGTTCTAAGGAATTTTCTATTATTACAGCTAAAATGACATAAAAAGCAACATCTAGCAATGATGGTAAAGCTAAATACTGGTTCAAACTATTACGTGTCTCCAAATAAATGTATTTACCTTTTAAAATGAATTTTTTTCAATGTAGTTATTTTGTAGACAAGCTTTGGGGGCCACCAGGGGGCCCGGACCCCACTTTGGGAATCACTGCATTAAATAAATTCCAGATGTGTTTAAAGTGAAAACACACTGTGCAGCCAATAGTTGAGTGGTTAGAGCTGCTGCACATATGAAAAATATTGCTCCATCTTCTGAGTTGTGGGTTCGAGTCCCAGCTTGAAGCATTTACTAAATTGTCTCTACAGCTCTTCCCTTACATCCTTAGTAACAGTTAAAGCACAGTTTGTACTATTTGTATTTAACAAGATGAGATCACTACAATTACGAAGACAAATAATGCACAGTTGACTAGGTGTGAACCCTGGACCTTTGACTGTCTAAACCATAGACTGTTAAAAAGAATAGACAACTCTTCCTCACTCCTCCCCGTTTACCATAATGACCACGTTCGAGGGGGAAATCATGGCGGATTTACAGACTCCTCCTCCCCAGCTCTGACGAACCATGTTCCTAATAAGGGCATAAGGGCGGGATCTTCACTGTAGACTCGGCCCTTGCGTGACGTGTAGCTCGCGCAGCTCCAATGCTAACAGTCCGACCTCCGTTAAGTAGGAGATTTTAAAAAAATTCTTTCGAAAACCAGCCTGGTTTCTTTTTTTGTGACTAACCCAGCGTTATCTCAGGAGGAATATGTAGCCATAGAAAGTGTTAAAAAAATTGAAACCAGGCGTTAAAGTTGTTTTTAACGTGTCTAAAGTCCAATGCTTTTCAATGGGGGCCTAGCGACGATATGGAGGTACTACAGCAATGGCGGAGCAATGGCGGAGCAATGGCGGCCTCCAGTGTTGCGGTCATAAAGCAGAGCAGCTAGCGGCCATTGGTCTAAACCTGGGCTGTCGTGCACAGGAAGTGCAATGTCACATGGAGCCCTTTGACTCCAAGTCTAAATATGGAGGAGGGGAGTACATTCAGTTGCTCTACATATCCAAAACTGCTCTGGCTCATGTAAAATCTGGAGTTTTAGATAATCAGGTTGAATATAAACGGTATGGCGGTATGGCCTAGTTTCCTTTGAATTCTGCTAATCCTGCAGTTTAGAGCTCTACATTCGAGCTCTATATTCTTTCTAATGTTTACAATGTGCCGTCTACCAAAAAGATTAGATATACAGTAAAAATTGCTGGTCTCATCACAGCCACAAGACAACTCTCCAACACCTTTGCGCATTTATCCAAGCATGAGCCGCTGGTTCCTTGCTGGAGCGGCAGAGATTGGCCAGTGAAGCATGCGCTGATGTTATATGGTGTTACATAATATTTCACTTTTCATAAATCATTTCCAAAACACGCTCCGGGACGTGATGAAAATAGATGCTGATGGAGCTGGAAAATTCAACATCTCTGCTGTTACTGTTGGCTCCTTATCACAAGCAAGCAGCTAACCTAGCTACAGCGCTATGTTCATGCTCGCTGTGGAATTGGCTATCTCTCCAAACCAGAGGATTAAATACATTTGTAGTTAACATTTGGCTGTGTCAACTTGATTTAATCCTGCCATGAACTCTTTGACCTATGTTTACCTATATATCCATTTTGCCAGTCTTGTGCCAAGAACTCCTATGACAAGTTCTACCAACCACCATTTTTATATTGCTCACTTGTTGCTAGTGTAAACAAATGTTAAACACCGAAGGAAAAGGGTATTAACTGCTTAACTATTGCAATTTTCTTGGCGTTTTTCTGTCAGCTGGGACAACAGGGATTAGCGTAGCGTTGTAATGTAGCTACTGTCCAAAGTAGCGACCTTCCAAGTACTAGTATGTAACTGTGATTAGCTTACAAGTCTAACATACACAATGAACTATAAATAGCCTGCTAGTGTTAGAACTTAGTAGTACAAAAAATGTTTTCGTTTTTTTAGGTTGTTTTTGAGTTACAATTTTTATGTCTTGTGTATTAAACACATTTAACCAATTTAAGTCCAAGTAAAGCAGACAGTGCACTGGTTAGTATGGCGCTTACTGCCCGGTAGTACATGACTCGTGCTGCATTTTCAAACAAAGTGTAACTCAATGTTAGTAGCTTTGCTGGGACAGTGTTGTGATCAACGTCAGTTGCTGATGATACAACGGACATGCTTTACAGATGTATTTAAGCTAGGTGTTTTTCTGGTTTAGCCACAGTTTACTCCAAGTTTACACCCAGGTTACTTAGTGTTATTTGGGTCAATGTCATACCCTTTTTAGGCCCGGTTCTGATGTTATTTTGAACTAGGCCTGGTGGTACTTAGGACATATGGTACTGGGTGTGAAAAGTTTAAGAATCGCTGTGATAGACTAGCCTGGGAATACCCAGACTGCTGTGTGCGCTCGAATCTTTTCGAACTTCACAACAGCCTGGGGATCATGGCCGAAATCTTCGCATGGATTTGGGGACCAATCACAGAACGAGGAGGGACGGCAAGACGATGACGCGCTATTCGACATACGGAAGCATGTAGTTTGTTTACGGATATCCAAAAAATAAAAACGTTTATTTACGGATCCAACATGACAGCAGCAGACGCAACGCCATCTTTCGATCAAACTTTATACCATATTCTAAATAGTTTAGCTTGAAAGTTTACAGCGGGTACGTCACATGTCATCTGATACGATGATACGATTGGCTATGGCTACGTACAGACGCATGAGAGACATTCAGCCCAATAAACGGCTAAGGACAATCGTAAACCACACTCTCCTACGAGAAAATTAATTGGTGGTCGCCAGACTAAATATCACTTTGATTTTAGTCTGACGTTAGCCAGGCTAGTGATAGACAATACTAGAGCACATAAATATTGTAAAGTGTTTTTAGGGCGGAAACAACTCATCATTATTGAAATAGTCAACAACTATTTTAGTAATTGATTAATCATTTTCTGGTTCACACAGACTTAAATAGAGCAAAAATGACATGAAAATGTAGTATTTTTGATGAAAACCTACTTTGTTTTTATAGTTAGGGTCTGTAGTGTTTTGTACATTGTAAATTTGATGAATATCTGTCTGTGTCTCATCCAATCAGAAAGCAGAATTAGCGCTAAGAGCCTCCAGCAAACACTTTAAGTTTACTCCATCAGCATGTCCTCAAGCGGCGCAAC
The DNA here is from genome assembly GCA_007210695.1 of Neogobius melanostomus. Classification (NCBI taxonomy): domain Eukaryota; kingdom Metazoa; phylum Chordata; class Actinopteri; order Gobiiformes; family Gobiidae; genus Neogobius; species Neogobius melanostomus. The sequence continues at coordinate 1,339,225 of VHKM01000448.1, read as the reverse complement.
TTTAGCTTTATGTGATAAAATTTTTCCTACACCATTCACAGCCAAGCGAATAATCGATTAATTGTAAAAATAATCAATAGATTAATCGATTACACAATAATTGTTAGTTGCAGCCCTAGTGTTTTTACTTTCCTACAAGTTAACATACATTTTCAGAGCAGTGTCTACAGTGTGTATGGTAAAGTGCAGTGTCAGGCTCGTGCTGCAGTTCCTGTGGGGAGCTGCTGACTCACTGTTCTCCTCTGACTGTCTGACACCGACCACGTCTCACTGCTGCAAAACAAACATGCATTTACTGTGCAAGGTGATGGAAAATTTCTTATGAAAGGTTGCAGTATGAAATTAATACAGGTAGAACAAGGAAGGACAAGATAGAAATAGCACGGAATCTTTTATGGATAATGTACCGTGCGAGGAAAATGTATGTGAACGCTTTGGAATTTCTCACATTTCTGCCTAAACTGGTCATAAAATGTGAGCTGATCTTCATCAAAATCATAAAAATGAATAAACAGTGTCTGCTTAAACCAATTCTACCCAAACAATACATGTTATCATATTTTTAATGGCCATAACATGTAAACATTCACAGTACAGGGAGGAAAAAGTAAGTGAACACAGGAATCTCACTAAACTGCAACAGTTTTGTAAAGCTCGGTTCAGGTGAGGGTTAAGAGGTTAATAACCGCTATGTTACTGCACTTTTGCCATACTATTTCCATCCTATTACCATGCTATTAAACTAATTACAAACTAAACTAAAGTGGCACAATAATAGACAGTTTAATCCACTTATAGCAGCCTGAGTCTCAGGACCAAATGAAGAAGCAATGAATCCACATGTTACTTTACAAATTGTGTCAAAACAAGACTTAACTAGATCAAGGCTATACAGAACTACGTAAATTAGGACTACCATGACTAAAACTTACCGTGTACAGTTACCATGCATTCTTGTTTCAGTCTGTGTTAAGATGTGTACATGTCAGGCAGATGGAAGCCTGTAATCTTATGCCCTATTATGAGCCCTTTACCATAATGGTGGTGTTGTTATGTTCTCTCCACAGACATGAACGAGCACAGCTCCCGCAGCCACAGCATCTTCCTGATCAACATCAAGCAGGAGCACGTGGAGACGGAGCAGAAGCTGTGTGGGAAGCTCTACCTGGTCGACCTGGCGGGGAGCGAGAAGGTACAGCCAGATTTTATTTTTAACATCAGTTCTTCGGAAGTTACGCTGTCGAATGCCGTGCTCGAGTTGATATCTCAGGTCTTCAGTTTGTAATTAACACAAAGGGACTCTCTTTTGCCTGCACAATCCCCTTGACTTTCCAGTCAAGTCCTCAGTAGTGCAGCCTCCAGTTGTTAAGGTGAGACACTGCAGGTGAATAGGGATTTATTTATTTATTTTCAATTTAGAGAGATTAATTTGAACCTTTTGCTACAGTGAAGATGCCGCCCTTATGCCATTTTTAGGAACATGCTTCGTCAGAGCTGGGGAGGAGGAGTCTGTAAATCCGCCATGATTTCCCTCTCGAATGTGGTCATTATGATAAACGGGAGGAGTGAGCAGACGCTGTCTATTATTTTTTACAGTCTATGGGCGTTATACTGGCCTATAGGCTGTGACCTTATGGATTTGGGTAAAGATGAACTGGAGAAATGCACTTGGTTAAGGCGGGGTTAAGAGGTTTTAAAGGAATAGGCCACCATTTCTAAATACTGAGATATGTTCTTCCTTGAGCTTAGACGAGTTGATGTGTACCTGTCTGGTCTTTACGCATGTCCTCAGTCACGTAAACAGAGCACTGACGGAGTTAGCATGTAGCCTCTCCTCCTCTCCTCTATGTGGCCAAACGGAGGTGAAGTTAGTAGCAATCAAGCTTTTCCACGTTTTCCCTATTTAAATATGGTACGTACTTTGACGTTTGCGCAGTAATATTGTCGTAGTACTCCAGGTGTTATTACGCCTTGCAATATAGTTCCCCTTTTTATCTGCTTAGAAAATCGACATGTTTAATTTTGTGTAACTATACTTGGATAGTGTAGGGTCATGTAACCGTATTTAAATAGGGGAAATGTGGAAGAGCTTGATCGCTTCTAACTTCACCTCCGTTTGGCCACATAAAGGAGAGGAGGAGAGGCTAAATGCTAACAACATCTGTGCTCTGTTTACGTGACTGAGGGCTTACCTTATCTAAGATAAGGTAAGAACATATCTCAGTATTTAAAATTGGTGGCCTATTCCTTTAAGAAAACACTCAGCCATATGTGCAATATTGTGACATTCTGGGATCAATTGCTAAAAATGAATGATTACTTTCAACATTCGTTGACCTTCTTTTTGGGGACTTATGCCATTTTGACATAATCAAAGGCTAGTATATGAATCTATTGCTTTCTGATAGCATGTAAACCTGTACTGGGCTGATTTTACTCTGCTTATTGTATGGTTTGTCACTTCATTACTCATAACATCTTGATATTCTTGAACTGTTGAACGTTTCCCCTCTGAGCCTCTTGTGTGCTGTGTTCAGGTGAGCAAGACCGGAGCTGCTGGGTCTGTCCTGGATGAGGCCAAAAACATCAACAAGTCCCTGTCTGCCCTGGGCAACGTCATCTCCGCCCTGGCTGAAGGAACGGTACGAGACCTGACATTTAGTAATCTGCTCTTCAGATCTTCAGATACTGTGGCAAACTGTCATCCTCTGTGTACTGTGAAGTTAACTGATATATGTGTGTGTGTGTGTTCTGGCCTGAAGAAAACCCATGTTCCGTACCGAGACAGTAAGATGACCCGGATCCTGCAGGACTCTCTGGGAGGCAACTGTCGCACGACCATGTTCATCTGCTGCTCTCCCTCCAGCTACAACGACGCCGAGACCAAGTCCACACTCATGTTCGGACAACGGTAACAACAACGCCGCTAAAACTGAAAAAAAAATAAAGTTAAAGACCTGGATTCAATTTACATTTTTACTAAAATAATAGTTTATAGGGATGTCATGATTCTGAATTTTTGAGACGTGATTAATGAGAGGAAAATATAGCGATTTTTACTTTAGTTGTTTCTATTCCCTATACAACTTTTGAAAGAAATCTGTCCGTTGGGATAAACCAGTCATATTTTTCTTTTTACAAAGAAACAACATAACATGGTTAAAAGAGAGAAATAAATCAGTTTAGTCACATTTAATACCAGTATACCAAGGCTTTGTTGTCTGTTGTAACATGATGTTTCTCTGTGACAGTGCGAAGACCATCAGGAACACGGCCTCCATTAACCTGGAGCTGACGGCCGAGCAGTGGAAGAGGAAGTACGAGAAGGAGAAGGAGAAGAACAAGGGCCTGAAGGAGACCATTCAGAAGCTGGAGGCCGAGCTCAACCGCTGGAGGAACGGTCAGAAACATACCCATTCATAGTTTTCTGAACCTTACTTTACTTTTTTTGTAATATATATTTCATTAGCGTACCCTCTCTGTATCCCCCCTTTATTCAAAATTACAAGAAAAAAAAAACCATTTCCCATGATGTAAAAGTTGTTTATGGTGACACTTTTTTGTCTTGGGTCTTAAGGCGAGACACCGCAGGTGAACACACCGATTATTCATGCAGAGGTCAATGGTGAGATTTTTAGCTAGTTTTCTCCCTAAACATCTCCAAACTGCTTCTTTTATGACGTGTGGTCCGCTAGCGAGACTTAAGTTTTCAGGAAATCAATATCGTGTTTCCCGCGCTTATTCATCCACGAATATCGACATGTTTGGTATCCATGTGTAGCGCGAAAGGCGACCGAGCTGACTGTCACCAAAATATGGTAATTTCCATTCTGGGAGACTGCAGCGGCTAAAATAAAGTCAGAGATATGCATGCACAAGGGCAGACAGTACAGAAATGTAGGTTGCGTTTTCCTTGTGCCTCATTTACATTGAGTACGTTATGTATTCAGCATTCAGGTTTACACAGTGACTGTACGTCTGTCATCCGTCATGTAAGAATGTAGGCTTTTAATCACATGTAAGTACAGTAAGTAATGCCAGCCTCTATAAGAGCTTCTATCCACTTCCTACATTTTGACTTGATTTTTTAAGCAATGCTTAGTGTTTATGCGTTTACCTGCGCCTCAAGAAACAGTTGGTCTGTCTCTCCTCCTCAGCTTGTCTCTGTACTCCTCTCTCCACCTCCTCAGCTTGTCTCTGTTCTCCTCTCTCCTCCTCCTCAGCTGTCTCTGTTCTCCTCTCTCCTCCTCCTCAGCTTGTCTCTGTTCTCCTCTCTCCTCCTCCTCAGCTTGTCTCTGTACTCCTCTCTCCTCCTCCTCAGCTTGTCTCTGTTCTCCTCTCTCCTCCTCCTCAGCTTGTCTCTGTTCTCCTCTCTCCTCCTCCTCAGCTTGTCTCTGTTCTCCTCTCTCCTCCTCCTCAGCTTGTCTCTGTTCTCCTCTCTCCTCCTCCTCAGCTGTCTCTGTTCTCCCCCCCCTCGCGTCCTCTCTCTCCTCCTCTGCTTGTCTCTGTCTCCTCTCTCCTCCTCCTCAGCTGTCTCTGTTCTCCTCTCTCCTCCTCCTCAGCTTGTCTCTGTTCTCCTCTCTCCTCCTCCTCAGCTTGTCTCTGTACTCCTCTCTCCTCCTCCTCAGCTTGTCTCTGTACTCCTCTCTCCTCCTCCTCAGCTTGTCTCTGTTCTCCTCTCTCCTCCTCCTCAGCTTGTCTCTGTTCTCCTCTCTCCTCCTCCTCAGCTTGTCTCTGTTCTCCTCTCTCCTCCTCCTCAGCTTGTCTCTGTTCTCCTCTCTCCTCCTCTGCTTGTCTCTGTTCTCCTCTCTCCTCCTCCTCAGCTTGTCTCTGTTCTCCTCTCTCCTCCTCCTCAGCTTGTCTCTGTTCTCCTCTCTCCTCCTCCTCAGCTTGTCTCTGTTCTCCTCTCTCCTCCTCCTCAGCTGTCTCTGTTCTCCTCTCTCCTCCTCCTCAGCTTGTCTCTGTACTCCTCTCTCCTCCTCCTCAGCTTGTCTCTGTACTCCTCTCTCCTCCTCCTCAGCTTGTCTCTGTACTCCTCTCTCCTCCTCCTCAGCTTGTCTCTGTACTCCTCTCTCCTCCTCCTCAGCTTGTCTCTGTTCTCCTCTCTCCTCCTCCTCAGCTTGTCTCTGTTCTCCTCTCTCCTCCTCCTCAGCTTGTCTCTGTTCTCCTCTCTCCTCCTCCTCAGCTTGTCTCTGTACTCCTCTCTCCTCCTCCTCAGCTTGTCTCTGTTCTCCTCTCTCCTCCTCCTCAGCTTGTCTCTGTCTCCTCTCTCCTCCTCCTCAGCTTGTCTCTGTTCTCCTCTCTCCTCCTCTGCTTGTCTCTGTACTCCTCTCTCCTCCTCCTCAGCTTGTCTCTGTTCTCCTCTCTCCTCCTCCTCAGCTTGTCTCTGTTCTCCTCTCTCCTCCTCCTCAGCTTGTCTCTGTACTCCTCTCTCCTCCTCCTCAGCTTGTCTCTGTTCTCCTCTCTCCTCCTCCTCGCTTGTCCTCCCTCCCTCCTCCTCAGCTGTCTCTGTCTCCTCTCTCCTCCTCCTCAGCTTGTCTCTGTCTCCTCTCTCCTCCTCTCGCTTGTCTCTGTCTCCTCTCTCCTCCTCCTCAGCTTGTCTCTGTTCTCCTCTCTCCTCCTCCTCAGCTTGTCTCTGTACTCCTCTCTCCTCCTCCTCAGCTTGTCTCTGTTCTCCTCTCTCCTCCTCCTCTGCTTGTCTCTGTTCTCCTCTCTCCTCCTCCTCGCTTGTCTCTGTACTCCTCTCTCCTCCTCCTCAGCTTGTCTCTGTACTCCTCTCTCCTCCTCCTCTGCTTGTCTCTGTCTCCTCTCTCCTCCCCCACTGTCTCCCCTCTCTCCTCCTCCTCAGCTTGTCTCTGTCTCCTCTCCTCCTCTCAGCTTGTCTCTGTACTCCTCTCTCCTCCTCCTCAGCTTGTCTCTGTACTCCTCTCTCCTCCTCCTCAGCTTGTCTCTGTTTCTCTTCTCTCCTGCTGTCTCCTCTCTCCCTCCTCTGCTTGTCTCTGTACTCCTCTCTCCTCCTCCTCAGCTTGTCTCTGTTCTCCTCTCTCCTCCTCCTCGCTTTCTCTGTACTCCTCTCTCCTCCTCCTCAGCTTGTCTCTGTTCTCCTCTCTCCTCCTCCTCAGCTTGTCTCTGTACTCCTCTCTCCTCCTCCTCAGCTTGTCTCTGTACTCCTCTCTCCTCCTCCTCAGCTTGTCTCTGTTCTCCTCTCTCCCCTCCTCCCCCTCCCTCCTTCAGCTTGTCTCTGTTCTCTCCTCCTCCTCGCTGTCTCTGTCTCTCTCCTCCTCCTCAGCTTGTCTCTGTCTCCTCTCTCCTCCTCTCGCTTGTCTCTGTACTCCTCTCTCCTCCTCCTCAGCTTGTCTCTGTTCTCCTCTCTCCTCCTCCTCAGCTTGTCTCTGTACTCCTCTCTCCTCCTCCTCAGCTTGTCTCTGTACTCCTCTCTCCTCCTCCTCAGCTTGTCTCTGTTCTCCTCTCTCCTCCTCGCTTGTCTCTTCTCTCTCTCCTCCTCCTCAGCTTGTCTCTGTCTCCTCTCTCCTCCTCTCTGTTTCTCCTCTCTCCTCCTCCTCAGCTTGTCTCTGTACTCCTCTCTCCTCCTCCTCAGCTTTGTCTCTGTTCTCCTCTCTCCTCCTCCTCAGCTTGTCTCTGTTCTCCTCTCTCCTCCTCGCTTGTCTCTGTACTCCTCTCTCCTCCTCCTCAGCTTGTCTCTGTACTCCTCTCTCCTCCTCCTCAGCTTGTCTCTGTTCTCCTCTCTCCTCCTCCTCAGCTTGTCTCTGTTCTCCTCTCTCCTCCTCCTCAGCTTGTCTCTGTTCTCTTTCTCCTCTCTCCTCCTCCTCCTCAGCTTGTCTCTGTTCTCCTCTCTCCTCCTCCTCAGCTTGTCTCTGTTCTCCTCTCTCCTCCTCCTCTGCTTGTCTCTGTACTCCTCTCTCCTCCTCCTCAGCTTGTCTCTGTTCTCCTCTCTCCTCCTCCTCAGCTTGTCTCTGTACTCCTCTCTCCTCCTCCTCTGCTTGTCTCTGTACTCCTCTCTCCTCCTCCTCAGCTTGTCTCTGTCTCCTCTCTCCTCCTCCTCAGCTTGTCTCTGTTCTCCTCTCTCCTCCTCCTCTGCTTGTCTCTGTACTCCTCTCTCCTCCTCCTCAGCTTGTCTCTGTTCTCCTCTCTCCTCCTCCTCAGCTTGTCTCTGTACTCCTCTCTCCTCCTCCTCAGCTTGTCTCTGTTCTCCTCTCTCCTCCTCCTCAGCTTGTCTCTGTACTCCTCTCTCCTCCTCCTCAGCTTGTCTCTGTTCTCCTCTCTCCTCCTCCTCAGCTTGTCTCTGTTCTCCTCTCTCCTCCTCCTCGCTTGTCTCTGTACTCCTCTCTCCTCCTCCTCAGCTTGTCTCTGTTCTCCTCTCTCCTCCTTCCTGTCTCTCTCCTCCTCCTCAGCTTGTCTCTGTTCTCCTCTCTCCTCCTCCTCAGCTTGTCTCTGTTCTCCTCTCTCCTCCTCCTCAGCTTGTCTCTGTTCTCCTCTCTCCTCCTCCTCAGCTGTCTTGTCTCTGTCTCTTTCTCCTCTCTCCTCCTCCCTCAGCTTGTCTCTGTACTCCTCTCTCCTCCTCCTCAGCTTGTCTCTGTACTCCTCTCTCCTCCTCCTCAGCTTGTCTCTGTTCTCCTCTCTCCTCCTCCTCAGCTTGTCTCTGTTCTCCTCTCTCCTCCTCCTCAGCTTGTCTCTGTTCTCCTCTCTCCTCCTCCTCAGCTTGTCTCTGTACTCCTCTCTCCTCCTCCTCAGCTTGTCTCTGTTCTCCTCTCTCCTCCTCCTCAGCTTGTCTCTGTTCTCCTCTCTCCTCCTCCTCAGCTTGTCTCTGTTCTCCTCTCTCCTCCTCCTGCTTGTCTCTGTACTCCTCTCTCCTCCTCCTCAGCTTGTCTCTGTACTCCTCTCTCCTCCTCCTCAGCTTGTCTCTGTACTCCTCTCTCCTCCTCCTCAGCTTGTCTCTGTTCTCCTCTCTCCTCCTCCTCAGCTTGTCTCTGTCTCCTCTCTCCTCCTCTGCTTGTCTCTGTACTCCTCTCTCCTCCTCCTCAGCTTGTCTCTGTTCTCCTCTCTCCTCCTCCTCGCTTGTCTCTGTACTCTCTCTCCTCCCCTCAGCTTGTCTCTGTACTCCTCTCTCCTCCTCCTCAGCTTGTCTCTGTTCTCCTCTCTCCTCCTCCTCAGCTTGTCTCTGTTCTCCTCTCTCCTCCTCCTGCTTGTCTCTGTTCTCCTCTCTCCTCCTCCTCAGCTTGTCTCTGTTCTCCTCTCTCCTCCTCCTCGCTTGTCTCTGTTCTCCTCTCTCCTCCTCAGCTTGTCTCTGTACTCCTCTCTCCTCCTCCTCTGCTTGTCTCTGTACTCCTCTCTCCTCCTCCTCAGCTTGTCTCTGTTCTCCTCTCTCCTCCTCCTCAGCTTGTCTCTGTACTCCTCTCTCCTCCTCCTCTGCTTGTCTCTGTACTCCTCTCTCCTCCTCCTCAGCTTGTCTCTGTACTCCTCTCTCCTCCTCCTCAGCTTGTCTCTGTCTCCTCTCTCCTCCTCCTCAGCTTGTCTCTGTTCTCCTCTCTCCTCCTCTGCTTGTCTCTGTACTCCTCTTCTCCTCCTCCTCAGCTTGTCTCTCCCCCCCCCCTTGTCTCTACTCCTCTCTCCTCCTCAGCTTGTCTCTGTTCTCCTCTCTCCTCCTCTGCTTGTCTCTGTACTCCTCTCTCCTCCTCCTCAGCTTGTCTCTGTACTCCTCTCTCCTCCTCAGCTTGTCTCTGTACTCCTCTCTCCTCCTCAGCTTGTCTCTGTACTCCTCTCTCCTCCTCAGCTTGTCTCTGTTCTCCTCTCTCCTCCTCAGCTTGTCTCTGTTCTCCTCTCTCCTCCTCTGCTTGTCTCTGTACTCCTCTCTCCTCCTCCTCAGCTTGTCTCTGTACTCCTCTCTCCTCCTCCTCAGCTTGTCTCTGTTCTCCTCTCTCCTCCTCTGCTTGTCTCTGTACTCTCTCTCCTCCTCCTCAGCTTGTCTCTGTTCTCCTCTCTCCTCCTCAGCTTGTCTCTGTACTCCTCTCGCCTCCTCTTGAGAGACGGTCCTGGCTTTAGCTCTTTCATTTCAGTTGAATTTGTGCAGAGGAGACGAGACGCGGGCAAAACATCCAGGAAAGTTTATTGTTCCGACGGGTGTTACACTGTTTATTGCCCCACCGAAACACAGAAAAGCAGTTCCGCCTTGACATTAATGCTAAAACCAGTATTGGAGTTAACAATGGGTTGTGTATGAGGGATTTTTTTGGTCAATCCTTCCTCCTTTCAAAGATCGCCAGCTTTAAAACAGGGTATGCTTTGGCCAATCTCAAAGGTCTTTCAACACAAAAAAGAAGATAGAAATTAGACTGTGTGTTTATCATTTTTTTTATTCGGTGACCAACAAAAATGGAGCCTAAGTGGTGCATCGCTTATGTTGACCAGGAGAGGACGTGCCTGAGACGGAGAGGACCACTGCCGACGTGGTGAACCGCTTTGAGACCATCGAGGAGCGCCCCGTCCTGGACAACGACTCCTCCTCCATCGTGGTGCGCATCTCCGAGGAGGAGCGGCAGAAGTACGAGGAGGAGATCCGCAAGCTCTACAAGCAGCTGGACGATAAGGTTTTTGGCTGTGACAACGAGGAACGATGAACCCAAGCTGATGTCAGAATGGGTCAGGGCTTACTGTGTGTGTGCTTTGTTCAGGATGATGAGATCAACCTGCAGTGTCAGCTGGTGGAGAAGCTCAAGCAGCAGATGTTGGACCAGGATGAGGTAAACTATATCACTCTGAACGAATGTTGAACAAACTTTTCTCACCTGTAATTAAGAGTTTAGCACCAAATTTGACTATTATAATATAACATTGTTGTAAACCTTCAATTCAGATACTCAAACCCATTGGTATCAGAAGCAAAAGAGCTGGATTAATGTATCTCGAGTCTTAACTGAATTTTCATTGGGTTGAATTTTTTTCTCAATCTGATTACCTTTATACTAAAAAGTCAAACCAAAGCACTCCACCGCTTGAGTAGTATTTACCTCTCACTTTAGTTGATCTTTTCCAGATGTCTGTGCTAAGTTTTCCTTGAGTCCAGTGTCTGCTCTCTAACCCCTGTCTCCCGTGTGTGCTGCAGCTGCTGGCCTCGTCCCGGGGCGATGGGGATAAGGTGCAGGCAGAGCTGGGCCGTCTGCAGGTGGAGAGTGACTGCGCTAAAGCCGAGGTGAAGGAGGTGCTGCAGGCGCTGGAGGAGCTGGCCATCAACTACGACCAGAAGAGCCAGGAGGTGGAGGAGAAGGGCCTGCAGAACCAGCTGCTGGCCGACCAGCTCGCCCAGAAGATGGTACGCCTCAGGACTTCACACACGGGAGGGATCGGGAACAGAATAAAATAATTTACTCTTTAAAAATTCACAGCAGAAATAGTACTAACAATGCAGATCAATGCAATGAAACTAAGTGTGTTCATCATGGCTTCATTGACGTGCTAGCTGCCGATCGGTGGAGCTGAAAGCTTGTATTCACTGTGCCATCCCATCTGCTGCCTGCAGAGGGAGCTCCAGGCCAAATTCTCACCAATCCTGACCCCTTATCATGCTGTTTTGTCCCTATGTAGACATTATTTCAAACAATAAAACGCAAAATATCAATAAAGAGATGCATCATATGATTATTTTTTTGCTCTCAGGCCAGTCTGATGGAGCTGGAGGCGGAGCTGTCGCGCATGCAGGAAGTGAGCGGTCAGCAGAGGAAGAGGATCGCGGACGTCCTCAACGGACTCATGAGGGACCTGAGCGAGTTCAGCAGCATCGTGGGCAACGGCGAGATCAAACTGGTCAGTCACTACGCCATTACCAACTATCGACAAACATCACAATCTATACCAACAAAACAGATCAAACTAGGCGTCTGTCTTCACTCCACAAATATGACTCTATTTACCTTATTCCTGGGGTCGCTCGTGTAGAAACAAAGATGGGAGTCATTTCCGGTGAGATGCTGGAAGTCACGCTGAGCCATTGGTTTCCAGGGCGAGTGTGGGAATTAGGGGAAAAAATGGGGGAAAGTGTGGAAAATATTGGGGAGAAATAGAAAAAACAGGGGGCAATGTTTTAAAATACAATTTATAAAGTGTGACATCCCAATAGGGCTGCCATGGTCGTTTATTTACCAAGAAATATTATCTGCACTTTGTCCACCAGATGGCAGCACAAAACTACAGATACTACAAAGAAACCAACAAACCTTATGTTACTTAGAACAGTGGTCCCCAACCACCGGGCCGGGGACCGTTACCGGGCTGTGACGTATTTGCTACCGGGCCGCAGAGAAATGGGGAAAAAAAAAAGAAGAAGAAGAAGCATTTTCTCCTTTTTCTCTTTGGCCTGTCCACACGCCAATTAGCTCGTATATACGAAACTCCTGATAGAAAGTCTCCCTACAAATCCTTTGGACTCGAGTTCATCTGGTTTTATTACAGAGTCAGCGCAGCCTCGTGCAGCTCAATGTGTTACGCGCAGATCCAACGTCTTTCTGTCACCAGCGCCGCTGAGCGTGTGCTCTCTCTCTTTCCTCTCAGCTCGCGCTAATTTTTCCAAAAGCTCATTGTGTCTCACGAGTTTTCGTCACAACCTTTAATGTTTTCACATGACGGAGCCGTATTTATCCCACTGCGACGCAAACACAGGACACATCTCCATGTCTCCTGATGACACCAGGCCAATGGACGCACTTTTTAACTGCATTTTGGATATCGAATCCTGGATGACAGAAAACTTTCTCCAGCTTAACCAGGACAAAACTGAAGTTTTAGTCATCGGTCCTGAGGCCCAGAGAGAGAAACTTTTACCCAAACTACAGTCATTGTCTTTTAATCCTTCCTCACAGGTGAAGAACCTGGGTGTGATTTTTGACTCTGAGCTGACTTTTATTCCACACATTAAGAATATCACAAAGATAGGTTTTTACCATCTAAAGAACATAGCCAGAGTCCGCCCCATTCTCTCTTGGGCCAACACGGAGACGCTGATGCATGCTTTTATCACCAGTCGTATCGACTACTGTAATGCCCTGCTTTCTGGTCTTCCCAAAAAGAGTATCTCAGGTTTACAACTTTTACAAAATTCAGCAGCTCGTGTCCTGACAAAGACCAGGAGGCGGGACCACATTACACCGGTTTTAGAGTCGCTGCATTGGCTCCCCGTGTGTTTCAGGATCGATTTTAAAGTTCTTTTAATGGTTTTTAAATGTCTTAATGGTCTTGGTCCTTCTTATCTCTCAGAATTGCTTTTACCTTATGAACCTTCACGGCCCCTTCGCTCCACCGGCAGAGGTCTGCTAGTTATTCCTAAAGTCAACAGAAAGACTCACGGCGAGGCGTCTTTCCAGTATTATGGCCCTCACCTCTGGAACGACCTGCCGGAGGAGCTCAGGACCGCAGAGAACGTTCATGTTTTTAAAAGCAGGCTTAAGACCCACCTTTTTAGTTTAGCTTTTAACTGCTAGGCCTATTTATTTAATTGTTATTAATATTTATTTATTTATTTATTTATTTATTTATTTATGTTTTCTTTATGTATTTTACCTCTCGGCCTATTTTAGTGGTCCTTATATTCTTATTTTTACCTTTACTTTTTACTTATTTTAACCATTTTTATGGTCTCCCAGTTTCCTCTGGAGGAGCCCTCTGCCTCGGGAGCGGGGATTGGCTGTGGCTGCTGGGGTGCTGTCCTGTGGGTGTCTGGATGGAGGTGTGGTGTTTCTACCGCGCCTCCTCCGGGCGTCCTGTGTTGGTGCCCTGTGGCTGCAGCCGAGATGCTGCTCCCGATGCAGACGGCTCCTTGGATGGTGTTTCCTTACCTGGTTTATCTGTACCCAGCCTTACCTCAGCCTTATGTCCATTGTGTCCATTGTTTTACCTTGAGTGTGTGGTGTGTCTCTGGGAAGGTGGGTGGGGAGAGTGTGAGTGCGACAATGTGTTTGTATTTGTGGGAGGAGGTGGGTGTGAGAGAATGTTTTTAAATCTGTAAAGCACTTTGTGTTACATGAAATGTATGAAAAGCGCTATATAAATAAAGATTGATTGATTGATTGATTGATTGAAAGGAAGAGGAGAGATTGTGTCGTGGAGGCCTCTCCCTTTCTCTCCTGTGTCCGTCTCCCGCTGCAGCGCTGCGATCAAAGGGCTGCGATGCATGCTGTAAAAACGTGACCCATAGTCTGTGCACGTGTTTCTCAGCGCGCTCCCCCATCATTACATCATCATTACACTTTCATGTTCTAAGTGATAATCCATAGATAGAACTGGAAGTTGCTCATGGCCCTTGTGTACAGTATGATTCGGGGCAATAGTTTCTAGGGCTGGGACGATACACTTTTGTCACGATCCAATACTTAGGGCCGAACTAATACGTATTGCAACATTAGTCATTATGATAAGTAACATATGTGTCCAAATGTGTCCACAACAAAATGTAAATGACAAAACAAAGAAGACAAAAATGTCTCCAAACACATGAAAGCAGCATAAAAGCAGTTTATTGCAGATACCTGTAGCTTAGATTCAATAAAAAGCTAAACTAACTCATTTTATAAAATACTTCAAGAAACAAAACTTTGAGCAATAGTATCTGCAGCTGGAAGTGCAAACAAAAAATCTGCTAAATACATTAACCAGGACTATTTTGATGAGTTCATCCATTTAACTTAACATATTTCCTATAAGTATTGAAAGTATCGATACTTTGATAAAGTACTGATACATGGTATCAAAAAAAAAAATTGCGGTTTTCTAAGGCCGATGCCGATTTTTGGTGGATTTTTATTGGCCGATGCCGACATACTCGGCCGATATTTTTGACCGATATTTTGGCTGATTTGTCCAAATGTCTGGCCGATAGCCGATATTGTAAAATCCCCAAACTAAACTGTCCCGTTTGGTTCCAGCCAGTGGAGATCAGTGGAGCCATCGAGGAGGAGTTCACTGTGGCACGCCTCTACATCTCCAAGATCAAGTCGGAGGTGAAGTCCATGGTGAAGCGCTGCCGTCAGCTGGAGAACATGCAGCTGGAGTGCCACCGCAAGATGGAGGAGACAGGCCGCGAGCTGTCCTCCTGCCAGCTCGTCATCTCCCAGGTCAGACTCACGGAACAACATTTTCCAGTCTTGGAGAAGATATCCAAAATCCCCTCTGAACAAAGCTTTGTAACTAATCAGCAAAATAAAACCTGGCTCTATTCATTATATAGAATTCCTGTGAGAAAAATTATGCAATTTAAGTCAGTTTTCTGCGTTAATTGCCTGATTTGTATGTAGGAAAAAAAACAAAAAACTTGAGTAACACTGTATTTTACACTACCCTTGGTAGATTGATCGTACCTACCAAGTTTAGTATAATGTTAAGGTGCTCTGTAACAATGTGTAATAACTTGTACCTATAGGTTTCATACACAATATGGAATAATATGCATTTTTAGTTTGGAGGTAAATAATGTAAGACCCTGACTCTAACCCTAACCTTAAGCCAAGACAAACCTTAATAAGTGATTGTCTGTTTCCAGCATGAGGCGAAGATCCGCTCTCTGACGGAGTACATGCAGAGTGTGGAGCAGAAGAAGAGGCTGCTGGAGGAGAGCCATGACTCCCTGAGTGAGGAGCTGGCCAAGCTGCAGGACATGGGTTAGTCATATAATCATTTAAAGAGATGTGGTACAATGTGTCTGAACTGATCATCACTGTGTGTTTTCTAACAGACAACTCTCAGGCGGAGGAGAAGGACGGAGAGAAGGGAGAGACCGAGGTACTGACACTTACTAAATACCAGTGAATACGATTATTTCTATACGCCACCAGCACTAAGCCCTCTTCTTCCTATGTTAAACAGAAGGGCTCCCGGCAGCAGAGCGAGACACACCGCGGGCTGCACCACAAGCAGCTGTCCCGCCTGCGTGATGAGATCAACGAGAAGCAGAGGCTGATGGACGAGCTGACCGAGTGAGGGGCACTCTTACACCTGACGCATTGATACTATTACTGCACTGTGGGCTACACAAGAGAACTCACTCCTGTCTGTGTTTGTGCTCAGCAAAAACTCGGCGCTGCAGCTGGAGCTGGCCCAGGTCCGCTCCGACTTCGACCGCCTGAAGAGCCAGGACTGCACCAAGAGCGAGCGCCTGCAGGAGCTCTCGTAAGTCACTGCTACGCTAAAGGTGGAATGAGAAAGTCTGAAATATTTTCTCAACTCATTGTAAGGTCATTTTGAGACTAAGAAAACAAAAGTACAAGTTGAAACCTCATTCATATGATTGAGTCCTGACCCCGTGTTCACTGTTAGGTTTCTGCACGAGCGTCACGAGCAGACCAAACAGGACCTCAAGGGTCTGGAGGAGACCGTCGTAAGTTCATTCTGTTTGTAACTTTATTGTATTGTTGTATAGATACAGATGGCAACGTGTCAAACATGAGGGCGTAGCCGAGCCGGGGTGAAAGAAAACCTCTCATGGAAATCACAATTTCTCACTATTATTAGCCATACACACACAAAGTCAAGTCAAAATCAGGTCCATATGGATGTTTTTTGTCCAGATTGCCCACTAGAAGCGAGAAGAAGAAAAAACATCTCTTAAACTACCATTAGCATATCTGGCATGAAGCTAATGTTAGCATCATGGTTAGCATTGTCCGCCCCTGCACCATGTCAACACAAACACGTGCAGGGTCGCTATTGTTAGAAGCAGCAGACGGAGCTAGCTAACAGTTAGCGGCTAGCACAGTCAGAGTTTAGCATTATGACTGCTCACAAAAGATCGTGAACTGATAAACATCTGACTGACCTGCTCTGATGTAGCTGAAATCCTCAGGAAATTACAGTTTCTCAAATAATCCAATATTATCTTCAAGGAGCTGTCAAATTATATTCCTCCTTATGGTTACAGGCACCGGGAGGCTGTGAGGCGTTCAAGGGTTGCAGGAATTAAATCCTCTGCACTGTAAATTTAGTTCTAAATGGAAGTATTTTGGTCTAAATGCCAAAACACAGACAGTTTGGCAAGTAAAAGTATTTATTTACATTTTATAAATTCAAAAAGCATAGCTGAGGGCAGCTTTAAAGTAGTGGCAGAGTAATGGGAGAAGGTTTAGTTAGTTTTTTCCCCCCTCTTGCTGCTTCAAACATGACCATATACGGGCAATTCCAAAGATGCCGTCTGTATCTATACCTACCTGTCTTGTATTAAACCACCTGTGTTCCTTGTAAGGCCCGCGAACTCCAGACCCTCCACAACCTGCGCAAGCTGTTCGTTCAAGACCTCACGTCGCGGGTTAAAAAAGTAAGACATCACACACCAAACTCACATTTCATACTTTGTTTTTGACTCTGGACTCTGGGCTCTGTTTGGAACCTTTAAATCTTAGGAAAGATATTTTTACACATAATATTTGTTAGTAATTACTGATCTTTTCCCCACCAGAGTTCCGAAATGGAGCCTGATGATAGCGGGGGTCTTGCACCCAGAAGCAGAAGATTTCCTTTCTTGAAAACAACCTGGACCAGCTTACAAAGGTTCACAAACAGGTACCAACACTTACACAGCTTACGCATATCTGTACGCAAATTCATACGCCCTACATTATTGTGCTGAAGCTATTCATCAGGATTTTGCTATATCGACTATTACCGCAAAATCAAGAGAGCATCCGCGGCGGTCGTCGTAAAAAGCCTGTTTCCTTTTTGCATCACTGCTCCTCATGTACAGCTCAGTTCAACATCCAGGATAGGGGCGCATTTCACAAACAGGGCGCAAAGCAAACTTGCATTGATTCAGCCCCTCCAAGAATCATGCAAGTGTAGCACAACTGTTCCAATAAGCTGTAATTTCCTTGCAACTACTTCATAACTCTGCAATTTTCTGATCAATTCAATCCTTTTTATTTGTTCAATTTGTGCATTCAATTGATGTCAAACGGCTCCACTGGTTCCACATGTAGCGGGGTCATCGCGAGGGCTGCTGCCTCTCTCTCTACGCCCATCTCAAGCTCATCTCAGGCCTGACTTTTTAGCGTGCGGCCTGCGCTCCTTCCACTCTGTCCACGTCTCACCGGCTCGTGCGACCCCCCCCCCGCCCCGCCCCGCAACCTACCGCTACTGGCAGCGCAGTAGCATCGTGTGTCCACCCCTTGTCCTGCCCACTTACTGCGCTGGTATGAAGCTGAAGATACATAGCGTCACCACCCGTCTGCGTGATCGTGTAGTCTACAGTCTGTGTTTAGAAACACAAGATCTGGCCCCTAGTCTTTCTTCTTGCATTCTTTCTGTTAAGGCTTAGTAGTATCGGACCCAAAGACAGACACAAGACAGCAGTCAAAGTTCACAATTTATTTTCTTCACTAGTCCAAGCAAGGCGGATGGTCTCAGGTCCTCGGAGTCTTTCCCACACAGGCACTAGGAGCACAGGGGATTAAGGTAAGTTTCAGGTAATCAAAAACAGGTAAGTTTTAGGAGCCGACTGCAAAATCACCATCAGGCTGACGGAACAATCTGGCTGGGTCTTTCACTGCAGCAGCACACACACGCAGGGAAAAGAGAGTGGGGAACACAGGAGGACCAGAGACACTTTCTTTGCTACGTGCACTTTCAGGAGTCATGTTGCTGTTGAACCAGGTGCAGATGCTCAATGAATAACATAGAACAAAACCACTATTTTAATGTGATTTTAATGTAAAAAAAAATATGTTTAAGCCGTATATCATATTGTCATCGTTTTGGAGAAACGGCCTGGCACTTGATCCCCAACAATACAAAAATTTCCTACAAAATCCAAAAGAGATTAAGGCGAGTGAATGTCACGCAGTGGTCAATCAAATCAAATAAAACTTTATTTATCCACGCACACCTCCTCCAGCTGTTCTGGGAGGACCCCGAGGCGACACCAGGCCAGCTCGGAGACATAGTCCCTTCCACGAGGCCTCCTCCCAACAAGACATGCCTGGAGCACCTCCCGAGGGAGGTGACCAGGAGGCATCCGGAACAGATGCCCTAGCCACCTCAAATGGCTCCTTTCAATGTGAAGGAGCAGCGACTCTACTTCGAGCTCCTCCCGGGTAACTGAGCTCCTCACCCGATCTCGAAGGGTGCGCCCAGCCACCCTGCGAAGGAAACTCATTTCGACAAAGGGCAGCCCTGGCGGAGACCAACACGCACCGGGAACAGCCCTGACTGACTGCCGGCAATGCAAACCAAGCTCCTGCTGCGGTCATACAGGGAACGGACAGCCATTAGTAGAGGGCCCCTGACCCAATACTCCTGAAGCACCCCCACAGGGCACCACAAGGGACACGGTCGAACACTTTCTCCAGATCCACAAAACACATGTTGACTGGTTGGGCGAACTCCCACAAACCCTCGAGCACCCGATGAAGGGTATGGAGCTGGTCCAGTGTGCCACGACCGGGACGAAAACCGCATTGTTCCTCCTGGATCCAAGGTCCGACTATCGCACCCTGGAGTAGACCTGACCGGGGAGGCTGAGGAGTGTGATCCCTCTGTAATTGGAGCACACCTTCCGATCCCCCTTCTTAAAGAGAGGGACCACCACCCAGGTCTGCCAATCCAGGGGCACTGTCCCCTACCGCCATGCGAAGTTGCAGAGATGTGTCAGCCAAGACAGTCCTACAACATCCAGAAACTTAAGGTACTCAGGACGAATCTCATCCACCCTGGAGCCCTGCCACGGAGGAGCTTTCTAACCACGTCGGTGACTTCAGCTTGGGTGATGGGCAAGCCCCCCTCCGAGTCCCCAGCCTCTGCTTCCTCATCGTAAGACGTAACAGTGGGATTGAGGAGATCCTCGAAGTACTCCTTCCACTGCGCAACTGTAAACAGTGTTGGTGAAGCACTGCTTCCCCCTCCTGAGGCGCTGGATGGTTTGCCAGAATATCTTCCAGGCCGACCGATAGTCCTCCTCCATGGCTTCTCCGAACTCCTCCTAGACCCGAGTTTTTGCCTCTGTGACCGCACGAGCTGCAGCACGCTTGGCCTGTCAGTACCTCTCAGCTGCCTCCGGAATCCCTCAAGCCAACAAGGCCAGATAGGACTCCTTCTTCAGCTTGACGGCATCCCTTACTTCCGCCACCACCGGGTTCGGAGATTGCCGCCGCGACAGGCACCAGAGACCTTACGGCCATAACTGCGAGCAGCCGCATCGACAATGGAGGAGGAGAACATGATCCACTCCGACTCCATGTCCCATATCTCCCTCTGAATCTGGGTGAAGCTCTTCGGAGGTGGAAGTTGAAGACCCTACTGACAGAGGGATCCACCAGACGTTCCCAACAGACCCTCACAACACGTTTGGGCCTGCCAGGTCTGACCGGCTTCCTCCCCTGCCAGCGGATCCAGCTCATCACCAGGTGGTGATCAGTTGACAGCTCAGCCCCTCTCTTCACCCGAGTGTCCGAGACACGCGGTCGGAGATCAGATGACACAACTACAAAGTCGATCATCGACCTCCGGCCTAGGGTATCCTGGTGCCACGTGCACTTATGGACACCCTTGTGCTCGAACATGGTGTTCGTTATGGACAAACCGTGACTAGCACAGAAGTTCAATAACAGAACACCACTCGGGTTCCGATCAGAGAGGCCGTTCTTCCCAATTACCCCCGTCCAGGTCTCACTGTCGTTATCCATGTGGGCGTTGAAGTCCCCCAGTAGAACAATGGAGATCCCAGTCGGAGCACCATCCCCTCCCAGGGACTCCAAGAAGGCTGTGTACTCTGCACCGATGTTGGGCCCGTAGGCCGAGACAACGGTGAGAGACCTGTCCCCGACCCGAAGGCGTAGGGATGCGACCCTCTCGTTCACCGGGGTGAACTCCAACATGTGGCGGCTGAGCTGGGGGGCTATGAGCAAACCCACCCTTGCCCGCCGTCTCTTCCCGCGGGCAACTCCAGAAACATGGAGCGTCCAGCCTCTCTCCAGGAGTTGGGATCCGGAACCCAGGCTGTGCGTGCAGGTGAGCCCGACTATATCTAGCCAGTACCGCTCAACCTCCCGCACAAGCTCAGGCTCCTTCCCCCAGCGCGTTGACGTTCCATGTCCCGAACGCCAGAAGCTGCGCACGCGGACCAGGTCGTCGAGGCAACCGCCTTTGACTGCCACCTAGTCCTCTCTGCACCCGACCCCTACGGATCCCTCTGCGGGTGGTGGGTCCACAGGAGGGCGGGCCCACATCGTCCTTTCGGGCTGTGCCCGGCCGGGCCCTGTGGGCAGAGGCCCAACCACCAGGCGCTCGCATTCGAGCCCCAACCCCAGGCCTGGCTCCAGGGTGGGGCCCCGGTTGCGCCTTACCGGGCGACGTCACGGTCCTTGATTGATTATCGTCCATAGTGCCAAGTGTTCTGAACTGCTCTTCGTCTGACCCGTCACCTGAGACTTGTTTGCCTATCAGGAGCATAATGCCCCAGACGACATAGCTTCTAGGATCATTCGGGCACTCAAACAACCCCACCGCATTAAGGCAGCAGTTCACCGTTTAGTGAATGAAATTTTTTTTCAGAGGGATGTTTTAGTATCTAATTCCTAGTCTGCTTTATTGGGCTTTGAATGTAAAAACAGTAATGGTATGAGCCAGAAAGAATTGTTTTCATATTTTCCCTAAATGTTTGACTGAATAAAGCACAATTGTACATTGTAAAAAGTGTTGTATGCTCCCCTCCGTAACAAACCTTCTACCCCTTCGCCTTGTGCGGCAGCTGGTTCGTGACAATGCAGATTTGCGCTGCGAGCTTCCAAAGCTGGAGAAGCGTCTGCGGTCTACTGCTGAGAGAGTTAAGGCCCTGGAGACTGCACTGAGGGACGCCAAGGAGGGTGCCATGTTGGACCGCAAACGCTACCAGCAGGAAGTGGACCGCATCAAGGATGCCATGAAGGCCAAGAGCAACATGCGGCGCCCTCATGCGGCACAGATTGGTACTGCACATTTAATTAGAGGATAGCAGTATTACTGGAAATGTCTTAATACGACTCATCCTTTATTCTTCAAAGATAATCAGGATTTCAGCAGGGCATTAAAAAGCATTTCAAGTCATTCAAATGAGTTTTTGGGCAAAATTAATGTCTTAAACATCATTGAAAAGTATCACATTTAATTCGAACTGGCATTTTTTCCCCCATTTTTCCAATTTCTTTTACACAATTCTTTGTCATTTTTGCTCCCATATTTTTCTCATTTTCCCAATCTGTTCCCGTGATTTTTGCTCATTTTTTATTACTAATATTTGCTGTACTTCCTCCCTTTTTATCCCCATTTTTCCCAATTTATTCCTGATTTTTTCTTACCCTATTTTTTCCAAATTCCCCCAATTTATTAATCATTTTTGCCCAATTTTTCTCCAGTTTATTCCCCTTTTTTCCCTCCATTCTTGACCCATTTTTCTTTTACACATTTTCCTTTAATTTTGCACAATTTCTCCCAATTTTTCCTAGCTTTTTCTCTTCTGTTGTGAGCACTGCTTTCATAGGCTTACTACCGAATCAATTTAGTATTTGCTCCCATTTTAGTGTTCACTGATATTGTCTGGGAAAGTCAGCATTATACAGTAGTATAATCTAATGTGGACACCTGAGCCTCTGTGTTTTGGTCATTTATTTTAGAATAAAGTAAGAGACAGCGGGCCACTACTGGACGGCGCTGTTAAATTAACTTTGTCCTTTCTCTCGCTCTCACAGCGAAGCCAGTGAGACCCAAGCAGCTGCCCGTGTGCTCGCC
This sequence comes from Neogobius melanostomus, assembly GCA_007210695.1. Taxonomy (NCBI): domain Eukaryota; kingdom Metazoa; phylum Chordata; class Actinopteri; order Gobiiformes; family Gobiidae; genus Neogobius; species Neogobius melanostomus. The sequence goes on along the minus strand of VHKM01000448.1, from coordinate 1,317,478 downwards.
CACGAACCCGTTCTACACGTATATTCGGGCCACGGAGCAGGCCAACGCCTACAGCAACGCCCTGTTCCAGAAGACGGCCGCCCCGCAGAGCAGCAGTGCGGTCAGCGTCACCCCCAACTCTGTGCAGACCAACACGTGAGTCCAAACAGGAGGCTCTTATAGGGAGGATCGCTGTTATTGTTTATTTCCGCGATTTTCACCAGATGTTTTGGTGACTGGTGGGCAAACAGCTGATTTTTCCGAGCTTGAAGAGCTGTTTATTTAAATCAGTGTTTTTCAACCACTGTGCTGTGGCACACTAGTGTGCCGTGAGATATTGTCTGGTGCGCTTTGGGAAATTATTAAATTTCACCTAGTGGGTCTAAAAATATATTTTATCCGCAAATAATGTGCCATTGTCGAGTGTCTGTGCTGTCTAGTGATTGGCAGAGTAAATATGTAACTCTTCCATATCAGTAAGTGGCCGCAGGTAGCTAATTTCTTTGAGACAAGAGAATTAGTGACAGTGGCATTGTGGCTAGCAAGACTATACGGTGTTCCTATTCAAGACACTTTGATGAGAACAACTTTATATTGTGAATATAGGCTACAGAGTTAAATTTTTTAACATTGCCTCGTTATGGTTTCAATGAAAAAAATGTGCCTTGGCTCAAAAAAGGTTGAAAAACACTGACTTAAATCACAGATCTTTTACAGCGCCGATCTTTTCACAGAAGCAATGCTCTGTTTGTGAACGATGTTTTGACTCACCATGAAACTATTATTATCTATTAAATACATTTGCGTTGCCCACCAGTGCTTCGGACGTGACGACACGGCAATCCCCCTAATTGCTTACTGCAGGGGTTCTCAACACTTTCAATCAAAAGGTCCAAACAATGAAAGCAAGGCATGTTTATTTATGGCGCGCATTTCGTACACAAGGCAACTCAATGTGCTTGAAATTGACAAAGGTCCGAAATATTCTTTTCTTTTTTAAGAAAACAAAAGTGGTCATTGCACTAAAACTGCAAACAAATAGTAAACAATGTAAAATGCATTTGTGTAATAATTTAATGATCAGAGTGCCTTTTAGCATGAGGAAAAATACATAATATTGGAATTTATTTAAGAAAAAACATATTAAGAGTAAAAAGCAAGCCTATGATGGAACACTCTAGAGTTTTAATGAGAGACATGGTGCTGCCTGTCGTCCGTGAGCTCCTAAAAGGAGGTACAAAGGTCTATTGGGGACCTCAGGAGCTTATTATTAGCAGCTGTGTCCAAAGGTGCCCCTACAGGCCAAAGCTGTAACTGCACTTATGGTAACGCTACACACTCTGCTATGGCAATAAAAGTCACATAGAAATGAGTAGCCCTTACCTAAATATATAGATCTGCATTCATTTTTGTCATTTTCATCTTTCAGAGTTTCCACAGCACTAGGCTACAGAGCAGGCAAATACAACGGGGACATCCTGGAGTCCTTCCCTCTCAACATCGACAACGGTCAGTTCAACGGCTTTATTCACCACTTGGCTCGGTGGCATTTTGTGAAAGTAAATGAACCGAGGAATGAAGATATTTCTGTTTTGTGTCTTAAAGGCAACAGCATCAGCGACACGAGAGACATCAATGACAACAGGTGAGGATGAGAATAGAGTCTGTGTCGTTAAAGTCCGAATCACATCCATATTTCCATGACCAAAAAATCCATAATGAATTTAGTCAACTTTATATTATTGTATTCACACATACTTAGTCATGTTTACAGTTTTTTTTTTATTAGCTGACAAGCATACCTGGAGATATTAGTCTTAGTTTTTCTTTTAGTTTTACTGTTAGTCAGCAAAATAATGACTTTGACTAAATTCATGATTTAATATTTGAATCGAGGATAATGTGTTTCTTATTGTTCTTGTGTTTGTGCACAGGCCTGAGGTCCACTGTGGCAGCCAGGCGGATGACTCAAACCGACACTACATCATCCAGCAGCAGGAGACCGCCGCCAGTTAATGCAATGGTCAGTCTATTCTGGTTACTGATTCTTTCACACCGACTACAGCAATGACCAGACTACACTACACTGTCATCAGTTAGCAAACAAATCAGCCACTCCAATCATTTCATCAATTGGAGTCCTTTGAAAATATTATTTGGATGCTGTTCAGTTTAATTTTCCCTTTGCTGTGTGTTTGACACATTGCACTATACTACCAGAAGAGGGTGCTATTGGATTGAATTTCCAGTGACATGCTGGAACAAATATTCTTTAAAGCAGTACTAAGTAACTTGTTTACCTAAATAAATCCTTTTCGTAGTCCCTCTGGGGGTAATACAAGTGTTAATGGGATGATTGGGGGGTCTTTCATCTCCCCCTGGTGTCTCTGGCCAGAAAACCATGCTTGCAACTTGACTGCCACCGGGGTGGAGCAACCAATACACACTAATGGAATCACGGAGAAGAAGCTAACAGGCTAACGGCTAGCGCCACTTTAAACAGTATTTACAGCTAAGTTTGAGTGAAAAACATTATTTCCATTGTATAACTGGATGTACAACATCCCTCTCTCCCTTCACCTTTTCTGTCAGCGTAGTATTTACTCTCCAAGACATTTAATAAGTTAAAAAATCGTAACTTGCTACAACACCTGCAGTTCCGCTTATGGGGCAAGAGCTACTTAGTAATGCTTTAAAGGGATATTTCAGGATTTTTGACATAGGGCCTCATTTCCTAGTTATCCAGAGTTTTATTTTTTATTCATGCAGTCCTTATATTTGAAGAGTTTAGTGGTGCTAGGCTAGTGCTAGGCTAGTGCAACTCTATGGTAACTAGTAGCCTGCATTAAAAACAGTCTGACCCAAGCACAGTGCCCCAGTCTGTGTTGACTGAATCATTTTTTGAAATATAACCATTTTGCATTCATAAGAACTTATATTTGAGCAGCATCAGCTTTCTGGTTGTAAGCTACGCAGCGACGGAGTTATCTGCTAGGTTACCGGATCTACAGTCGTTTGTTTACCTGCGGCCGGCATTACTACACATGGAATTCACAAAGAAGCTTTCTACAAATCAGATATGGATATGGACTACCCGATGATTTTGAAGAGGTTTTTAATGCAGGCTACTAGTTACCATAGACATGCACTAGCCTAGCATCACTAAACTCTTCAAATATAAGGATTGAATGATACAAATAAAAATCTCCAGAAATCAACAACACTCTAGGAACTAGGAAATGAGGCCCTATGAGGCCTTATGTCAAAATTCCTGAAATATCCCTTTAATCTCTTACTCCCCGAGTTAGCTGAGTGCATTTTCTCCTGTTCGGCTTTACCAGAGCCGGTTTTTCGTATACGCAAATTACGCAAGGTGCGTAGGGCCCCCGCAGCTGCAAGGGCCCCGCATCTCAGTCAAACTACGGTGTTGTTTCACTGATTAATCAATGCGTTGTTATGGTGACAGGCTCTCTGACAGCCCTCACTCACTCTCCGCCTACTTTGCTGCGTTTTAGTGTTATTGTGGCAGTCTGCTGAAGTGAATGTGCAGGAGAGACCTACCGCCTTCTCCCCGTCACTTCCAAGGCGCGAGTGCTTCTCCCCTTCGCGTCCCCGCTTATCTGTCTGTCTCCCGGTGCTCGCCTTCCCTCCTGCGCGGGCCTCGGCTGCATGTCTCTCGTGTCCCGGGCGCTGCTCTCATGTTTTCTCTGCGTGGACTCGGGTCTGCATCGCCACACACTCATTTAAACTCTTTTCTTATTGTTTCTAGCGGAGTATCAGGACAGTAGTTTGGCGAATAGACGAGAGTAAAGCCGTTTGACGTGGCCTTTTTGAATCCACACGGTTCTCATGAGCACAGTTACTTACCGTAACTCTGGTTCTCTGAATGTGCCGTCTAAAACGAACTGGGCTACCACTGTCTCAGTGGTGAGACAGAAATAACCGTCAGGTGCAGGTTTCAGTTAGTTTTAAATCAGCGGTTCCCAAACTGTGGGTCAAGAACCAAAGGGGAGAGAATGTGACCATTTGCCATTTACATTTTAAAAAGTGGGAAAATTAGACTAATGTTGTCCTAAACCCCAGTCTGAGAGTGGCTAAGTGGCTTAGTGGTTCTCACACAGAGGGGCAGGGCCTGAATTGAGGTCATTATTTTCCACTTCTACCCTGCACTACTGCACAGTGGAACTGTTTTTGACCGTAAACAGGTTCACTCTTCGTTGAATAGCCATGGGATGCGAACTGTAGGGCCCCCGTGTGGAATTTTGCTTAGGGCCCCAGAAGGGCCAGCACCGGCTCTGGGCTTTACCCAATCTAAAAGCTTCTCGACTGGAGAATTAATCTTGTACAATTTTTATTTACTTTACTTTATTTTACATAAAACTGATCCTATTTTTTTTGTCATGTTTTGCTGCATTTTTGTCGTGTTTTCTTAGGGTTTTTTGATCGCGTTTTTTGTTGCTTTTTCTTGGTCACTTTTTTGTTGCAGTTTCGGCACATTTTGGTCGCTCTTTTTCCGCTTTTTCCGTTGTTTTCGGTGTTATAGTGACACTTTTTCGCTTTTAGATTTGGGTAAAGCCGAACTGGAGAAAATATATATGCTTGCTTAAGAGACTTAAGAGACTTAAGAGACTTAAGTATTTTCATATTATTACACAACAGAAACTAAAAAAAAAAAAACAAGCTCAGGCACACCTTTTCCTCTGCTAAACTGTAACTCTGACCTTGTGTGTGTTTCAGATTGTGACCGATCACTGTTCCTGTCCGGCCTGCATGCTGCCCTCTCTCTCCTCTGCATCGTCACTACTCTTTCACCTGTACTTTGTAGATGAAGCCCTCCTCCCCCCGTCCTCTCCCATAAAATACCACTCCAGGAGCCAGTCCGGCCTTCGTCCCCCTTCAACCAACAACAGCATTGTTTTTTTTTTTTTTTTTGTCCAACTTTGTCCAACTCCCCGTGTCTCTTTCGTTGATTCCCTCGCACCTGCTTTCTTTAGTCCCGTGCTGTAAATAACAGTCCGTACACACACTAGTATGGGGTTTTCTGACCAGCAACTGTCCGCCACATTGCGCGCACAACCACGTGGGAAGCGTTCCCCTGGGCATACCCGACCCCTCTCTCCTCCATAAATTAACCTGTAGTGTGTTAACGGCGGCGCGTAACAGAAGAAGCTCCACTACGCGCCGCGTGCATGTCGCTTAGCTTAGGGTTAGCTCGTCAGTCTCTGCATGTGTCACGGCTCTGAGCTCTGGTATGGCGGACATGGCTGAGCGACTTGGACAGATGCTGAAGCGGTTTAAACCCATGCCCTTTAAAAAATAGATTTCATTCCAGGGTTTGTTTGTTTTTTTTCTTCTGGTTGTTGTTGTTGTTTATTTGTAAGATAGAAATAGACAAAAAAAAAAAGTGCAAAAATGACATCAGGGAAAGTCAACCATTGCGATGTGTATCTTTGTAAATGCTTAGAGCTTTTCTCTTTACTGTGAATTTGAAAACGTTTCGGACAATTCCTCTCATTGTACGTAATTGTAATATCTTTACTAACCAGAAAATGTAATCGTTAATGTTTGGTATAACATGAATTCATTCCTATATCGTGGTTAAAGGACGACCAGAACTGCTAGAACAATACCTTCTGTAAATTATTATATAAATAAATGTAGTGATCTAGAAATGTTAATATATTTATATTTTACAAAATCCTTAAGTATACGTATATTTACTTTACATTTCTGTATATCCATGTGTTCATTTATTTATTCATTGCAAATGTCAAATTGAGTGAATGCAACTGTGCAGGGGTTCGAAAAATTCTACTTTTTGAAAGAGTTCTATTGACAAATGGCGTGTCATTTGTGAAGCCCAGTTAAAAATATAAACTGTTACATACATGTCAAAATTATGATCAATAATAGAGTGGGTTGGTGAACTCCATTCTGAAAGCAGATTGGAGGATTGGTTAATCCCGCCCACTTAATTTGCATATGGACACAGAAACACAGCAAGTTAATGAACGATATCCGTAAGCGTGGAGTTATTTTGAGATTTCTACTTTTATTTATTTGTTTATTTATTGTTGTGGCAGTTCTGGCTCTCCAAAGACTTTTTTCCCCCCTAACAAGCATAAACAAATCTAAAATTATCCATCATAAAATAAAACACATAAAACCGAACCAAACGTTATTTTGCAAAGTGGAAAAAAAAAAAATGTACACACCATTATTGTGAGCGCTGTGAAAAAGTTGCACAAACCAAAGTATTTATTCAGTTAAATATAAAGTCCAACCAAAAGTTATCCGGTTCTAACATCATCTCAAAAGTAGACATTCTTGCAACAGAAGGACATCAGACTTTAAAAGTGACTAGTTCGCCGAAATGTATCAAATGTATCATCGTTGCTCCAAAATCAACAGAGCCGTTCCCAGCTGCAAGTGGCTTGTGCACATATATGGGGCACCGCAAACCACTAGGGGGCCCCCAAAAGCTGAATCAAGCGCCTTACTTGTGGAGAATTGTTGTGCAATATTTTGTGTAGATTTATTTTATTATTACTGTTATATTATGTATGCTACATAATATTCCTTTTTCTTGTTTTTCTCCGTTAAACAAGTGGCCGTCCTAAAATGTCTGCCGTGGGGCCCCCTAAAAGCTAGAAGCGGCCCTGGTAATCACTAGCATGTTACAAGTCTGTGCTGAAAGTTGAATGTCAGGCTCCATACCATTCCAAAATCAGACCACTTGCTTATGTAATTCAACAATTTCTTATAGTTTTTTTTTTTTTACATTTTTTTGAGTGTGGTACTAACTTTTAGGAAGGCCTTGTCCATGGATGCATTTTGGAACGTGGGATTTGTTGAAAACAGGAAGTTGTTTGTTGTCCCAAACTTAGCAGCCACTAGTTTTGAGGACTGTCAGAATGTTGCCGTTTACCTCCTCTATAAATAAAAATAAAAAATCCTGACCAGCCAATCAGGATAGAGGAAGACGGCATTGGCGTGTGTGAAAACGAGTCAGATTCAAATGCATTTTTGAGCGGATGATTTATGCTAGGAAAAGAAATAGTCACCAAAGTCAACCAATAGCATTTATTTTCCTATCCCTAGACCTTCTATATATGTAAAGCTTGGAGATATAAGACGCGTTATTGTATATTTTGTATGTAAACGAGATTTAATTTAAGTTATGATTGTAATGGTTGTTCTTTTGACAGGTGAGCCACTGCTTTGGCTCAAAAAACGATGGGTCATCATTTGTAACATTGTAACGTTAGGTCAAATATCAACATGTAACATCTCAGGGCCGTGCATCCGCGATCGCCGATCATTTTATTGGGACACACACGACAGGCTATGTCATATATAACTTGACAAGAAAAGTGATACGTTTTCTCTCCTAAATGTTGATGATGTTTTTGTTTTCAAAGCGTGAACACAGCGCTCATGCTTTTTCTATGGGTCCAATCATGTATAAGTATCTAAAGTGGCAAATACCTACTGTTCCCTGTCTATTTGAGCCACCATTATGTACACATGCATTATCAACCTGTAATTAACCATGCTAAATGCTAACGGGATGTGTCCGGAGGTTCCCAGATGTTGTTATTTCCCTCCCCCGTATATATTATTCTGCCGCGGCTGTAGCGTCGACATGATGAGAACAGATCTGTACATACCACCCTCACTCTGCTGTAAACTCTATGTGCTGTGTGTTGTAGAGCAAATATCAATAAACTTGTAGAAACGATGGCGCCGTGTCGTTTGTTACGGGGTCGAGTGGTTTTAAGATGGATTCATCACATGTTATCTATAGTCAGAGTCACACGAGTAAAGATAGAAACTCCGCGGACGTCGGTAAATTTAGTGGTGCTCATTCCAGTCCCTGCAAATGAAGTTGGGGGTCCCTTATCAGCCGGAGTCTCCCATGTGCCAATACCTTAGGTGGAAGTGCCACGTGTAATCCTTCCTGCCAGCAAGGCCAAGATGTGGTGGCAGAGGAGGGATTAAATCATCAGAAACTGGGATGTGTCAGTGTGGTTCTGTCATGAGACTGTCGATGGCACAATGCAGCTGCAGCAGGGCATAGGCTACACCAGGGGTCTCACGGTCATTTGGAGCAGGGGCCAAAAATATACACAGTGTTGGTCAAGGGCCGCCACAGACTAGACCTTTTTTATACATGCTTTTCAGTCATGTGACTTTTGTTGTTATGGCGGCCATTTTGAATACCAAAGTAGAATTATGCAGTACTACAACATGTAACAATATCTCAACTCAGGATGAAATGAAAGACAACTGATTGACAGTGGCATTTTTATGTTCTCATAATTGCTCAAGAAGATAAAGTAAAAACACGGCCCCAGAGACGCACGTTTATGTGAAGAAACCAGTAAGTCAGTGTTTAAGCTGCTCAAGATGTTAGCATGCTACCAGTTAACAGAGAAAGGTTTTCTGTTTCCTCTTTGATGAGTTAATTTAGTCTGAGGAGTGAAGCAGATCTTTAGTAAATCCTGCTGACAGACAGCGCTGCTACGTCTGTGCCACATTTGCTGGTTATATCATACGTGTGCTCTCTGGTTCCGTGTTTTAAATGTTATCTTGTTGAGCAATGATTACGAGGACATAAAAATGCCACTGTCAATCAGTTGTCTTTCATTTTCATCCTGAATTGAGATATTGTTACATGTTGTAGTACTGCATAATTCTATTTTGGTGCTCAAAATGGCCGCTGGAACTATGCGTGATGTCATTGGAAATGCATGTATAGAGGAAATAATTGTTTTTATTGCTATACAGTTGTGCTCAAAAGTGTACATACCCTGGCAGAATATTAGATTTTTTGATTATGAAAGATAACAAGGTTTTTTCACTCATAGTTAGTGGTTGTGTGAAGCCATGTATGGTGAAACAACTGAGTTTGCTGTTTTTAAATCATAATGAAAAAAGAAAAAGTACCAAAATGACCCTGATACAAAGTTTACATACCCCAGTTTTTAATGCTGTGTATTGTCCCCTGTGACATCAGTGACAGCCTGGAGTCTTTTGTGGTAGTTGTGTTTGAGGTTCTTTTTTTTTTCTGATGGTAAAGCAGCAAAAAGCCTCCAGTTCCTGTAAGTTTCTGGGCTGTCTTGCATGAACTGCACGTTTGAGATCTCTCCACAGTGGGTCAATGATATTGAGGTTAGGAGACTGAGATGGACTAACGGAACCTTCACTTTATTCTGCTGGAGCCACTGGCATCAGCGAATCACCTCCATATTTCACAGTAGGTATGGTGACCTTTTTTGTTGTCAACAATGCCAATGATGGCCTATTATGGACTATGATAAAAAGTGATGAAAAGTTGCGGGAGAGTCTGGGAGCGACAGTTCAAGGCTCTCAGTCTGCATTGCTCCTATAGCCTTTCCTCCTGAGATTCAAGCAAACAGAGAGAAGAGTTGACAAACTCTTGGCGATCCAAACTACAGACCACACCTCAAAGGACCACAGCTCGCGCATCTGACGATGTTCGGAAACTAGATCTCCGGCTGCCACTCAAGAAAGGACTTATCCATAAACGTCTGTGGTCTGTCATGGACCATGTCTGCTCCCTTCACAACAGGACCAACAGAACATTTTACTTTTCATACTTTATGACAGATTTGTCTCTTCCACATCTTATGAGTAAGTTCCCTGGCAAAGTGAAGCTGATTTCTGGATCCCTAGATCAACATCAAATTGTGATCTTTGGGTCTCAAGGTGCGTTCAGACCGAACGTGCGTCCACGCTCCGTCAGCCTCTAGTTGGACGCCAAACATTGCCGCTTCACACTCGCGAGAAACGCCCGTTTGCTGGCGCGTGAAGTTTTGCAAGCGTCATAATTAGGAGGCGTGTCATACAACTCAGGCCGAGCGCAAACTGCGATGATCAACTTCTCCTCCATGCTGCAGGTCAGGGGCGCAAATACCGCAACTACCCCCCCCCCCCCCCTCCCACACACACATGGCTCTTTGATGTTTTTTTTGTTTTTTTTAAGTAAATAAATACCCTCTGAATTGACTTTATTTTAACGAAAATGTCACTATTTCACACAATATAACATCGATATTTCCCTCTATAGAGTTTATCACAAAAAAACAATCACACGGCCCGATTAAGCTTCTGTTGCTTCATTCACGTAACTTTTCCTCTGCCCCTCTCTCTCCCTCGCGCAAGAGGGGAGAAAACATCACAAGTGAAAGAGGTGTTTTGCTTCAACACGATCTCCTCTGTAACCGTGTTTATTATTTGATTAGGACTTTTATTTCTCAAACTTGTTGCCTTATGCTCACTTTGAGCTCGTGGGGCTGCAGCAGCAGCGGTGGAGATGACAGTCCCTCTGCACTCCTCTCTGCCCCACTCCAGCAGTGACTTTTGTTTCGCAAAATAAGCATGCACAACTAAAGTGACGCCCCTCCCCAAAGAGGAATAAAAAAAAAAACACTTCACCACCACGAACCTGTTCATATCGTTCACTGTAAAGACTCGTTCAAAAGAGCCGGATCGTTCACGACCGACACATCACTATTGGCGCCGCTATGAAAGGCATATATTGCGTATGCCCTTTTTGCTCCACTGCTGCAGGTAACAGGTGACGCTTGTGCTCACTATTTGAGCCCAGTCCCTGATTGGTTAACAAGGCGTAAATGATTGCACGTGTAGATTGTGATTACTTGAGTGCATGAAGCAGTGGGCGTGGCATCGCTGCTCTGTACAGCGCTGCTCTCACTGGTTTTGACGCGCATTAATCCTCATCTGCTCGCATTTGCAACGCTTCATACGCGCGGACATCTTTGCTTACATTTCGACGCGCGTCGAAGCACGTCTACATAGGGTTAACATGGAAGTTGGTGGCATGTCAGCGTTTGGTCTGTACGCACCATCAGAGGGTTACACTGAAGCACTGTGGGAGAGTCTTCCCTGTAAAATGTGGCCTGATGTTCTGTATGTCAGTGTGGGACCGCCCCACCTGAGTGTCACTGAATGATCTTGTTATTCTATGTATAAATGATCAGTGTGGGACCGCCCCACCTGAGCTTTGACTCTCCTCTTCAGGTCATCTCTTCTTCTGCTGCAGACTTTTGACAGTAAATGCAACCAATGAGCAACAAAAAGCAATGAAAAAATGTGGCTAAAATGAGAAGAAAACCCAACAAAAAACGGATGGTAAAAAAATATTTTAAAAAGTGACAACGACATGAGGAGAAAAAATCCAGTTATTTGAGTTTTGTAGGTCTTAGCTTTCAAATGGGGTGTTACACTGGCCTATAGGATTTGGGTAAAAATGAACTGGAGAAAATGCCCTCGGTTCAGGCGGGGGTTAATAATAAGATTAAATGCATAGACTGTTAAAAAGAATAGACAGCTCCTCCTCACTCCTCCCCGTTTACCATAAGGACCACGTTCGAGGGGGAAATCATGGCAGATTTACAGACTCCTCCTCCCCAGCTCTGACGAAGCATGTTCCTAATAAGGGCAAAAGGGCGGGATCTCACTGTAGACTCGGCCCTTATGTGACGTGTAGCTCGCGCAGCTCCAATGCCAACAGTCCGACCTCCGTTAAGTAGGAGATTAAAAAAAAAAAAATTCGAAAACCAGCCTGGTTTCTTTTTTTGTGACTAACCCAGCGTTATGTCAGGAGGAATATGTAGCCATAGGAACCGTTAAAAAAAATTGAAACCAGGCATTAAAGTTGTTTTTAACGTGTCTAAAGTCCAATGCTTTTCAATGGGGGCCTAGCGATGATATGGAGATACTACAGCAATGGCGGCCTCCAGTGTCGCGGTCATAAAGCAGAGCAGCCAGCGGCCATTGATTAAATGTCAGAGCCGCCCATTGAATTATATAGAGCCGTCGCACCGGAAACAAACACACACGAGGCAGGATATCAAAGTCACAGCGGTGACACGCTGTTCGTCCACTAGAGGGAGACAAAAGCCTGTTTGCACTGTTCGTTATAAATGGCCTGAAGGAAAAATAAGAAAAGTGAATCTCTTAACCCCCACCTTAACCAAGCCCATTTTCTTCAGTTTGGCATTACCCAAATCTAAAAGCTTAAAGAGTACCTAAACAGGCGTGCCAAAGCCTTTCCCCACCCACAAACAAAAGTCAAAAATTGCTGTGAAAGAGGCGGTCTCTGAAGTTTGCGGGTGACATGCGGGGGGGTGAGTGTGTGGGCCTTTGCGTTGGCACAATCACAGCAGACAGATTACGTGGGAGGGACTTGCACTGTCAATTGTCCTGCAGGGGCAGGACAATTGCTGGTGCGGCTTACGGCGCCCTCACACCAAGAGCGGCGGAAGAGAAGAGAGCGGCGAGCTTCCATACATTCCCTATGCTGCCTGGCCTCCGGAAATACACCGGAGAGCGGCACGAGAAGGGCGGCTGCAGCGGCTCAAATACAGAGCCATTTCCGGCAGCAACCACCAACCACAGAACATGATCTGACAGACGCCTGTGCGTAATTGGCTCATGCACTTCAGCTGCGTCTCCAACCTCACCTCCACGTGCTCCTGCACAAGGGGGGCTGGCAAAGGATGTCGAGCAAGCTGAGCGACGAAAAGCGTTTTTTTCCCGCTTGGTCTGAGTCCGGCCTGAAGGGGGCGCGACCCATTCGTTTTCAGGCCAAAGTTAAGATTTTACACGTTTGCGCTATAATGTCAGAATAATGACAGGGACCAGTAGACAACACTATGAGACACCCATTGAGACAGTTTATCAGTAAAAAAAAAAAAAACTTGATTTGGTGTCTAGTTGCTCTTTAAAAAACAAGCGTCAATATAGTGACAAACACGAGGACGAAAACGCAACAAAAATATTGAAACCAAGATAACATAAGCAACAAAAACACAACAAAAAAAGATGAAAACATGACTAACAGTTTCAAAACGTTGACAAAATGTTGCAATCAGTTTTTAGGCCTTAGCTTTCAAATGAGGCCTTACGCTCATTTGAGATTAGATTTGGGTAAAGCCGAACTGGAGAAAATGCACTCTGTTAAGGCGGGTAAGAGGTTAAAATAGAAATCTACAGAGTGATGCAGAATCAGTGAAATAATAAACTGTGGCAGTGGTTTAATCGATTTATTTCAAACTTTAAAGATTTCATGCGGCAAAAGCTTTAGAAACAGAGAAATACATTGACATCGATTGTCGTAGTTGTGGGCGGAGCCTCACTGACCACATTGGACAAAAAATGTAATACAAACTTGGCAAAACAATAAGAAATTTGAAATACACATCATATTAATCTCAGGTTCCTTTGTTCCCATAATCTCTAAATAATCACAAAACAGTACATTTAAGAAGTTAGTGCATTTGTAAAATATAACATTTTTTCCCCTCTACATTTGCAAAAGAAATTGAATCCAGTGGGATTGTTTAACGGTGTCCAGCTCTAACGTGGACCGAATCCCTCACAGATAACATCGTGTGAACATTTGGTCATTTCCTGTTTCCCGTAGAGTTTTATCGGCGCCTGCTCTGGAGTTTATGACTAGGCCTGGGCACCTTTAACAATCCCAGTCCAGTATCGGAAAATAAAGATCAAAAGCAGGAACCGAAAAGAATCTTCTCTCTTTAGATCCAGGTTTAGATGATGTTGTTCCAGGGACAGGATTAAAGGAAGGGACTTGTTTCAGCTCAAATAAATGATACACATTTAAATGAAATGGTCTTTTATGGAATAAATGAACTTTATTTGTCTGTTTATCTATATGACACATATTGGAGTATCGGTGCCCAGCCCTAATTAAGACATCACTCTAGTCCATGGGGCCACATGAGTAACTTGAACAATAACTAACTTAATTCTGTCTGTGTAAGCTCTCAGTTGTACAGGAGTTGTCCATCTTCATTAAAGGTACTTGAAGGTTTCGCCTCACATCAAAAAAGACTAAATAACAAAGCTCTGCATTGACATGATAAACATAGAACTATTTCAGCCCACTCTGGCAGAGCTGGCCATGTTTCATCTGATCTATGAAAATGTCGAAAGAAATTAGATAAATTATGGAAGGAAAATTCCCCATGGAAACTTTCCAGATGTTAGTATTTCGTTTCCAGTGTTAGAGCCTCAGCATTAGTGCAGCAGTGGGCGTGGTCCTCGTGTGGGCGGGGCCTCAGGGGGCGGTCCACCAAACGGCGAGCAGCGAGCAGAGCAGACCAATCAGGAGGCTGGCTGAGGCGGCAGGGGCGGAGTTACACAGGTCAGAGTTACAGCAAGAGAAGGAGAAGCTGGAGAGCTGGACGACAGAGAGCCACAGATATAATACACTGATACTGCAGTACAAAAATCTGACTGAGTAGAGTTAGACTGTTTACCGTTGGATAGACGAAGGACAGACTGTTGAAGTCGCACTTGTTGTATTTCACACAGCTGCGGTAAGTGTCTCCTGAAACAAACCAACACCGAGTGAATGAATAAAGCAAATGTAACATGTCCAGAAAAGCACTATATAAAACCAATGCATTATTATTATTATTATTATTATTATTATTATTATTATTATTATTATTATTATTATAGATGTTTTGAATTCATGAAGCTCCAGCTGATCCGGTCTCAGTCCGGGTCAAATGTAAAGAAAGTTCTGTTCAGTTTCAAACTGAGAGGCTCCAAAAACAGCACTACAGGAACATTTAAGGCTTTTTAAAGGGGCTAGATGCAAGTTGGTCATTTTATACTTAATACTAATTGCAGTTTCTATATTAAAGGGATATTTCAGGATTTTTGACATTGGGCCTCATTTCCTAGTTATCCAGAGTGTTGTTGATTTCTGGAGATATATATATTTTTAATACATGCAGTCCTTATATTTGAAGAGTTTAGTGGTGCTAGGCTAGTGCTAGACTAGTGCATGTCTATGGTAACTAGTAGCCTGCATTAAAAACAGTCTGACCCAAGCACAGTGCAGCTGAGGCAAATCAAGATAACACCAGACTACCCATATAAATGTCAGTGTTGACTGAATCATTGTTTAAATATAACCATTTTGCATTTAAAATAACTTATATGTGAGCAGCATCAGCTTCCTGGTTGTAAGCTACGCAGCGGCGGAGTGATCTACTAGGGTACCGGATCTTCAGCAGTTTGTTTACCTGCAGCCAGCATCACTACATGTAGAATCCAAAAAGGAGCTTTTTACAAATCAGATGTGGTAACGTTTGGAGGACTACCCGATGATTTTGAAGAGATATTTAATGCAGGCTACTAGTTACCATAGACATCCATTAGCCTAGCACTGGCCTAGCACCACCAAACTCTTCAGATATAAGCACTGCATGAATTTAAAATATATATATCTCCAGAAATCAACAACACTCTGGATAACTATCAAATGAGGCCCTATGTCAAAAATCCTGAAATATTCCTTTAAGCTCATGCATGACGGCACTTCAGACCCGAATTAACGTTTTGAGTGACAGTGAAGAATTTTAGAGGCAGTTGTGGTGAATAGGTCTACACATTAGGACATTACTGGAACATGTAGGGGGAGGAAAATACTTAATTTTAACATTTTTAAACTCCGTACAGTCCCTTTAAGGCAGGGGTCTCCAAAGTGCGGCCCGGGGGATCTCGGCCTTGCTGAATCGATACACATAATCAGAGATAGTCCTTTCTATTTGAAATGAAATAATTCTACACAATTCTAACTTAACAACTAACATTTTATTGTGAGACAGAGCTGGCATGAAGGTTTTAAGCATAAATAAAAGGTATGGGGGAAAAATTTAAACCTCTGCTAGTCAAAGGTTTTGCGGTACTAACCACCGATCTATGGTCCTTCACCCCGCGTATGCTTCAATATGCGGCCCCCCATGAAAAAAGATTGGACACCCCTGCTTTAAGGTCTTAAAACCAAACTGTTACATTTAAATCCAATGGAAACCTGCAATACTGCAGAGTGTGTAACAGTAGCAGTAGTTTAACTGTACACGTCTGGCCTTTAGAGTGAGGCAATATGTGCTTTAGTACTAATACTACAGCACTGTAGTACTAATACTACAGCACTGTAGTACTAATACTACAGCGCTAACACCCCAACTCCTCCTCGTGGTCTTTATCTAAGCTGCGGGATGAGCGGAACTTTAGTCCGCTGACGAAGCCTTTTGGATGAAAGGCGAAATGTTCGAGACTTCAACTACTGAGTACAGAAGATGACTCAAGTACCTTCATTGAAGATGGACAACTCCTGTACGACTGAGAGCCTACACAGACAGTGCTGTAGTAGTTGTTGTAGTTGTAGTGGTATCAGTAGTATTGTAAGTATTGTAAGTATTGTAGTACTCATACCTTGGGCCTTCAAAGTAAGGCAGGCGTCGTCGAGGGGGCAGACCTTAGTTTGGTCGCATGATCCAGAAATCTTCTCACAGCTGTAGCACTTTATAGAGTCACCTGGAAATGAAAGAACATACTTCAATTCAGTTTTACTCTTTTGACAAAAATGTCATTTCATTTTAGTCGACTTTGCATCAGTGGTGGAAGAAGTACTCAATATTCTCACTTCAAGTGCAAGTGCAGATACAAGACCAAAAATGTACTTAAGTAAAAGTATAAAAGTATGCATTGTAAAATGTACTTTATGAGTAAAAAGTAAAAGTATTTAAGAGTGTAATCAGCAGGATTTTTTAAATCATTTAAATCAAACCAGGTCTAAACGAGTAAACCACTAAACCAGGTCAAAAACAGGAACTAAAGGCAGAAATAAACAAGGTCTGAAGGCGTAAACCACTAAACCAAATCTAAACTGGGACTAAACCAGTTCATCGTAGAGAGGTCACTTTGAAAAAAAGTGAAATATCTTTAGTTTTTGATGGTGTTGGTCCAGGGACAGGATTAAAGGAAGTTACTTGGTTCAGCTCAAATAAATGACTTTTATTTCCCCCTTTAAAATTCAGTCTCCAATCTCACGGCATTAAACCAGATTTTAAATGTTTAGCTCCTTAAATGATTGTAAACCATTGAATTATATAGACGCAGATTACATTTCACAGAAGGGGGTCCAGAGTTGTGTGAAAAGCTTGGGAACCCCTGTTTTGCTAAGAGAGTTACATTCATACAGAGTATGAGGCAGCAGGTGTTTCGGTGCTATACTTAGGGTTTAGTTTAATTTAGTAAAGAGTGACGTACCTGTGGGCATGAGGGCGTAGAGCAGGGCTACGGCGAGGACCAGGCGGAGCTTCATCTTCACCTGAAACATCGGAAACACGTCTTTAGGGTTAGACTCTGTGGGATCAGTCCCGGAGTGACCCAGACCGGTCTCCATTGTTCGGGTCAAAACCAAATATAGCCTATTTATCAGAATGATAGTCAGTCTGAATAAGAATATAATTTGGACAAAAAACAATAATTTAAGAGCACAATTTAATCGAATTCCCAGTAAGGTTTCAGAAAATATTTTCAAATATTTGGTGACGCACAATCAGCAAACAATTGTGAATTTTTATTTGAACTCTTTTAAAGGCAGTCCTTGCATGGTCAAACCACTTTTTGCAAGTTCCAAAGCGCAATTGACTGACAAAAGGACTTTTTTCCATCATGAATTTATTACAATATATGATTAACCACGTGATGAATGTAATTCTATTGCCATTTGAGACAGCATTAAAAAGTGTCACAAGTTGACTTGACCTGCCTCTGCTGGCCACATTTCCATTCACAGCTCTTATGTTTCTATTAGCAGACAGCTGGATATATTAATTGATTGTGCATGTTTCAAGTGAAGATATTAGCTGCTTTGTATGACAACAATAAGCATGGGTAGTTGATTTCAAATCCAATTCCACATGACAAAGCACAGGCAGCGTGAAATAGGCGCTCGTGTTTCTGCTGTCGGTCGGTCTGTCTCCCTCCCTCTCTCTCACTCAATCCACAGCGTTAGATCAACTCCCAGTCCGTTTGTTTTTCATCATGCACTGAATATCGGGAGATATTTCACGCCGCCGAGGTCGGGCGGGCGAGGTGAACATGTCCGCCGCACAAGGGGGATGATTTTCCGAAAGGAAATATACCAAGAGCGAGAGAAATAATACAATAAACGCAGCGGTGCTACTTCAAAAGCTAGTCCATTAGAATAAGCGTTCCCTGATTGGACGAGCCACGGAGATGAAATACGTCATAGCCAGAGCATCTGATAGCCATTTAATCTTTCTTTTTTTGTAAACATAAAAAATAAAAGTAAATAAAAGTATTTTATTTATTTATTTATTTTTTAATTCTTTTTATTGTTATTGTCACCTTTCTTGTCACAACTATGCCACATCGCATCTGTGTCGCATTTTAGTCACATTATTGTCACATTACTGTCGCACCATTGTCACTTTTTCATCACCTTGTTGCCATTTTTTGTGTTGTGGCGAGAAAGATGAGGACACGAGCAAGCTGCAAGTGAGTCAACTTTATTTCTTTCGGGCCAACAGAACAATGGCTGGAGCACAGGATGTGAACACCACAGCCAGGGCCCAGACACGCCCCCAAACCACAAAACCCGCTGGGTGAGAGACCACTCCCCAACACGTACACCACACAGTGACATTTTATCACAATTGTCACTTTTTCGTCACCTTATTATTACTTTTGGTCATATTTCTATCACATTATTATTACATTTGTCACTTTTTTGTCACGTTATTACTTTTTGTCACATATCTAACACATTGTCACATTTTAGTCGTCACTTTTTTGTCATATTTGTCACCTTATTGTCACTTTTCCTCACATTTCTATCACATTATTATCACATTTTTGTCACTCTTCCGTCATATTTGACACTTTTTTTTATCGCCTTAGTCACTTTTCCATCACCGTAATCACTTTTTTTTATCACCTTGTCACATTATCGTCACGTTTGTCACCTTTGTCTAGCAATAAATAAGTCGGTAACAGACGTGTATTGGGAATAACCGTATCATCTTAGTCATGCCGCTTTAATGAATGCAATTTAAAAATAGTCGTAAGTCAAACTTTCCAAGGCACAAGAAGCTCTTTGGTCTTCACAGCTTTAGGGTTGTCGGACTTATGTATTGTTTGTATACAGTATATTGCCGTAGCTCGTTTTGAAAAATCATAAATAATGGCTTCCTGTTCATAAATTTAGCCATTTAATCTTGAACACCAGAAGACCGTGAACGCAGCGTCAACATAAAACTAATAACAATCTCCGGTTACTCGATAAAATAACTATTCTAAATACAAACAGTCTGAACTTAGCTCTGGAATAGACCACGTATCCACCTTTACTCTCCTTTATATCATACTTTCTTTGGTAAGTGAGTCATTTTGTGTCATTACCTTTGAGATAAATCCAGTTAAATCCGATAATATTTAACAACAGACTCACAGAGTCGCGCCCCATGTTTTGATTTATATAAAATACACACATATTAAAGTCTGCATCCACGGAATAAGCCTGAGGTTAAAAACTAACGCTTTATTCTACACTCCAGACTCTTTTGAAACATTCTCTTAAAGCTTTTATTTAGGATCATTCAGTAAATAAGAAACTTACGGTCAGAGCTCGTTTGTGTTTCTTCTTCTTCACGCCCACCTTCTTCTTCTTCTTCTTCTGCGGTTTATGGAGGGAAATTCAGGACTAGCGCCTCCTCAGGACTCAGTTCGGACTCTGTCAGAACTGCACCCACTCCACTGATAATAACCTCTTAACCCCCGCCTGAACCGAGCGCATCTCCAGTTTGGCTTTACCCAAATCTAAAAGCTTCTTTTCAAAAAAAGCGCATAATAGTAAAAAAAAATAGACGAAAACGAGGATGGAAATGCAACAAAAACGTGACCAAAAAGGCTATGAAAAAATGACCAAAAAAACGGCTTTTATTGAGAATGAGGAGTCACGTGCCGAGTTGGGGTGATTTGGGGGGGGGGGGGGGGCTCTGAGCCTGTCGGACATATTGGCTGCGGATTAGTATGGGGCGCCAAATGTAACATGCCTTATTTCGTGGACAGAATGACTTTTGTGTCACGAAATACATATATTCATTACGAAATCACGTTACCTCGTAACGCCGTTTGTCCACGGAATACACAAATTGGTTTGCATTGTGTCCAAGACCACGAAACACTGAAGAGAGCACATCGTTTCGTGGACCAAATTGACTGGTGGCCTTTTCCTCTCGTGGACATAAGGCTGAATGCACTATTCACTGTCGTAGACGAAATAAACTTTCGTCCATAAAAGTATATTGTGATGTGTTACAGAAATTATTATTTGTACAAAAGGGATTTATTCTCTAACTCTGCAGTTACAGAAGGTATTCCGTCCACGGAATAGTAACTTCATAACTTACGAAATGCATTCAGTGACACATGCTTTCATTACGTGGACGAAATGCATAATAGAATCACGAAATCAGTTTTGTGACCTACTACAATACATTTCGTGAGTCAGCAGTTTACGAAATGAATTATGTGTCACGATAATGTCATTACGTGGACGAAATGCATAATAGAATCACGAAATCAGTTTTGTGACCTGCTACAATACATTTCGTGAGTCAACAGTTTACATAATAAATTATGTGTTACAAAATAGTAACTTAATAGCTTACGAAATGCATTCAGTGACATTGCTTGCATTTCGTGGACGAAAGGCTTTTTATAGAATCACAAAATCTGTTTCGTTACTTGATGACCCAAGAAATTCAACTGCACATTGGCATATTTTCAATGACCAGTAGGTGGCACTGTGACACAACGCTTTTTCTTGTCATTTATACTGCTGCCTTCAAGTGGTATCGTAATTATGGTAAATACCAAAAACCGACATCGAAATTGCACATGTTGTATTTTCCACTGGAAAAATTGAAAAATGTTATGATTAGCTTTGATCTTTCAACATGGCGGAAGAAAACATCCTGGATGCTAACATTATGTTAAAAGTTAGCATCTGCCGTTAGTTGGTTAATTTGAAGCCTACATTATGCATAGATGGTATATACACGTACATTATGCTGCAGCAAACAGCATTCCAATAACATCACCTTTTAAACTTAGTGTCGTTTTATTAAAATACTGTTATTACTGTTATTATCTCCTAAGAGCAGATGCTAGCTAGCAGTCTAAAACGTTTTAACCAACTAGCAGGTCAGGATAGACTGTGGATCCGCTATGTTTCACTTCACTACAACAAAAGCACTGCACGACGCACCGGTAATTTCCACATACTGTACAGTCTATGTTTTCACTTCACAAGTGGAAAGCGTCATCTTTCCCATACCACATGAAGGCAGCATACCACATGTGCTGATCATAGGCTGTAAAAAATCTGCCAATGCTCTGTAGTTTAATGGATTACATATGTTACAAATATATTTTTTTACATTGAACTATTAATTGTGTAATTGTTGAAGTATGATTTAGGCTATTATTGTGAACACATCAAAGGTCATAGTTCACCCATTCAAATTGGCGCCAAATATGGTATGGTGGGGCGTGCAGCCATTTCATTAGGAGGTAGCCTACCAGTGCCATATATTGATGAATATATTATATAATTATATAATATATAAATAATATATTATTATAGTGAGTTATAATTATTATATTTTAGCAATATATAATATTATAGTATTATATTATACTGGTCATATGCCAATGTATCAAGTAACGAAACAGATTTTGTGATTCTATAAAAAGCCTTTCGTCCACGAAATGCAAGCAATGTCACTGAATGCATTTCGTAAGTTATTAAGTTACTATTTTGTAACACATAATTTACTATGTAAACTGTTGACTCACGAAATGCATTGTAGTAGGTCACAAAACTGATTTCGTGATTCTATTATGCATTTCGTCCACGTAATGTATTATCATGAGACATAATTCATTCCGTAAACTGCTGACTCACGAAATGTATTCTATTATGCATTTCGTCCACGTAATGAAAGCATGTGTCACTGAATGCATTTCGTAAGTTATGAAGTTACTATTCCGTGGACGGAATGCCTTCTGTAACTGCAGAGTTAGAGAATAAATCCCTTTTGTACACATAATAATTTCTGTATCACATCACAATACTTTTATGACGAAAGTTTATTTCGTCTACGACAGTGAATAGTGCATTCAGCCTTATGTCCACGAGAGGAAAAGGCCACCAGTCAATTTGGTCCACGAAACGATGTAGCCTGGCTAACGCCAGACTAAAATCACAAGTGATATTTAGTCTGGGGACCACCAATTCATTTTCTCGTAGGAGAGATGTGGTTTACGATTGTCCATAGCCGTTTATTGGGCGCTACGAATGTCTATCATGCGTCTGCACGTAGCCATAGCCAATCATATCATGGTATCAGATGACGTATGACGTACCTGCTGTAAACTTTTGAGCTAAACTATTTAGAACACGTTCTAAAGCTTGATCGAAAGATGGCATCGCGTCTGCTGCTATCATGTTAGATCCGTAATTATTTTTTTATTTTTTTTATCCCTAAACAAACTACAAGCTTCCGTATGTCAAATAGCGCATCATCGTCTTACCGTCCCTCCTCGTTCTGTGATTGGTGCCCAAATCCATGGAAAAATGTCGGCCATGGTCCCCAGACTGTTGTGAAGTTCGAAAGGATTCGAGCGCACACAGCAGTCTGGCGTTAGCCAGGCTAGAAACGATGTGCTCTCTTCAGTGTTTCGTGGACACAATGCAAACCAATTTGTGTATTCCGTGGACAAACGGCGTTACGAAGTAACGTGATTTCATAATGAATATATGTATTTCGTGACACAAAAGTCATTCTGTCCACGAAATAAGGCATGTTACATTTGGCGCCCCATAGATTAGGGGCACGCTCCCAGAATTTCACGTATTCCTCATAATCCAGAGCACTTTCAATTTTGCGCATTTACGTTTTCGGCGAGACAGAGACGGATCTACGAATACGACAACGAAAAGACAGAAAGTAAAACAATGCAAAGAGATAAGGCGAAAGAAAAGGGACCTTACAGGAACAAGCTCATACCAAGCGCAAAACAGCGGTATTTGGAGAAAATTGCGGACATTCAAAACACAAGCTCCCTGCAGCGGAGACCTGGACCATTTACCTCCGTGCACAAACATGGACATAGTAAACTACCTTGTATTTGGTGTAAGTTACTACACGATGTGCCGTGACGTCAATTCTTCATTCTCTAGCAACAAAAAAGCTATAAAAGAGCAACAGAAAAGTGACAAAAATGTGACGAAATTGTAATTAAAAAGTGACAAAATTTGACAAAAACGTGGCGACAATGAGTAGGGGTGGGCCATATCGTATCGCATATCGTTATCGCGATATAATTTTTTGATATCGTTGTAATTTTTATATCGTCGTGGATACGATATAATTCATGTTACGCTCATCTCCATCAGAGCATCATAAACACTGACTGTAAAACGTGGGGACAGGTGCTTATAAAGTTAAATGAAACGAAGGATCTAAACCACTTGAGTAGATCATATTCGCGAGGCAAGTAGTATGCCGTTAAAAAAAAAAGAATGAAATATCACTGAATTAATCTTCCCAATAGGCGTAAGGCTGGGATTTTGAAGTAATTTGTCCATTGTCAATAATATCGTCAAATACATCGTTATCGTGATATTTCTTTTTCATATCGTGATATGGATTTTAGGCCATATCGCCCTGCCCTAACAATGAGACAAAAAAATCACGATCAGTTTTGTTGACCTTAGCTTTCAAATGAGGCATTGCACTCATTTGAGATTAGATTTGGGTAAAGCCAAACTAGTAAGAGGTGTAATGTAAATCTACAGAGTGATGCAGAATCAGTGAAATAATAACACAGGCAGTGGTTTAATCGATTTATTTCAAACTTTAACACTGTTAAATCAAGATTTCATGCGGCAAAAGCTTTAATAATGGAAAAATACATAGTCATTGATTTCAGTTGCTGTGGGCGGAGCCTCACTGACCACATTTGACCAAAAAAATAAAACAAACTTGGCAAAACCATTTTAAAAAATAGAAATAAAATACACATTATAATATTAATCTCAGGTTCCTTTGGCTCCATAATCTCTAAATAATCACAAAACAGTACCTTCAAACGTAGAGAATTTAGTGACTCCAGCGTCTGACCCGTTCAAAATGGCCGCTCCCTAAGTGACCATAAAGAACCTTTAAACATGATGTCACAAATGTTAAACCATGTTCTCATTCGGGCTGGGGAACAGTACTTCCCCCCCCCCCCCCCGATACCAGTACTTTACTGATAAAGATCCCTGACCCTAGAACCAGAAAACAGAACAATAATGTTTAGAATATATTAAAATTTGCATGTTCTCCCCGTGTCTGCGTAGGTTTCCTCCAGATTCCCCTACCACTAAAATTGTGTACAATAGGTTCCCCTATGGGGCCAGGACTCCCCTGAAAAAGAGAGTCTTAATCTCAGTGGGACTTTCCTGGTAATAAAAAGGTCAAATAAAAAAACTGACAATGACAAGAAATCAACAGCATCAAAACGGTCTTATTTTTGGTTCCTGCTTTTGATCCCTTTAGTTTTCCGATACCAGAGTTAGATTGTTTAACGGTGTCCAGCTCTAACGTGGACCGAATCCCTCACAGATAACCATCGTGTGAACATTTGGTTATTTTCTGTTTCCCGTAGAGTTTTATCGTGCCTGCTCTGGAGTTTATGACTAGGCCTGGGCACCTTTAACAATCCCAGTCCAGTATCGGAAAAATAAAAGGATCAAAAGCAGGAACCGAAAAGAATCTTCTCTCTTTAGATCCAGCTTTAGATGATGTTGTTCCAGGGACAGGATTAAAGGAAGGGACTTGTTTCAGCTCAAATAAATGATACACATTTAAATGAAATGGTCTTTTATGGAATAAATGAACTTTATTTTTCTGTTTATGGATCTATATAACATATATTTGATCCATGGGGCCACATGAGTAACTTGAACAAACAATAACTAACTTAATTCTGCTCAACATTCTCCCTTTGCAAAATGCACTGAATTATATCTGGAACTCACTTTATTGTAAATGTAAATAGAGACTAAATAACAAAGCTCTGCATTGACTCAGCAGCTTTGTAGTAACTATTTTAATTTGACTTTTGAACAAAATAAATGATTCAAATGATAAACATAGAACCATTTCAACCCACTCTGGCAGAGATGGTCATGTTTCATTTGATCTATGAAATCTGGCAGTGAAAATGTCAAAAGAAATGAGATAAATTATGGAAAGAGTGGAGGGCCGGATCCAGAACACGGGTCACAGTTTGCAGTCACAGAGAGACAGAGTCTGTACTGAAGAAGCACAAACGGCCTTTTGGCTTTTCACTCTGGGACGTCGCAAAACTCCTTTCACTCGAAGTCCTTTTCAAAAGTAATATTTCTTCAGGGACAGTTACAGCACTTTACGTTCAACATGTTGCTGTGGTAAAGAACTTTACAGTCACTTCAGGAAACGTCAAACTTCTCGGTTTCCTTTAAAAAAAACAATATGTAACGTCATTCACATACAGGTTTATGCTCCACAAAATAATCACTAAATGCTTATTCACCACAAAAAAGCAAGCGTTTTTCATTTTTGAAAATTCCCCAAAGTTCTCCAGTAAATTTCCCAGGGAAACTTTCCAGACTTTAGTATTTTGTTTCTGGTCCAGACGACTGCTGTTAGAGCCTCAGCGTTAGTGCAGCAGTGGGCGGGGCCTCAGTCGGCGTTACACAGCTCAGAGTTACAGCAGGAGTAGGAGAAGCTCGAGAGCTGGACCACAGAGAGCCACAGATATAATATACTTATACTGTAGTACTTTCTACTGCAAATATTTCAATAATAATCTGAATAGGGTTAGTGTTTACCGTTGGAAAGGCCCAGGACAGAATGTTGAAGTCACACTTGGAGTATCTCACACAGCTGCGGTAAGTGTCTCCTCCTGAAACAGAAACATGAACACATAAAAACTAAAGCTTAATCCCAGAGAAAGACGGATCACACAGACAGGCTTCAGGATGGTTTTGGGTGAGGACAGACGATAACGTGACGAGCTGAAATGTTTTTTTCCTCTGGATCTGAGTGTTTCCCAAGGCAAATACCGCCTTCGCTCTGCCCGACCCCTGAGCAGGAAGGGCTTGGATGGAGAAGCCCGGGTGAATGTAGTGTGAGAGTGGTGGTGGGAGGGGCCGATGGCACAGACTGGTCGCCTTGCTTCCGTCAGTCTGCCCCAGGCCAGTTGTGGCTACAATTGTAGCTTAGTGTGAAGGTTAAGCAGACAGGCACATCACGGAGACCTGAAAAGCGTGCGGGATCCAAACAACTAGTTGAAAAAGACAAAAAAAAAGATCTGCACAGTTTGAAAGCTCCCAGTCAATTTTATTTTGCACACCATGAAAGTGACGTTTCGGGCCACAAGTCAGCCCTTCCTCAGACTTAAAACAGGAAGAGAAAACACCTGTATTTGTAGTGCCCATAATGAGGTCACATGACCAAAATACAATTTGTAACACATTTTTTAAACCGAAAAAGGTACCTTTACATAGTTGTATACAAGCAATATATACAAGATATATGAAGCAGCAGAAATAGGCACAGTTTTTGTAAGATGTTCCAACTCCTATTAAAGGCAGTGGCAAGTACACACAGAGTGACAGATGGTAGAAATATTTACAAACATATACAGTTATTAAGCGAACCACAATACTGCAGTGATGTTTTAGTACAAGGGCACTGCAGTAGTGGTGTGTGTATTGGTGCAATCACAGTCTTAGGTCAAACTCTTCGTTCAGTCCCTTAGGGCTCAGAGTGTCCAATGTGTAGATCCAAAAAGCTTCTCTTTTTAATAGCAAAGAGTCAATGTCCCCCCCCTCCCCTTTTGTCTTTTACAATTGTAGCTTACCCACACCGAGTGAATGAATAAAGCAAACGCAAAATGTCTCTGAGTGTCCAGAAAAGCACTGTATGCAATGCATTATTATTATTATTATAGATGTTTTGAATTCATGAAGCTCCAGCTGATCCGGTCTCAGTCCGGGTCAAATGTAAAGAGAGTTCTGTTCAGTTTCAAACTGAGAGGATCCAAAAACAGCCCTGCAGGAACATTTAAGGCTTTTTAAGGTCTTGAAACCAAACTGTTACATTTAAATCCAACAGAAACCTGGAATACTGCAGCGTGTGTAACAGTAACAGTAGTTTAACTGTACACCTCTGGCCTTCAGAGTGAGGCAATATGTGTGTAGTATTAGTGCTGTAGTAGTTTGTTGTAGTTGTAGTAGCCTAGTATCAGTAGTAGTAGTATTGCAGTAGTATTGTAGTATTGTAGCACTCATACCTCTGGCCTTCAAAGTAAGGCAGGCGTCGTCTAGAGGGCAGACCTCAGTTTTGGAGCAGGATCCAGAATAATCCTGACAGCTGTAGCACTTTATAGAGTCACCTGGAAATAAAACAACATACTCCAATTTAGTTTTAGTCTTTTCACAAAAATGTTATTTCATTTTAGTCTAATTTTAGTCAACTTTGCATTTATAATCTTTATTGTAATCATATCTAAGGATGCACGATAATATCGGCCGCCGATAATTATCAGCCTTTTTGACGCCATCACCGATAAGCAGATGAATAATTTTTCGACAGATAATTAGTCCTGATAATTATAAGCTCTAATTGCATTGAATCTGTGGCTCCAGCTCGCTGCCTCTCTCTCAGCGGTGCCGCCCGCTCTACTGCAGATTCATGACAGCAAATTTACAGCAGCAGATATACGCTCTCCCCGGGCGACTTCTGCACTGTTTTAGCCATACGTCACTGCTTTAATTTTGTCCCTGTCACTGCTTTAGTTTTGTCCCTACGTCACTGCCTCTATTTTGTCCCCATGTGTGTGACCGTGTTTACTCCAGACTTCTCTCTACTGCTCAACAGGTTAAAGTTAGGGTTAGGGTTAACTTCAGTAGCTCAGTGCTGTTAGCAGAGAGAATGGCTGCTCCATGCTCGGGTACAGTCAGTCAGTGACTGCGTACCCATGGCAAAGCGAGTTTTGCCAACCAGCGACGCTGAGGATACACTATCGACCCGGGAGACTCCAGCACCAGGCTGAGCTCGAAGGGAAGAAACCATTCGTGCATTGGAGACTAGGGGCGGATCTACCACGCTCGAATCAGACTGCAGAGATGAGCGGCTAATAGCACAGAGCGGGGAGGAGAGAGGGGAAGAACTTTGCTCTTTATAGATGTAATGGACCACACGGCCTTTATTGGTGAATTCAGCCCACCCTTTTCAACCACTGGATTTGGAGAAAATGTCTCAATATTTGAGTTTTGGGCTGGGTCCCGTTAAACCTGAAAAAATAAAAGTAGTTTTTTTATGTTGTTGTTCTCCATCCAAGCACCCCCCAGGCCCTTCCAGCTCAAATAAATAACTTTTATTTCCCCATTTTTGCCGTTTTCTTGTCCCTGTTTCTTAAACACATTATTGCCCCAATGTTTTCTCCTTCATTTTTGCTCATTTTTAATTAGTATCCCTATTTCGCCATTTTCCCCTATTTTTGACCCAAATATTTTTGCCACAATTTCTCCCAGTTTCCCCCCAAATTATTGCAGAGTTTCAGGTTCAATAGACAAATATTGTAGTATCGGTAAGTACTGGTATCAAACCCAAAGTGGGGGTCGCAAGGTGATTTTGAGTCAATATTAATCACATTTCTGACACTGATTGACGTATTTCTAATTGAAAACAGCCAAATATTAAAATACAGTCTCCAAAACTCACATCATTAAACCAGATTTTAAATGTTTTTCTCCTTAAATTATTATAAACGCTGAGAGTATGAGGCAGCAGGTGTTTCGGTGCTATAGTTAGGGTTTAGTTTAGTTTCGTAAAGAGTGACGTACCTGTGGGCATGAGGGCGTAGAGCAGGGCTACGGCGAGGACCAGGCGGAGCTTCATCTTCACCTGAAACATCGGAAACACGTCTTTAGGGTTAGACTCTGTGGGATCAGTCCCGGAGTGACCCAGACCGGTCTCCATTGTTCGGGTCAAAACCTAACCAAAACCAGGACCAATCTGACCAAACCCAAACCAGGACGTTAAATTCTGGTTTCGGTCATTATTTTTAGATAAATCCAGCCGATATAAACAACAGACTCGCAGAGCCGCGCCCCGTGGTTTAGATTTATATAATTGACACAAATACAAAAGTCTGCATTCCGCTAAAATTTGTGACTAAAATCACAAGTGATATTTTATCTGGGGACCAGTTCGAAAGGATTTGAGCGCACACAGCAGTCTGGCGTTAGGCTACCGCGGAATGAGCCTGAGGTTAAAAACTAACGCTTTATTCTAAACTTCAGACTCTTTTGAAACATGCTCTTGAAGCTTTTATTTAGGATTATTCAGTAAATATAAAACTTACAGTCGGAGCTCGTTCGGGTTTGTTTGTTTTCTTCACTCCCACCTTTTCTTCTTCTGTGGTTCGTGGAGGGAAATTCTCGGGATTCTGTCAGAGCGAGCTGCACCCACTCCACCGTAATTACCCTCTTAACCCCCGCCTGAACCGAACACATTTTCTCCAGTTTGGCTTTAAGTTTACCCAACACTTGAAATAATAGTTGTTGTTTTTAAAGTAACAAAAATAAGACGAAAACGAGGATGAAAATGCAACAAAAACGTGTCAAAAATGGCGATGAAAAAACGACCAAGAGAGAAAATGCAACAAAAAAGCTATACATGCCTTTCCAATGACATCACGCATAGTTCCGACCGCCGTTTTGAATACTGAAGTAGAATTATGCAGTACTACAACATGTAACAATACAGCGCCTGCTCCAGAACAAACTGACTGAGGGTGCATTCGAGTTTCAAAAGGGTGCAAATAGAGTTTCTCGCCATTAAAATACATTGTGATGCCATTAAAACTGAAGGGGCAAACATTTCAAAATGAGGTTGCAATGCACCCTCTTGCACCCCCGTAGATCCGGGCCTGTAACAATATCTCTACTCAGGATGAAAATGAAAGCCATCTGATTGACGAGTTTGTGTGATTGTTTATGTGATTTAACCAACAAATGTGGCACAGAGACGTCGAGCTACAGCAGGATTTACTAAAGATCTGCTTCACTCCTCAGACTAAATCAACACATCAACGAGGAAACAGAAAACCTTTCTCTGGGATTTTTACAGTTTGTCATGTCAACAGAGTCTCAATCTGAGTCAGTGTGGGGCCGTGTTTTTACCCGGGACTAGCAACCCCATACTGCTACACATGGTTAGGAGCTTTCGTGTCTTAACATCTGTGGTCTGTATCTCATCCTTTGGCCAGCTTATTATTCCTGCAGGGTATCTGATTACTGGCAGGGCGTAGCTGTTTATTGCCCGGGATTTGTTCTTGCCATTGAGCTGGCTTCTTAGGAACTGCCTTACTCGTTGGAGGTATTTGGCTTAGCCACTTTCCTTGTCACCTCTTCGAGGTTGCCATTTGCTTGTGGGATTCCGAGGTACTTGTAACTGTCCTCAATGTCTGCTATTGTTCCTTCTGGGAGTGAGACCCCTTCTGTGTGGACTACCTTCCCTCTCTTAGTCACCATCCGACCACACTTCTCTAGTCCGAATGACATCCCAATGTCTGCACTGTATATCTGGGTGGTATGGATCAGTGAGGCGATGTCTCGCTCATTCTTAGCGTACAGCTTGATGTCATCCATGTAGAGGAGGTGACTGATGGTGGCCCCGTTCCTGAGTCGGTATCCATAGCCAGTCTTGTTGATTATTTGGCTGAGGGGGTTCAGACCTATGCAGAACAGCAGTGGGGACAAGGCGTCTCCTTGGTATATGCCACATTTGATGGAGACTTGTGCAAGTGGCTTGCCATTGGCCTCAAGGGTGGTTTTCCACAACCTCATCAAGTTTGCAATGAAGGCTCTTAGAGTCCTGTTGATGTTGTATAGTGCCAAGCATTCAATGATCCAAGTATGTGGCATTGAGTCGTAGGCTTTCTTGTAATCAATCCAGGCAGTGCTCAGGTTAGTGTGTCGGGTTCTGCAGTCTCGAGCGACTGTTCTGTCTACCAGGAGCTGGTGTTTGGCACCTCTGGTATCTTTACCGATTCCCTTCTGAGCTGTGCTCATGTATTGATTCATATGCCCGCTTATCTTAGCCGCTATGGTGCCGGACATGAGCTTCCACGTTGTGGAGAGGCAGGTTATTGGCCGATAGTTGGATGGGACTGTACCCTTTGAGGGATCCTTCAGGATCAGGATTGTGCGCCCTTCGGTTAACCATTCAGTGTGATTCCCATCTCAGCATCTGGTTCATTTGTGCTGCCAAGCGCTCATGGAGAGCAGTGAGTTTCTTTAGCCAGTAGGCGTGTATCATGTCAGGGCCTGGTGCTGTCCAGTTTTTCGTACCTGAGACTCTTTCTTGGATGTCTGTCACTGTGATGGTAACTGGATTCTGTTCAGGGAGGTTCTCCTTTTTAAAACTGTATATTGTGTTATTGATTGCACCACCGCGTAGGCTCCCATTGCTTTTAAACCTGTGATTATATATATATATATATATATATATATATATATATATATATAATTTAAAAAAACTCTTCCTCACCCTCTGGGGGCGGTCTCTTTTTCCTCCAAGCTCGGGTCCTCTACCAGAGGCCTGGGAGCTTGAGGGTTCTGCGCAGTATCTTTGCTGTTCCTAGAACTGCACTTTTCTGGACCGAGATGTCTGATGTATTTCCTGGGATCTGCTGGAGCCACTCCTCCAGTTTGGGGGTCACTGCCCCGAGTGCCCCAACGACCACGGGCACCACTGATGCCTTCACTCTCCAGGCCTTCTCTAGCTCTTCTCTGAGCCCCTGGTATTTCTCTAGTTTCTTGTGTTCCTTTATCCTGATGTTGAAGTCGCTTGGTATTGCTATGTCAACCACCACGGCTTTCCTCTGCTCTTTGTCCACCACTACAATGTCCGGTTGGTTCGCCATTACCATTACCATTATTATTTTATTAGCATGTGTGTTTATTTAGCCATTAGGTTTTTTTCCCTTTGTTTTTTAAAGAATTATGTTGGCTAATGTCCACGTTTCCCATGGTGTGACCAATGGCCGCTGGCTGCTCTGCTTTACGACCACGACACTAGAGGCCGCCATTGGTCCGCCATTCCTGTAATACCTCCATTTAGCCGCTAGTCTCCCATTGGAACGCATTGCACTTTAGACACGTTAAAAACTTTAAAGCCTGGTTAATAATTTTTGTAAACTTTCTACAGCTAGATAATCCTCCTGTGATAACGCCTGGTTATTTACAATGAAAGCAACCAGGCTGGTTTTCGTAGGTTTTAAAATGCGAGAAAATGTTACAAATAAAGATTATTTCTGAAGAAACACAAACTATATCTGTTTTATGTATCACTCACTTTTACTCACTGTGGAACGAGTAACTTTTTTTTTACTCAAGTAAAAGCACAGATCCTTCATTATAATATTACTCAAATATAACCAGGTTTCAATGTGTTTATTTATTCCACATGTATTTGCCCTTTGCAAATAAATGTGCAAAGGCAATAAATTGCTCTTTGCTACAACATTCTGTTGTAGCAAAGGGCTGTCTGAGAGAGCTGTGTTGTTCTGGGAATCAGTCTGGAAGTCAAGAAACCATGAAACGCGCGTGTTTGCACATGTACTGTATGTGAGGTTGAGCGGTCCCGTGTCTGGATGAGTTTCCTCCAGTTTGTGCTGTATAGCCTGGCCTTTGCCATCCGTAAACTCCGGTCAATTATCTTTTCCCTACATGTACGCCTGGGTCTGATCTCAGTCGCTGCGTTTCATCGGTTGAATTCCAACCTACCATGGCAAGGCAAGGCAAGTTTATTTGTAGAGCACAATTCATACACAAGGCAATTCAAAGTGCTTCACAGTTGCATAAAATTACAAGAAACAGATCAAATCAATCAATAAAACCTCAACATAAAGTTAATCAATGACAGTAAAAGGCAAGAGTGCAGATAAAATACTTTCAGTTTTCATATGCACAGGTATTTTCAGCCTGGATTTGAACATTGTCAGAGTTGAGGCCTGTTTCACATCCTCATGAAAACTGTTCCAGATTTTAGCTGCATGAAACTGAAACGCAGCCTCACCGTGTTTATTACCAGTCAGCGAGCGGGGGAGGCGGGTGTTGTAAGTGACGTCACGCATTTGCACCGGATTTGCTGGTTGTAGTTTGAAACAGATCCAATCGTTTCAAAGGAGTTCATCCCTCCCACCTGAAAACAGAGCTCAATTGTGAACTTCTAGACCCTCAGTACAAAATGAGTATGAGGGTATGGTAAGACCAGGCTAGTGCTGTAGGCTACTAGTTGAAAATGTATAACTTTTACTCCACATTTAAAGATGGCCTAAATATAATAGCTAGTAGGCTAGGCTACTCTACTGAATTTCAAAATATCTCCAAAATTACCGGTAAGTTGGCTGCTGGCAACTCTATTCGTCGATAGAGTTGCTGTACAAGTAGTGAATTTGGGTTTCATTTTCATCTTTCTGAAGCCCTCTGCTTCTTCCACATGCTTTAGTTTTCATAACCCACTGCCGAAATAGCATTATCGGTGTCTGGTTGATCATCAGAAGCATGTTTGGTATCACTGACACTGACTCTTCTGTATCAAGTGTTTAGTAAAAGCAGCTACATACAACACTGGAATGATCTGCATTCTTGCCTTAAGTAAAACCAAAAACATGTAGCCACCTATTATTAGTAAGTAGTGATTTATAGTAGAGGCAATTTTAGCGCTGAAATGATAAGTTAGTATAGTAGAATGGCTCCCTCTAGTGGTGCCTCTGTGACGTAGCCTATTGTCCTTTCCCCGCAGTTGGGACATTTTTTTCCAGTGATGACAGAGGACATTCTTGTATGTTTGAGAGGGTCATGAGAAGACACTCACAGATTGTCCCACGAGAAACAGGAAGTGGGGACATAAACAAAAGGCAGAACTAATAATCAGCAATGTGTTTGTAAGATTTAATGAATAGATTGGGGAATATGATATGACCTAAGATGGGTAGCCAGGAAGTGCATTAGCTTTGTTCATGAAAATATGAGTGAGTAAAATGCATGTAAATAACTGGAATGTGGAAAGTGTACAAGGGTTTTTACTTCACTGTCCTGATTATTTCACTTCACTTTAAAGCACTTTCGTATGTATCTAGTTAATAATGTTTATTACCATTTTAATTTTAAAATGTATCTGAAACATAAACCTTGAAGTTATGCAAAGTAATTTTCATGCTGTGCTTTATAAGTATTTGGTATTTTCTTTACTTCTAAACAGGGCCGTGCAGAGAGCTACAGAGGGGCAGGGGCTCAAAACTCAAAAGGGCACTACACCCCCCTCCCCGCGACCGCTGACAAACCAACCGTTCCCTCTCCTCTTAAATTCTTATCACAATCACATTTATTTCGAATCCATTTTGTTAATTTATTTATTTACAAAAGTAAAATGAGCTGTATAAGAGCTAAAAATATAGATTTGGGGAAAGCCAACTGCTATTATTATTTCAATTTATTAATACTATTTTTTTGCCAGTATCTTTTGCTAGTGGGGTACTTTTCAGGGGGCATCTGCCCCATGCCACAATGTCTTAGCAGCGCCCCTATTGAGAATGAGGAGGTGTCGTCACGGCACAGAGCCCCCCGCCGATCCCCCCTCGCCTCCATATTGGCTGCGCTCCGGCGGCAATACACATCGTTTACGTGTGTTGTTAACGCCGTAGTAGCGGAGGTTCTTGCTATTCCGCACTGTTTTACCATGCCTGGAAGTCACTGCTGTGTTAAAAAACTGCTCCAATACCTCTCACGATAGACATGGAAAACGTAGGAACAATGGGATACAGTTTTTTATGTTACAGAAATGGACACAGCATCGAGGAGCGCAAGTCTCTGACCTGTCAAAACATGTTGGAAACGTGTGTGTACATTGAACATCTCGTAACAATGTAGCATTTACGAAACACGCACTTTATTACTTTGTCATTTTGGTCAAGAAGTGTCCGCTAAATGCAATGTAATGACAACACACTAAAACGCATGTGAAGAAAGTTACTTTTGCCAGTACAACGCTGTTTTCACCAGCGGGAGGCTTGTAGAGCCAAGTCCTGCACCCAGACACAGCAGAAAGTCGTGTAACTTTCCAAAGACTTGTGGCTTTTAAACTCCTGCATCGTGTAGTAACTTACACCAAATACAAGGTAGTTTACTATGTCCATGTATGTGCACGGAGGTAAATGGTCCAGGTCTCCACTGCAGGGAGCTCGTGTGTTGATGTTTTGAATGTCCGCAAGCTTCTCCAAATCCCGCTGTTTTGCGCTTGGTATGAGCTTGTTCCTGTAAGGTCCTTTTTCTTTCGCCTTATCTCTTTGCATAGTTTTACTTTCTGTCTTTTCGTTGTCGTATTCGTAGATCCGTCTCTGTCTCGCCGAAAACGTAAATGCGCAAAATTTTAAGTGCTCTGAAATATGAGGAACGCGTGAAATTCTGGGAGCGTGCCCCCAACCCGCAGCCAATATGTCCGAAAGGCTCAGAGCCCCCCCAAATCACCCCAACTCGGCACATGACTCCTCATTCTCAATAGAAACACAGACTTTCACAACTGTCTCCCTCATGTCACTCTCTATGGGCTGTAGCTGAAAACAGGGGCTTGAGAAAAGGACATAAACTATTGAGAATGTCTGGGCGTGAGTTTCACGTTGTTTTAAGAGAACATGGAGCTGAACTATTTTGACAAAAATACGTTGCGAGGATGCGGCGCTGAGCCGCGATAAACGGCGCGCGCGTCTTACACAAGGTTTATTTTTTAGATCGTACAAAACTGTCGACTTGTGGACCTCATTGGTCTGTGATTATGAGGCCGACTGATAAAAAATAAAGAGCGATCTGAAGCACAAGGTGTGGAGATCGTTGTTCTATGCAGGAGAGGCCTGCTCTGACTTCCTCCTCTCTCTGAGCGCCGCTCAGGTAGTTCGGCTAGAAAGGGCGCTTGGCTCTGGGGTCCGCGTGCGGTCTGAAACAGGCCTCAGAGAGCGGCGCAGGACCGGTGGGCGGGGTATTGGAAACACGATGAACTAGCGAGGGGCATGTTCATTTCGGATTTGATTTATTAATATAAGCTAATAAGGCTTATTGGGACAAAACCAATGGTAAGGACTGTGGCAAAGCTTTGGATAAACAAACTATAATACAAATAAATAAAAGGTATGGAGGGAAAAGGGCACTTCAGGGGCATGGAGCAAAAGGGGCAGGTGCTCAAGCACAAACCAATTCTCCCACTGTGAGTTAAACACTGTCCATGTCTAGCGCTAGTAAATAGCGCGGGGAAAACTCCATGCTGCAGATACATGAGCAAAACGGCAACAGCAGAGAGCCACCGGTCTCTGAAAAACATCTAGTCTACAGTCTGTGTTTAGAAACACAAGTTTTGGGCCGGTTGCCTCTTTCCTTTAAATTCTCGTCCATATATTCAAATTACTTGGGATAAATAATTTTTTCCCCCTCCATGGAAAAAAATAACATATTTAGGTGACTGGGACTGCTAATTTGTCAATACACTTCACTTCTCACTGTTACCAACAGATGGCATCAGACACTCAATTGGAAAATGAAAGCGCTAGTTTATTTTACGCTGGACACAGGACTTATGCATGCAAACACGTTACACTGTATTAGCCATGGAACAATTTCCCTCCGATGTTCCACACTCGCACTCTCAAGCACACTCTCACTTAACCTGGCCTCATTAAACCAGTGAACTTCTCTATTGTGAGATCAATAATAATGTTATCTTGTCTTATCTTGAGTGATTATAAAAACAAGCAGCAAGGCAAATAGGAACAATAATATGCATGGATCTTTTAGCATTGTTTGACACTCACCAAGTGTGTTATGGTGTCACAATAACAATACAGCCACAATAGACCTAATATCTCCCCTTTAATGACACAGTGTTCTTTAGGAGTAACCTCGCACATATCTATCCCATGATCCTCTGGGGTCGTGTCAGGGGCCGTTAGAGACAGACTGTCATCGCAGAGTTACGATCTGCCTGCCATTGTAAATATAGACCTTGGGCATGTGTGTAAGTGTGAAACTATGGCAAAACTGACAAAATGTTGCTTTGAGATATTTTACAGAACAAAATATTTCAACGTGTTGAAATGATTTAAACAGTACTACGGTGACAGATGGAATACATTTGCCAAATATCTTTTAATTGAGTATTTGAAATATAGCATTGGCATCGCATGCATCAGAGGCTTTTTGTTTCTCTCAAAGCTAAGGCATTTTATGTAGTTTGTTTCTGTTTTCCTATGAATTGTGGTGATTGTGTGTGTCTGAATGTTTTTGGGATGACCACATTAGCAGTCCACCCTGTTCACGTCAACTCTATCTGATGTGCTTCTTAACTTAAGTGAACAATCTGGATGTGAGGGAGGGTCTGTGAGAGCTAGAAATGAGTTTAGGCAACGACTGAGAGATTTCACTGAACTGCCTTCAACTTTCATGGTTAGATACAGGGGTATTTCAGGTAAAAAATAATGTCTGGTCAACATGAGTGCACTGGTTCGCAACCACGGAGTGTTTGTGGTATTTCAGGTAACTAAAACAATTGCCTTATAGCCTACTGTCATTATACTTTCTGGTCATGTCATGTCATTAATATAACTTTTAAAAAAATGTTACGAGGATTAGAATGGAGTTTGTGGATCGTGATGCTTTAGAATAGTGTCACTGCTTTTGGACGCCTTTATGAGGAAATAATTAGACCATAGTTCATATGAGCTGGAAGAGATGACTTTGAACATTGTGACACTTTTTGTTTCATGGGAATTGGCCCTGGAATTACAGAGAAATTAGCAATAAACTAAGACTAGAAATCTGCATTTTGAGCGTTACCTTGGTTACCGCCATGGAATTTTCAGTTGCCCCCCATCTCAATTTTAAACTAGTATAGGCCCGTGATGTCACGCGAATGCAACCTATTTATCCATTTATTGTATTGTATTTTATTTTATTTTTTTATTTTTATTTGTTTGAGCAGTTAACCTCAAAGTGGGCCGAAGCCAAAGGCTTATAAGTGCCCACCCCAAAAATAAAACAATAGCATATACATTTAAAAGGTAGCAAATCATAAACAAATCATAAACAAGGAACATAGGGAAAACTAACAACAATATAATGAGGAACAATAAAAAAACAGCAGCAAAATAAAGAAACAACAACAAAAGAATGTGCTATAACTCATATCTAAGAAAGCTACATTAGCACAGACCAACTTACAAACTTACAAAACAACATTTGAACTGTTTATATAATTAATTGACACGAAGCACAACTACAGCAACGATCTTGTTTCATGTACGAATTTGTACATGTCTAGTATAAAGCAATTAAAAAATGCGATCATTAATATATTTCTTTCAGGTTGTTACCCGTGCCAAACATTACCGAGAGTTACTTTTATGTTATAAAGGTAAAGTAATACATATTATACTCCGAGATCTTGCTACTTCCCAGTTGTCATTACCATCCTCAATATAATTTTAATTTGGGTTTTATTATTATTATTATTATTATATTTATTTAATTGAGTTATATGTGAAGTATGATGTAAGCCCTGCATAGTGTGGTGCACTAAAAAGCCAGGGTGTAGAGCGGGCCAGTTGAAGAGGGCAGTAACTCCCCCTCAACAAACCACCACCCAACTGCCCTAACAGCTGAGTTTGTAGATGATGTTCCTATGCTGAGTGGTGCATTAAAAGACAAGGTTTTGAGCCCGTTAGGAGGGTCCCTCTCAACAGATTCATAACTTGCCTACCCTAATTCTCAATTTGTAAATTTGAGCAATAGAATGACAACCGTTCCAAGCAGCAACACTCTTCCTTGATTATTGAGGATCACACATAATTGTTCCTACTGCTCCCCTAGTGGCAACACATTTCTTCTTCTCTGTATATTTCAAAAGTCTTTTGCTTGTATTTATATTTGAACAGGTTGATGTTTGGACATCGTTTCAATTCCATCTCCAGTTTATTCCACAATTGTACACCATTAACTGTTGGACTAAAACCTTTCAAAGTTGAACTATGTTTCTGAGTCCTAAAGTTTAATTCATCACGTAATTCATAACAACCAGTACGTTCTTGGAACCTTCTTTGTATTTGGCCCGGTAACAGTTTGTACCTTGCTTTGTATAACATCTGTACAGTTTGGAACTCAACAATGTCACAAAACTTCATGATCTTTGATTTTAAAAATAATGAGTTTGTGTGGTCCAAAAACCCAACTTTATGAATTACTCGGATAGCTCTTTTTTGCAACAATACTATTGGTTTAACTGTGTTTTTATAAGTACTACCCCAAACCACAGTGCAGTAATATAAATAGGGCAAAATCAGAGAACAGTATAAGATATGTAGAGCTTCGATGTTTAAAATGTGCTTTGCTTTTGCTATTACTGAAATGCTTCTAGAGATTTTCGTAGATATATATTTAATATGAGCTTTCCAAGTAATTCCATCCATCCATCCATTTTCTTCCGCTTTATCCGGGGCCGGGTCGCGGAGGCAGCAGTCTCAGCAGAGATGCCCAGACTTCCCGATCCACGCACACCTCCTCCAGCTGTTCTGGGGGACCCCGAGGCGACACCAGGCCAGCTCGGAGACATAGTCCCACCAGCGTGCCCTGGGCCTTCCACGAGGCCTCCTCCCAATAGGGCATGCCTGGAACACCTCCCGAGGGAGGCGACCAGGAGGCATCCGGAACAGATGCCCTAGCCTCCTCAGCTGGCTTCTTTCGACGTGAAGGAGCAGCGACTCTACTCCGAGCTCCTCCCGGGTAACTGAGCTCCTCACCCGATCTCGGAGGGTGCGCCCAGCCACCCTGCGAAGGAAACTCATTTCGGCCGCTTGTATTCGCGATCTTGTCCTTTCGGTCATTACCCAGATCTCATGACCATAGGTGAGGGTGGGAACGTAGATCGATCGGTAAATCGAGAGCTTTGCCCCCTGACTCAGCTCCCTCTTCCAAGTAATTCTATTATCTATAATAACACCAAGGAATTTGATTTCATGCATTCGCTCTATGACAACACCCTCTATCTGAATTGCTTCCTGAGCATTGGAATTACAGTTGCCAAATATCATCATTTTGCTTTTACTCAGATTTAGAGATAATTTATTTTGTTTGAACCACGTATTGACACTTTTGAGTTCCAAGTTAACAATCCGACACAGTTGTTTTAAGTCGTCTCCTGATGCAAAAATATTTGTATTGTCAGCAAACAAGATAAATCTAAGTATTTGAGACGTTTTACAAATGTCGTTAATGTACATATTAAACAATTTTGGGCCCAGAATGGAACCCTGAGGTAAACCACACACAATTTGTCGACAACTCAACTGATCATCACCGATTTTCACAGATTGTTTTCTATTTTTTAAATAACTGGTAACCCACTTTAGAGCTACCCCCCTAATTCCATAATATTCTAGTTAATTAATTAATATATCATAGTTTATTGTATCAAACGCTTTACTCAGGTCAATAAATAACCCTATTGCATATTTCGTCTTCCACTTGTCCATTGCCGGGTCGTGGGGGCAGTGGTTGGAACTGCCCAAATCACATTGCACCAGCCCCTATGGCTCCTCCTGCAGGTGCTGGGTCCACAGAAGGACGGCCTCATGGTTCTAACCGGGCCTGTTGGTCTCTCATAAGGGGCTTCTGAACTGCTCTTTGTCTGACCCGTCACCTAGGACCTGTTTGCCATGGGAGACCCT
Source organism: Neogobius melanostomus (assembly GCA_007210695.1). Classification (NCBI taxonomy): domain Eukaryota; kingdom Metazoa; phylum Chordata; class Actinopteri; order Gobiiformes; family Gobiidae; genus Neogobius; species Neogobius melanostomus. Next base: position 1,276,720 of record VHKM01000448.1, on the reverse strand, counting down.
ACCAGGGGCACGAAGCCCCGACAACAGCGCTCCCAGGATCATTTAGGCGCTCAAACCCCTCCACCACGTTAAAGGGATATTTCGGGATTTTTGACATTGGGCCTCATTTCCTAGTTATCCAGTGTAGTGTTGATGTCTGGAGATATTTTGTTCTTAAATTCATGCAGTTCTTATATTTGGAGAGTCTAGTAGCGCTAGGCTAGGGCAAGGCTAAATCATTTCTACGGTAACAGCTAGCCTGCATTAAAAACAGTCTGACCCACTCCACAGTGCACCTGAGGCAAATCACGATAGAATAATTTTAACTATTTTGCATTTAAAATAACTTATATTTGAGCAGCATCAGCTTCGTGGCTGTAAGCTAACGCAGCGGCGGAGTGATCTGCGAGAAAATAGTACCTCACAATAATTCATGTGATACAAGGTCAGTTATATTTCAAAAGTTATTCTATTAACACAGACATATATATGGGTAGTCTGGCGTTATAAGTGATTTACCTCAGGTGCACTGTGGAGTGGGTCAGACTGTTTTTAAAGCAGGCTAGCTGTTACCGTAGAAATGCTTTAGCCTTGCCCTAGCCTAGCGCCACTAGACTCTTCAAATATAAGAACTGCATGAATTTAAGAAAACAATATCTCCAGACATCAACAACACTCTGGATAACTAGGAAATGAGGCCCTATGTTAAAAATCCCGAAATATCCCTTTAAGATGGCGGTTCCAGGAGGGGGCAACCTATTTAACATTAAAATGTGATAGTAGCAGCAGCAAGTTGTAAAAATGATCCTGCTTCATATGTCACTTCCTGTGCCCGAGGATCAATAAATAACCTATGTAAATAACCAAAGAAACCAGAGACAAGTTGTTTATTTTTAGCAGGTTGCATTAGCTAAAAAATAAATAAATTATGTTGCATCACTTTTTTATGTCCAAATACTGCGCATAAAACAACAAGTCCGTTAGGCAAGTTTAATTAAGCGACTTCATTAGCTTCTGGAGATTAGCTACAGAAATAGCATGACCGCGTGGTGACTTCATCCAGACCTCCCTATCCCTCCGTTAGGTCACTTTTTTCATTCACTCCTGTCTCTCTCTCTCTGTCGGTGCCCTCTCGGCTGGTCGCTCCGTGACGCGCAGACTCCGGGGGCGACTCTGCGGCGCTCCTGACCCCCTCCACGCCGACAACTGCAGCTGCACAGCGGGGAGAGAGTGGACAGGGCAGGGGGGAGACCCGCTGACCGCACAGGTGGACACACACGGACACCGAGAGAGGCAGAGCTGCTGCGGCGCCCGGGGGAAAGAGCGACTTCGACGGGGCACAAAACAAGGTACAGTAAGACACGGCATGGCAAGATGAATTTTCACGTTTGTTTCCCCACACAACCCAAAGAGAACGCAGGAAGTTTTGTTTCTGTCATGCATTGTGGGAAAAAAAGAAGAAAAAAGAAAGAAAATTGCGTGAAAAGGTAGCCCATATAATAAAACGTCGGTCTGTGCATTTGTATTATAGAAACATACTGTAAAACATGAGTCAAATACGATAAATGTTGTACTTTTTGTTGTTCGTGAAGTGATGGACAGAAACACGTTGTGCTAAAGAAGTGGGCCTGCCCCGTTATTGACCCGTTATTGATCGGTGTCACCGTGCCGTGGCGCTCCCTGACCTTTGAGGCACGAACTGGAGCTGGGTCGCACGAATGAAAGACTCCTGTAGCCTCCGCGAAACTCAAGTGTGGTTCAGTTCTGAGGTGTGTGTAAATGTGGGAATGTACAGTAGCAGCACTGTGTTGTCTTATTATGGCCAGGAAGAATATTTATGTGCTGTATCAAAGAAGCAATTTGGGGTTGTTTGGCTGTCTAAACCTTGATGTGGGGATTGAAGAAATAATGGTCTATTGTTGTGTCAATTTGATGTTTGTCCCGGATTTCGGTCCATACGTAATCAAGGCTGGGCAATAGACTGCACACTTATAAGAAAAAACAAGTCTACTACCTCTACTAGGGCTGAGCAGTTAATGGAAATTTAATTGAATATATTCAATTAAATTCAATAATGGTCATGGGACTTTACATAATCGTCAGGTTTAGCCAACCATTTGGCAGAAACAGCACCTAGTTTTGGAGACAATGGCCCTCATTTATCAACATTGCGTAAAAAAATTGTGTACTTGTAGGTGTATTTGCGATATACGCCAGAGGGCGCGTGACATTTATGAACCTGTGCTTTCCGCTCAGATCTTAACGTACGCAAGAGCATCTGATGGTAAATGCCACAGAGAAATCCTAGCAGGGTTGCCAGATGTACGATAACTATCGTATTTGTACGATAATTTTAACCCCTGTACGATGTACGATCAATAATTCAAAAAAGTCCTAAATGTACGATAATTTCAGAGTGCCAGATAAAGTCTGGTTAAATGCACCGTCCCCTCTCAACAGCGCTTTGCTTTCGCTCTGATCTGGAGTCAGACTTAGCCTCCGTATTCACGTAGGTGTAATATCTGCTGCCAGAAGGAGAGACTGTCCCTGGATCAGTTTTACAGTTCCACTATCACATTATCCTCCTGCCTTGGCTGCAGTATGGCAGTTGATTGGTCAGCAAGACGTAACCCCGTCTCACCTCTCGCGAGTTGGTAATTTGCCCGCTTCTTTATTACGGCTTAGCTAATTATTTTTCCTCATTGTAACGCCTCATGTGAGTGTGTGTGTTCTCCAATCTGATAAAATCCAGCAATCGACTGATTACTGCAACCCTTAACGAGTTTATCCAGGCATCAGTGTCTGAAGAATGGAGGGGGATGTCCGGATTTCAAACCTACAAAAGCTATGTTGCTGTGCTCAATAACTTTAGCTACTTGTACACGAACGTCTGCATCAGAAGTGCCTGCAGACGTGAATGACTCCGACGAGGAGGTGGAGTTCATCTCTTAGGTGAGTGCCTGTGTTGTCATGTCATGCGTGTGCGTAATGTAATAAATGGGACAGTGCGTGAGCCTGTGTTGTAGTTTGTGGTGGTGATGATATGAGCCACATTTTGCGCAGGTGCTACAGCGCTATTGACATATTTATAGTGTACGATAGTTTGTGCTGAAATACGATAGTTTTGGAAGCTTGGTACGATATATTGGTTTTGAGAATCTGGCAACCCTGAATCCTAGCGTTATTTGAATGAAACGCCCAAAAATATTCATGTATGAGGAGGCCTCACCCACGGGTTTTACGGGACGCACGCACGAAACACGGCAAAAAGAACATTTTCTCCAACCAGGAAATGATAAATAGTTGTTTTTAACACAACAAATATGATATTTTTGCGCATGAGGAAGATTAACGAATCTGTCAGTAACCCACATTAACCTTATAGCCAATCCAAGATCACATTTACTAAATAAAAAAAGAGGGGAATAAACGAAATAGGCTAATAATAAAAAGTGACCTTAAATAAGCACTAGGCCTAAATAGGGTAAAAAAGGGTATAAAATTAGACCACATTAAAAACAAAAAAGTGTGGATATAACGCTGCAGTACAGACTCTGGACCATGATCTGAACAGCGAAAAGCAGTTGTCAGCTCCGCGGACTCAGTGCTGGAGCCGAGTCTTTCGACCTGAGCAGAGCTTTCCTTCGGGAGGAAACAGGTGGACGGAGAGCTGACAGCCAACCGGAACCTAACGAACCTGTCCGGACCGAAGAAAGCTGTGGTGCTGTCGAAGGATTACGCCCGGCGCTCAATCCAGCCAGAACACGGAGCATGGCCTCACTCAGACCCAGGTGAGTCCTGTCCTGTACACGGCCGTGGGCGTGAGGCGAGGAAGCCATCCACACGAAGTTTGTGCAGCAGCGGTATTTTGTTAAAAACAAAACAAATATTTAAAAAAAATGAGCGTCTCTGTGGCTTGCAGTCCAGGTTCTAGTGTCTCTGGTCCGGGCCGAGCCCAGAGGCTCAGCCCGTGGCGTGGAGGAGCATGTCAATGCAGCGCAACATTGAATCAAGTCTGCACATACTGTAAACATTAACGCTGTGGCCTTGTTTCATGTTTAAATCATTAATGAGGATAATATGCGATATAGCAATGCACTTCATGCTGTTAAAAACGTTTTCCTGTGCTGTTTAGTTAAAATTGGTGTATTCTGTACACCACTTCGCGGAGTAACGGCTGGTGCGTCGTGCATTATAACCGTCTAATGCACGGTTCCTCATTGTTTAATCCTTACTTATAACATCACAGCTTCCTTGTTCATAGGGTTGTCGAATCCCGCTCTTATCAATTCATACTGTCTTTTGATTTCTGTTTTATCTTTATTTGTACAAGGAAGGCCCAATGACGGTACAAGATTCTCTTTTTCATGAGCGCCCTGTTTTATAGCAAAGAATAATAATAATAATACAAGAAAATGTGCATTTATAAAAACAGCTTATACAATTTAAGTAAAAGAACAAGTACAATTTTGTTTATACATCTACTGTTAATGTAAACTGTCTTACATGTGAGAGAGGCACTAAAGAATCCCCTCATAAAAGTATTTGTACTTCATCAGGTCACGTGACCTGGTGTTGTAGCTACTTGAGTTGAAGTTAAGTTCACGTGTAAGAAGCCTCCCAACAAGTCCCTTATAAATGAATAAAATACAGTGTTGCTCTCTCCTATTTGACAAGGATGACCAACCAAGGTTGTCACATCGTAAACAGGGATGAGTTCTGTATTTGTCACCATTTATAAAATGAATTGCAGAATGATAACGTACATCAAGAGGATCAAGCACAGTTGGCATGACAAATTACTCTATACTAAAGAATAGGACCGCACGATTTTGACAAAACCTAGTTGCGATTTTTTTGGACAAATATGTATAAATTGCTAAAATGATCAGTGAAGGAAGTCAAGTAACCTTTAGACTTAAGTCAATCAACATATTCTTGCTCAGATAGCCTCACAAAAAAGAAGAAGGTGAAACTGTGTAGAATTTCAATGTGAATTTCAAAGGAAAGTTAGTTTTAATTATGTTTTTCGGTACAAGGTTTGATTTTGAGAGTATTTTAGCTTCATGTTGAACACAAATCACTGTTAAACACTGTATAATCTTAGTTTAGTTGGTCACTTTGTAATAATATTGCCAAGATCCTCAAGGTAGGGGTACTCAGAGTATAAATTAATGACACGAGGGGTACGTGAGACAAAAAAGGTTGGAAACCACTGATCTAAGATCTTTCAAAAATATTTGGTTTTATGTGGACAGCGAGTACCTCTGGGGGACAGCCACGTGACTGAAATAAGTCACGTGGAATCACATAGCGTCTATCTAAAACACTTTAGAATCTGCTTTCTGGAAACTCAGACAAAAGTTAACTGTTGCAGCTGAACCTGAGATCCTGATTTGTGAACTACTGTATCACTCAAATGCCAGAGACAGAAGAAATAAACCTCGATTACGAGGACATTATAGCGCAAACATGTGTTAAATCCTAACTTTGGCCTGAAAACGAATGGGTTGCGCCCCCTTCAGGGTAAACTCTGCTACTAAATTATAATTTCCTGATTGACTGGAGACGTGTCCACGGCCTCCACAGAACGTCATAAGCCGCACCAGCTCCACACATCGTCATCAGGTGCTGCCCAGAGTCCTGCCCCTGTACCTGTGGTTTATAAGCAAGTCCCTCCCACGTAATCAGTCTGCTGTGATCTGCTGTGACACTATGAGACACCCATTGAGACAGTTTATCAGTAAAAAAAAACTTGATTTGGTGTTTAGTTGCTCTTTAAGGAGATTGTTTGACCTGATGTATACCTGTACAGACCAGAGCTACTTTTAGTGAATGATCCTTTATCATGTAACAGTGTGTCACTCGGCTTATACAGAGCCACGCTTGTAACCGCTCGACCCATGCTTCATGTGCTGAAAAGTATTTTTCAAGGCGGTGCCAGAGAAGGGTAATAGTGTTCAAGGCTGTCTTCGTCAGACATGAACAAGTCATGTGGCACGTCCCCTCAAGTATTCTGTGGCATGGTCCTGCTACTACTACTATTACTTCAACTACTACTGCTGCAGCTATACTGATTTTGTAGCGTTGATAGTTATTGTGCTGCCCAAATTCTCTGTAAAGACGGGATGTATTTGTATTAGAGTATACCTTTTAATCCAAATAGTGTGGATGTAGTCTTGTTTCAGACCTGTCAGCTAGGTCTGTCCTGTTTTAGGCCGGCCTTAGTCTTGATCGTTGGTTTTTGTAAACCTACTGTAACCCTTGTCGTAGTCCTGGTTTTAATGGTTTCACCCTAAAATAATGATTGTCATAAAGCTTCTCATTATCACACATGCCACTAGTCCTTGTTTTTAAGCCTCAGTGTAGAATTTTGTGATAAAGCTAAGTCCTCTGCATCACCTCTGCAGTGAGTGCAGAGAGCCAGGGAACAGCGGCTGCAGTGACTGTAGTGCTATTGATCATTATTCCACTGGAGGTTTGCAGTTATGTTAGAGATACAGGAACTACTTTGCATTTGTCTACAGTTAAGTCCCGAGTATGCATTAGGCTGTGACATAGAGGGACAAGAGATTTTCCTCTTGTTTTAAAGTGACAAGAAGTCCCTAATTGTACAATGAGATTTGTCCTTTGCATTTGATCATTCTGCTTTGTCAGTTGGTTGCGTTCACGTGACATCACAACATTCTAAAGAGCCGCTGAAAATTCCATTCCACTAGAGGTCGACCAATATGGTTTTTCTAAAGCCGATGCAGATCATTTGTGATTTTAATTGGTCGACGCCGATATGTACGGCCGATATTTTTGGCTGATTATTCCAAATTTCCTGTTTATAATCCTGTATATTAAGCTTCTAAACTGTAAAATGTGTTGAACTGTGACAGCAGAATGTTTGTAAGAATTTGTTTTAATTAAAAACATTCTTGTCCTGGCTTTCTCCGATTGAAAAAGTGAATGGTCCTCTTTTCACCAGTGTGAAGTCTTCATTTTTTCTTGCAAACGAGATGTTACAGTTCATTTATCAATTATATCTATTAACGAACACATGTAAAAACATTAAACAAGGATCAACAGACTTTTCTACACTAAATATCCCTGGCTACATGACGGGCTTTTAGGTTGCATTAATATAAACATCTCAGATAAAGTGATGTGATCATTACAAATATGTTAGATCAGTTATTTCATAAAATAAAATACAAACACTTGGCTCCAGCAGTAGCTGATTTTTTTATTTCTTTAAGTGATCCAATCATAGTTTCTGTTCCAGTCTTTACGTCAGTTGACATTAGCAATAGCATCCTGCCATTAGCTTAAAGTGCAAAAAAGAGGAAGCTATCCCTTTCGGTCTCAGAGATATCGGCTTTTATCAGCATAAGATCGGCCGATAGCCGATTTCGAAAGAATCTCAAATATCGGGATATTTTTCGATATCGGCTATCGACCTCTAGCGGTAACTCTGGTAACTGTCAAAATGCCGATTTCTAATCTTAGTTTATTGCAAATTTCTGTCCAAAAGTAGGGCTAATATTCAGAAACAGGTGCATGATGTTGGCCAGTAAAAGGACTTTTAGCCATAAGAATGATCCGTCAGGTTTGTCAGTCCAAAGACTTTCAAATAATAATCAAGGAAAACATTTGGACCATTTCTTTTTGGAATTTTTTTTCAAAAACTGTTTGCCTCCCATAGAGTTGTATTGGCGCCCTCCAACAGAAATAGAATTTTATAATATGAACACAACCTATACCATTTCATCAGATCTAGGAACCTGGATCTGGAACCTGGAGACTGTGAGGGAACACTGTGAAGCATGTTTGCGTGAGTGAGTGGGGGGCAGTGTATATCATCAACATCAACAATCAGCAACAGCGATTGCTGGTGTTTCAGATGCAAAGTTTTGATGACACTTAATAGCAGAAGTTTGTCCACAGAAGTCGATCTGCGAGATATCGCTGATGAGGACAGGATGAGGTATCGACTTCATCCCCGCATGTTGTAAATCGGGTGTTTATGTACGCAGATATCAGCAGCCTGGGCTTGGACTGGACGCGAGGGAGACTTGTTTAATCCTGCTCCAGTTCTGCTCCTGGTTTGGTCCATCTCGAGTTTCTGGCTGGGGGAGAGACAGATGATGTGATGACACTATAGGACACACACTCACGCAGCTCGCAGCTCCACTAAGGCCGTGTGAGGAGCTAAATTAGACTCAATACAAATCTGACTCCTCTTCAAAGCTCTGGAGTCCTACTACGGAAATGAATAGATACTATCAGTGTGATAAACAGTAGAGATGTGGTCGTAACATGACTGGAAACTATATGGAGCAAGGATGATGAATCTCTAAAAAAAGTATACAGCAGAATGAAAAGACAAAGTGTGTGAGTTGGAGGTTTGCCAGCCGCAGTCGTGACTTACTCTGTGCTTTCTATACAGAGCAAGACAGTATTCAATTCAATTTCAACAGACAGAGAGAGAGATGTGATTGTGAACGTTTTATTTTCTTCAGCACGTGTGGAGACAGCTGTCGATCAGTTCCAAATCTGAAATAAGATGAAGAAGCAGTCAGTTGTTCTTCTTTTTCTAAAACAAAACATGGCTTAATAAGATGTCGCAGAACTCCTGTCAGTGGGTTTCCCAGAAAACATTTCTTTTAATGTGTATGTACTGAAAACATATAGAATCATTTACCTGAGTCTGTTAAAAATGACAGTTATCGGGTTGTTTTTGAAATAATTTGAGTGGTGATGGTGGGTCCTGACGCAGTACCAGTCGAGAACCACTGTATTTGCTGTATGTCTCCTCCCCACCTTGTGGCCGGAGGAAAATCAAAGCCCTATAGAACAGAACCAGAAGTGAGTCTGCAAAAAAGGTTGAAAAAAAGGTTTTGTCAGTTCCAACCTTTTTTCCCCAAGGTGCAACTTTTACAATTAACAATGTCATAAAGCTACTTGCTCTTTGGCAAATGAATAACTATTCTTAATACTATGATCGTATGGAGCTGCTAAACCAATAATAGCAATGTTCTACTGAGCCATACGGGAGAGGATCATTTGTTGACTATGTCGGGCTGGGTACCGTTACATTTTTCGATGCTGGTACATTGTTGGTTTACAGTACCGATATGTGAATCATATGCTCTTCGAAAGCTATATGTACACTAAAATATTTGTCAGCTAGAGATCGACCGATATGGGTTTTTCTAAGGCTGATGCCGATTCAGATTTTTGGGGATTTTTATTTGCTGATGCCGATATGCACAGGCGATATTTTTGGCCGATGTTTTTGGCCGATTTTTCCAAATGTCTGGTCTATAATCCTGTGTATGAAGCTTCTAAACTGTAAACTGTGTCAGTGTTGAACTGTGACAGCAAGGGATGCTTTATTCGGGGCACAGGGCTGATTTTAAAGTGGTTTTCTCTGAGTGAAAAAGTGAATAGGATGAAGGAGCAGGAGAATGAAGGAACTCATTTTAAAGTCCTGATTTAGCTTTTTCCAATGCAAAAACAGGAAGTCTGTCACTTTTATTGGCGTTAGATCGGCTAGAGGCTGATATTGCAAAATGCCCAAATATCGGCCTGATATCGGCTGACCTCTATATAGAACCATTAAACAGAACAATAACAATAATTTATTCCATACGCGACTTAGGGCCTGATCTTGTGTTTTAAACCGTAGACGATATGCATATTGCCGCCAAATAAGGACGAGTAGCAGAGAAACGAGACTCGTCTCGGACACAGGCTGGAAAGAGCGCAGATTGGCGGCGCTCGCTAAAGTCAGAGCTGAGGAGGCGGGGAGCAGAGGCTGCAGTTCTCGCTGAACTGCTGCCTCGTCTAGGAGCTATTTTATCAATCAGTACCATTACTCCAGCTTTTCTCTTTACGCTTTTGGATTATTGCTTCGACCTGTGATGTGAACATTGACTGTAGAAGGAGTGACATAGCACAGGTAAGACTTTGTGGCTATAATGTAGTCGGTAGCTCAGCGTAGCCTACTATCCTGTGCCTGCAGCAGAAACATTGTGATTTGTGTAAAGAAAGATAAAAATACAGTCAACAAACCCCTGCAGTATTAAACTCGCTAAATAGAATTATTTAAAAGTTACAGTGTACGTTATTTGTTTTGTCTTTAACTTTCGTCAGCTCTTTTAATGTTTAGAGGATCAGATTCTACAATTTATGAAATACTTGATATTCCAATTTTGCATATCGTCCAAATAGGGATGTCAAGATTAACCGGTTTTAGATTACCACGATTATAAAAGGACGCGGTAGGTTATCCGTAAGAATTTTAGAAGCCACGGTTTACCGTGAAAATTTTTGCGCTGACGTACCGCTGTATGCCATAAACAGCGTAAACTCACCGGTAGTTGAGCAAGGCAGAAGGACGCTCTCCGCCAGTGTTGTATCCACCCAAAAACGATTGAAGTCAGCAGAGTGGGACCTCCTTAGGATCCAAAGATGAACAAGGCGTTGTTGTTGTCGATGGAACATCCGTTATGGAAATCCTGTCGTCAGAAAGTTGCAGCAAAAGGCGCTGATATCGGCTACGCCGAATATGAAAAAAACATCTTGGAGATAATCTTTCGCTGTAAATGTCCAGGTCAAGGTAACGAACTGCAAAATTCCCAGAAAAGTTGTCCAAATGTTGGGAAATAGCCGCCACAACTGGCTCAGGATGTAAACAAAAAGCTAACGCGCTCCGCTCTGCTTAAGCGTAACAGAAAGGAAAGTGAAACCGTGCACATGTGGAAATCAGCTGTTCAAAAGAGTCTCCTTAGTCATTTTGTTTCATTCTCTGTTCATCAAAACATCTGACAAATAATTAAGCAGCAGCATAACTTTTGAGAACATAAAACCTAGTCTAGCTTGTGGCCTAATAATATATAGTAAAATAATTATGATAATTATGGTCATTATAAAGAAGTAAAGTTGACATTGTTTTGTATTATTCAATGCAGGCCTATTTATTTTAATGCAAAACAGTCTTAAAGCATTTTTCATTTTTAGAAACGGTGAATGTTTACAAGTTTTTAAAAGCTTTTTAAAGACAAAAACTAAAAATATCACTTCTTTCCTTTGATTCGGTCGATAATCGTAAAATATTTCTCTCAGAATAATCGTGACTAAAGAAATTGAAATCGTGACACCCCTACGTCCAAACAACAATTTTGATATTTTCGTGTAAACGATATCTCGCCCACCCCAAATTATCACGAATCCTTATAATATTGTTTGACTTGTAATGTTGCTCCATCCCGTTAAGTACTGTTTTACTCTACACACAGGCCTTACAGAGCACCTCTAGTGTGCGGTCTACAGTCCTGAAACAATGGTCTTCAGAGTATTTTTAGTTTTTGTTGACGTGAAACGGCGTTGGTTCAGAGACGTTGGGCAGCTGTCCTCGCCTGTCTCCGGGACGTCTTCACCGGTGGGACAGTATGGGGGTGGGATAGTGGACAGGAGAGGTTATAAATAAGAGCGTGTTTGAGCAGCTGCTGCCTGTTTGCGTCCCCGGGCCTGCAGGTGAGGTTTAGCTGAGTTTAGTTTAGGCTTTAGCTCCGGCAGAGTCTGGCTCAGCGTCTCCCGTCTGTGTTTACACCTGTCGGATAGAAACACAGTGTTTTCCGTGGTTTTCCCAGGCAGTTATTCATGTGAAATATGAAGACAAGAATGTAGTTTAAGCTGTTTCAAAACACCAAAGCCTAAAAACCAAGTGATCTTAAAAAATATGATAAAAATGTGCATGGTTATTGAAAGATCAGCAGAAAATGTGCCTTATTTTCCATTTGTGTCAATGATCATTCTCTTGAGAAACCAATCAAAATGGTTTTAAAGGCCCAATACCTGTTATATTTTTGTTTGTTTTAACAATAAAAGAGGTCAGTTGTGGCCCAAACTCTTTCCTAACTTGCCAAACACATTTGTAACATAGTCATTCTTCACAGGAATGAGTCCGTAGGCTCGTTTAACAACTTTCAGGGAGACACAATCAGAACCAAACCAGGACCAGGACTACGCTATGACTAGATGAAGGAGAATGCACTCTCGAGCATTATGCACATACAGTTGTTAAGGTAATCAATGTTGTGTTCCATGAGAATGGCAACTTAATGTTTAGACGTAGAAATAAAAAGGAGAAAAGGCGTTTGATCCTAACGTGTGCGGACAGTTTGCATGGAGACTTTTCAGAGTCCGTTAGCCTGCTCAATGTATGTTTCCTATAGCCATTAGCATTAGCCACCAAAGATCGCAAATTATGAACAACCCTGATATTTTCACCTGTTGAACCCATCGACCACATTTAGGCTGGGCTTCAGACTAACATTTATGTTGGTTGTGTCGCTGCGCCCAAAACAACTCATTCGTATTGTTTTGGGACAAAACAGACTTGGTTTCTTTTGTTGAACATGTTTAAGGCTAGATTTAGCTACACATGATTCCACTTGAGCTCATCTAATTTTTGAAACTACGATGAATGTTATAAAGATGTGCGTCTGTCAGACCCAATAAATAGAGCTATAGGCTCATACTAATTGGCTACTTCTAATATTGATGCTTTTGCCGTGATTGTTACTGGAGTGGGCACCCCCCTGAAACCGCCACCTTAATGTGGTGGAGGGGTTTGAGCACTCGAATGATCCTGGAGCTCTGTTGTCGGGGGCTTCGTGCCCCTGGTAGGGTCTCCCATGGCAAACAGGTCTTAGGTGACGGGTCAGACAAAGAGCGGTTCAGAAGCCCCTTATGAGAGACCAACAGGCCCGGTTAGAACCATGAGGCCGTCCTTCTGTGGACCCACCACCTGCAGGAGGAGCCATAAGAGGCTGGTGCAATGTGATTTGGGCAGCTCCAACAGCTGCCCCCACGACCCGGCAACGGACAAGTGGAAGAAGATGGATTGGTGGATGGATGGATGGATGTTACTGGGCAAAAGTAGCTTCTACTTTTTCTGGGTCTTCAAAATTCTCCAAAGCCTATAACAGCCTGATACTTTGCTGGTAAAGTTTGGCCCTGTGGCTGAAACACTGCGGGGAAAGCAGCCTACGTCATCAATTTCAATGACCGTTCCTCCCGAGCCGATGATCTAGCAGCAATTGTCTTTAAAGGAGCAGAATGTTAAAAGCTGTTCAAAATGTGGCTTTTTTTAAAGGTGCAGAACTCATGGATGAAGCAGTAATTTGTATTTCACTCCATTTTTAATTAATTGTTTTTATATGTAAAGTTGCTTTAATTAATTGATAAATTAACAAACTTTAACAAGTTTGGCTATTTACTACGTTTCTATAATTTATTTAATTTATGACTGACAAATAAATATAAAGGGGAAATTGATTTGTGGCCTAAGGGTTTTCCAAAACTAATTTATATTAGCTATAGTTTATCCGTCTGTGATCGGCTCTTGGCTCTGGGCTCACGTGGAGACCAAGAGGAAGTTTCACTTTTGGGTAACATGTTTGCTCAGAGCCTGCAGCGTGGCGGCATCGTGGATATTTGCTTGGGGATCTCTTCTTGGACAACTGTCGTTACGTTTTAACCCTGGAAATAAGATTTAACCTAGACCGTGACACGTGGAGATGAGAGATTACTGCAGCATCTGTTTGCCTGCACCTTTAAGTGACGCGCGTCCTCATCCTGGGCCAACTCTAAACTGACTCACGGGCAGACTTCATTCTTTTCCTGGTGGATGTAACTCTGGACACACTTCTGCTGGTTCTTCTGCTACAGCTGGACACACGGTTTCCTTCAAGTCTACCTGCAGCACCGGTAAGTGTCTCCGCACTCAGACACAGAGCAGCCGACACACTGCTGCGGCCCGTGACAGTACTATCCTTCTTACACCCCATTTTAAAATAACCTCAAAATAAATAATAAAACACAAAGGCCAATCCGTCACAACACTTCTATTTTGTGTTTTTATTATCTCCTCTGTTAGTCCTTGTTTAAAACTGCATTAGTCGCTGTTGAGTCATTTATACCTTGTTTAGTCCGCTAATTCAACCGAGGTGGGAGAGTAGCCAAAAGATTTCAAGTTCAAAATCATGTATACATTTCATTTCAGTTCACGATTGTGTGTCACTTAGTGTGTGTCTTTCACATAAAATTTGTGGCAAAATGTCAAAAAGTTAAAGGGGTACAGATACTTATGCTGGTAAAGCCAAACTTTACCAGCAAAGTACCAGCAAAGTATCAGGCTGTTATAGACTTATGCAACCCACTGTAACCCACTGTACCGTTGCATTAAAAACATTTCACTCAGGTTGAAGTAAAAAGTAGTGACCCGAGCAAGTGCTTTGTGAAAGTACTACCTGAGTACTGAGCAGTGTTTTGAGTGTAATAGTTTTACAGTAGTGTTCATGTACAAATAAACTAAGATGAAAAATGGAACAAGACATAGCAAAATTAGCTATACTCTGATACAAAATATGACAAAACAGTGTGTTTACCAGCACAGTGTGGATAGATTTACTCACAGAGGGAAGAGTAACCAAATGTTTTACTCCTATGAGCATTGGTACTTCTTCCAAACGATCAGTGGAGAGGGTTACCATGGGGCAGCAGACGCGGCGGTGCACTGCAGTAGTTGCAGGAGTAGTTTTTGCTTGTGCTAGCGTTTTCTTCCCAGGAAGTTTTGTCAAAGCCGGGGTTCACGCACTACACAGGGTAGTGTTGTCTCAGATGCCCACCCAGTTGTTGGTTGATAATCTGCAGGTTTGCTTGGATCTTTAATATCTTGCTAATCTAATCTTTTGGTGATGTAATCTTTGGAAATATCAACATTTTTACATGATCCAATGTTTTGTCACCACTAAAATTCAAATCAGACTTGACATGTACGCATGTATGGCTCATCATGAAAGGTCTGTATATACAGTATATCTTATTTTTGTAATACCTGAACAATCTCCACTTTAGGAGCTTTCTACAGACTCCAAATCTTCCTGTTGTTTATATGACATTAATTCAATAGTTCATACAGAGAGATGTTTACATTTCTGAGCCACACCATTTTTTTTTTATCTCATTCAAAAATAAAACAAGATCCAAAATATTTTATGAAAAAAATATTTGTAATTAATAGGCTGTATGCACGCAAGTGTCACGTGACGTGGATCCTCAGGAGGCACTGCTCTTCCTGTCTTGTTATTTCCCTATGAGTTTGTAACAGTGTCTTAATAAAATAAATAAATAGCTCAGATTCCATGGCAGGCAGTGAGTTACTGGTGGACAGTCACATCATCATGTTAAAACCATCACGTCAGGAGTAAAAAATTCACTGGAGGAAACTTCCTGCTCATCACAGTGTTTGTGTCTTGAAGCTAACGGCTAAGACAGAACAAATATTAAAATGGCGTCAAGATTTTGACTGAGCCGCTGAAAAAATAATCTGCCTCTCTTTAGTGTAAATACTTTAGTGTAAATAGTGTGGTATTTTTCTTTGATATTAGCCAACAGCTCTGACATAAAAAGTCCTCCTCGATGAACACAGACGTTTCCTAATTCCTGCAGTCAAGTATTTACATCCAATGTAATGTTTTTAACACGTCCCATCAGTGTCTCACCCACCGTGATGTCTTCTTGAACTATTCAGTGATTTGTGCAAGACATCGCTGATCCTTATTGAGAAAATAACGAGAGAGGAAGGACAGCAGCGTCCAGAGATCGTACTCGGAGTCATGTGTCCTTTGCTCATAGAGCCTATCTATATATCAACAAAATGAAACCATACATTTACATTATTTTGATTTTCATGCAGCAAATACAGGTAATTTTTTCACCTATTTACGTCAATAATCTACAGCTAAAGTTTCCAATACTTCTCTCTAAATTGAAACGCTGTCCCTGTTCGCCTGCAGCGTCTCGCCTTAACACAGAAAGGACATGCCTCAAAGTATCGCATGACGAGACCCTTTTCCACATCAAACGCTTGTTTATGCGCCTTGTATCAGAACTTCTCAAAATAGAATCTCGTCCCATGTCGCGCTTTGGACCACTGCCGGTGTCCCGTTTCAGCCGGACCCCCATCATGATGACTATGATAACAATGCATTTAAAACTCCCGAGTCCGTGTCTCTGCCCTGTCTCTGCGGTCCTGAACATGTCGCCGGGTGATTTACGTGCTCCCGCGGGGTCACACAGTCTGCGGAACGGAGCTAAAATAGTCCCCGCGTCCCCCCCCCTTTCGTTTGACCAGCCCCCGTCCCGCCTCTGCTAACGGCTCTGTAACAAGTGTTGTGCCCACAGGGGTGTCCCGGGTTTAGCGCACAGGGGTGTGACATTAGCACCTTCTGTTGGGGCAAGTGATAGGGGATTTACTGTTGGATGGTATTCATTTTTGGGGTCCAATACCAGTATGGGTTGGCCGATAGCTGAGATATAGGCTGATATTTAAGTCATTTCATGTGTCATTTTTGTATCTCTCAAATAGCCAATACTGCAGTTAAACATTTATTATTATAGTAAAGGTTTCAATCAAAGAAATATATCTTATAGAGGTCGACAGATGTGGGTTTTTCTATGCTAATATGCACCGCTGATATTTTTGAGGGGCACAAATATATTACTTAACAGCTTCCTTAAGTAAACGGCATTGACATCAGGGCTGAATGATATGGAACAAAAACTAAAATATAGCCTAAACTGAGACAATGTTATTGCTCATGAAATATTTGACTTATTGAAGTATTATTTACTTTTTAGTCCTTTATAATCATCTGAAATATAATTCGAAATAGTCAACATGGCCATTTATATAATTTACAATAAGCTTATACTGAATTATGTTTTGTAAATAGTGTATAATTGCTTGCCATTTGCTCTTAATTTAATTGTGAGGGCGTGTCTGTGATCAGTGCATCAGAGTGTGTAGCAGCGAGGGACCAGCGCTACGGCTAACACAATGCTAACAGAGAAAATAGCTTAGTCCTTTGCGGTGGCCACATTGTAAATGCTGATATTTTCACTGTACAGTACACGGTTCACGTATCGAAGAAGAAGAAGAAGTTTATTTATATAGCGCCTTTCACAGACATGGTCACAAAGCGCTTTACATGAGACAATTTTACATTCACTCCACACTCGGTGGTGGTAAGCTACGTTTGTAGGTTCAGTTTCCCCTGGGGGAGACACATCATTCATCCTGGCCTATTGTACATGTTTTTAGTGGTAGAGGAAACCGGAGTACCTGGAGGAAAACTACGCAGACATGGGAAGAAAACTCCACACAGAAAGTCCCCATCCAGGTAGGAATCGAACCCGGGACCTTCTAGCTGTGTGTTCTACCGCAAGAATTGTGCTATAATCAGCAAAAAACTGATCCAGAGTTTAAATGAGATCTCCACCTGGCTCCAGGACTCCCACCTAACACTAAACACCAAGAAGACTAAGTCCATTTGTTTCTCCATCGAAAAAGCCCCAACTACAGCCCTGTAATTAGAATTACCTGGGGACGTCAGGTCATTTTTATGTGCATTCACACGGGATTAGCAATGTCAGTAATGCACAAGTTTTTACTGACTTTTTTACGGACATGATGGATTACTAATGAACACTGAATGACGACAACAAGCCTTTTATTTATTATTTATTTATTATGTGAGCGCTAACTTATCAGGTGAGGTTTGCTTTAGCGAAAGTGGCTATTTCTTACCGCATGGCGCACGCTACGGCGAACGACATCAGCGTCAGGTCTGTAGGATTTTGCTGTTTTCATAAAACGGCAATGACCTTTCTCCTTTAGTCCGTTCGCTCTGAAACAATCTCCTCCTGCTAAATTTTGCACCAAACACATCCAAACTTCCCTGAGAGCAGCGCCGGCTCCAGAACAAACTGACTGAGGGTGTATTTGAGTTTCTAAAGGGTGCAAATAGAATTTCTCGCCATTAAAATACATTGTGATACCATTAAAACTGAAGGGGCAAACATTTCAAAATGAGTTTGCAATGCACCCTCTTGCACCCCAGTAGATCCGGGCAAGCCTGAGAGTCTCCATGTTGATTTGCTAACGTTGCCGGGACAACGGGGCTGTACTTCTGGTTCACACAGGATTTCGCACAGGCTAGAGTTAGATATATATCTTCAATAATAGACGGTGTTTCTTACGGGGTAATTATTTTTTCGTCCGCGCTCGGCCCGCCTACTTGACTAGTCAGCCGGTATCGATTCAAAAAGGGAAAAACAACAGAAAATCCCCCGTGGGCCCCTACACTCAAATGCACTGGCGAGAACACTGCCATGTCAAGAGGATGTGTAAAACTGTTAGGTCAAATATGAACGGTTTCAAGGTTATAAGGAACTGTCTGACTCTTGAATGTGCGCAAATGTTTTTAAATTCAATGATCCTTTATTTTTTTGGAAGATTTGAGGACGTGTAGTTGGAGTAACATTAAAGTGAAGGTTCTTGGCGCTTTGAAAAAGTCACTACAGCTGTACTTGATTTGCTCAAAGCTGCACATGAACGCAAGCACACGTTTCTGTGAACAGGCCATTCCTCATTTGAAAGCTAAGAACCTCCAGAGTTCAAAGCTATAACGACTGGAGGCTCCACTGGCACTGACTGGGACTTTATTGAGGACAGAGTTGGAATTGAGGACGTTTATTTCCCAACTGGCAACAATAAGAGTGGAGTTAAATCTGCTTCCTGTTGGATAATTGTCCTGAGGCACAGACAGATCATTTATGAAATGTATAATGTACAAAACATTCTACACAGTCAAAGTTTGAAAACAAGGTAGTTCTTCATCAAAAATACGAAATCTTCATGTCTGTATTTTAGTCTGTGTAAACCAGAAAACGATTAATCGATTACTAAACTACTTCAAACATCGATTAGTTGTTTCAGCCCTACTTTGAGGGTGTTCAATCAATGATAAAATGATCGACTAAAACTACAATTTATTGCTACAACATACAATGTGTGTTGATAATAATCATCTGTATATTTTTTATTTTTTGCCGCACTGTGAAAGATATAGATCACCTTTTACATAAGGGCTTCCACTGACACAAAAACAACACTGAATTTTAAGCACCATCTAGTGGAAGCTTTAGATATTGCAGCAAATACTCCAACATTACAAATTCAAAAGTCTAGACCTAGTCAAATATATGGTCATTGTCATAAGTCTAGATTCACTTAGTACTTGAGGATTTTCCGAAATATGAAATATGTGGTATATTGTATTGTATTTTATTTTATATCAAATTATATTTTATATCAAATGAACCATCGATCAAATGGTGAGCTCTAAGTTTAGAAAATTGCACTCAAAGTACCACTGACCAGTGTTAATTTTGACAACATATTTTAATTTAGTTTTAGTCTTAGTCTTTTGACGAAAATGTAATTTAATTTTAGTCGAGATTTAGTCCAAAAAATATCTTCAATTTTAGTCTAGTTTTAGTCGACTAACATTCATTATAATCATATTTAATCAGGTCCTCTGCTTCATGGAGCTGCTCCCTCATGAACAAAGCTCAGAGCTGCTCCTTTGGGAGTGAATTTACATGATCTGAGGCTCTTTCAGATTGTCAATAGAAGTTTGGATTCTTTTAGTCTCTCCTTTTCATTTTTATTTAGTCTTATTTTAGTCGACTAAAATATCTGGACATTTTAGTCATATAGTTTTAGTCTCATGAAAAACTTTTAATTTAGTTTTAGTCCAACTTTAGTCGTCAAAAAATATCACTGCCAGTGACAGGTTGTAAATTAATTGAATAAAGTCATAGAAAAAGCCTGATAAAGACCCATTTTTATTTCTTTTTTTGGGGGTTCACAGCCCAATAGATCAGGCAAACATAATAATAATAATAATAATAATAATAATGAAAGCAAAAATCAACCTTCAAAATATTAAGTACGACTGAAAATTTGTGGTCTGTAGGTGCTATTTTAAGAGGAGATGCTGTTGCCAAAATGCATTTAAAAATAATGGCCCTTGAATTTAGAAGTTCCGCTATAAATCTATGGAAAAACGTTGAATCAGTGCAATATTTAAAGAGCTTTTGTGAATATTAAATGTATCTATATCTACAGTAGTCTGGCTAACGCCACACTAAAATCACAAGTGATATTTAGTCTGGGGACCACCAATTCATTTTCTCGTAGGAGAGGTGTGGTTTACGATTGTCCATAGCCGTTTATTGGGCGCTACGAATGTCTGTCATGCGTCTGCACGTAGCCATAACCAATCGTATCATGGTATCAGATGACGTATGACGTACCTGCTGTAAACTTTTGAGCTAAACTATTTAGAACACGTTCTAAAGCTTGATCGAAAGATGGCATCGCGTCTGCTGCTGTCATGTTGGATCCGTAAATATTATTTTATTTTTTTTATCCCTCCTCGTTCTGTGATTGGTCCCCAAATCCATGGAAAAATGTCGGCCATGGTCCCCAGGCTGTTGTGAAGTTCGAAAAGATTCGAGCGCACACAGCAGTCTGGCGTTAGCCAGGCTATATCTACAGTAGGAGAATAGATACAATCACTTGGATACAAATAAACTTAATGTAAGACAGCAAACTGAAAAAAATTAAATTCAAAAGTAATAAGGGTCAAAGTCCTTTGGTCCAAACCAAGATCTCTGAAGTTCGACAGAACCATAAAGTCGGCCTGTGTCTCCTCTGTGATTATAGAGAAATGCTTAGCCTTTCGTTTTGACACATATTTCCTCATGTCTGTGCCAGATGGTTTCATCTTTTACTTCTAATCCCTCTGTTCTAATCCTGCCCACTCAGGCTCAGCCACAACACTGACCACGACCACTGTCTCACAGCTGCACTCACAGGACTAAACACAGGACTAAACCTCTTCTAATCCCGATAGGAAACCAGGATTACATCTTAGATAAAACACCTTTGTTTGGCCGAGCGGTTGGAATATATTTCAGGTTTAAATGTTTCTGTTCTGATTTTATACGTCTGTTTCAAGGCGAGACACTGTATACAAATTATTTGACAGCGGATTCACAAACCTGCCACGTTATTCTAATGGCTTATGGTGAATATCGTCACCCCTCTTCGACACCCTTTATGAGGAAGTAATTAGACCATAGTTCATATGTGCTGGAAGAGAGGACTTTGAACTTTGTAACAGTTTAAGTTTCATGTGAATTGGCCCAGGAATTACTGAGAAATTAGCAATAAACTAATTATAGAAATCCGTATTTTGACAGTTTGACAGTTACCGCCATGGAAATTTCAGCTGCTCCACCTCAGTTTTAAACTCTAGGCTCTTTAGAATGTTGTGATGTCATGTGAACACAACCTGGCTATATTTTCAATGACAAAAACTAATTCATTTTATGAGCCAGGTTGGTTTTGGTTATGTTTTGATGCTATATTAGTTACAAAGATTTGTCAGAGCGGATTTTGAATCTTGTTTAGTTTTTGAATAAGCTAGTTATGAGGGTAAAAAAAAAATCACATTTTGAGACTATGGGCCTAAAATTTTGTAACATCTGCACATGGGGCCGTATATTTCTCCCGTCACCAAACATGTCAGTATTTGTGAATGAATAAGCGAGGAAAGACAAGGGGCCTCGGCTTGACAAACGTTTATAGAATAAGCATGGCAAAGGCTGAGTTATTTTTTAATCTGACAATAAAACTTAGATTTTCTTGTTGATCATTGTTAGGCTCCGCCCATCAGCCCGACTCTGACCCAGCCCAGGTGCATGCTGGGAGCTGGTGGGGCCGGTGTAGGGGGTGTTAGCTCTAGTATGTTAACTGCTGGTACAGAATGGTAATGAGGTGCGAGGGCCGCATGCCCGGAGCGCGGGGCATGTCCCGTACAGGAATAGACGCCTCAGGACAGACAGAGGTGCGCTTGTTTGACTAACCCCTGCGATTAACAGCTTCTAAACGCTGCAGCGAGGCGTAAAAAAACATTAAGCGCCCGTGACCTGCTTAAGTGACTTTTTGAGCCCTCAACTATGTTGAGTGTTGTTCCCTGTACGGCTGGGGGACGATTGGAGACAAACCTAATTTAACCTGAAAAGACTCACAGAGACGTGTTGCGTTAGACAGTTTTATTGAACTTAATTGAGATTGGGGCTCAGACCCCGGCGGAAGATGGCCGAACGATACGGACTGCCTGGTGTTGATGATGATGCCCAGCATCTTCCCCCGGAGCCTGGACCTGGTGGTGGTATAACGGGACCCGATGCGCGTAGATCTGACGGGCAAAGCCCGGGAGGAGGAGGGGCGGAGGAGGGTTGCTGCACGCTTTGAAACTCCGAGTGATTAACCGGGGAGCTTATGAAGGGGATCCTGGACTGTGAATGGCTGAGCGGGACAGCGCTGCGCTGATTGCTGATGCGAAAGCGCGCTTGCGATGGGGCCGTGATTGAGTGCTGGTAAAGCAGCCGTGAAAGATGAGTGAAGCTGCAGATACGTCTCCAGGTTGAATTTGCGCTCAAGCTTCATTTGCGGTTTGTATGACTATGTATTGCCGTTGTGATTAGATTAGCAACTGTGTGTGCTTGGGTTGACACATTTAACATTGGAAAGACTGTAGGAACGTAGAAACGCAAAAAATTATCACTATATAATTAGTTATATTAGTTAACAGGACAAATCCCAAATCGACTTTTTTAGACCTGTGTTTAGAGCCACATTTTGGAGTAATCTTTTAACTAGAGGTCGACCGATATGGGTTCTTCTAAGGCCGCTTTTAATTAGCCACTGCCGATATGCACTGCCGATATTTCTGGCCGATATTTCCAAATGTCTTGTCTAATGTCTATAATCCTGTGTGAGATGCTTCTAAAGTGTAAAATGTGTCCGTGTTGAACTGTGACAGCAGGGGGCGATGTGAGGGGCAAAGGGTTGATTTATTCAGGACATTTATGTTAAGTATGTACTTCAGAGGGAGCTTGTTAAAAGACAAAAATCAGCTGATTCCAAAATAAAAAATGATAAGCCTCTATCTCTTATGGTTACAAAATTGCAAGCAAAAGTTTGCAACGTAAAATATTTAAAATCCAAGCCTCTGATGTGTGCAAACTTGTGACCAATTGTCACCACTATGTTTCTCAGCTTCTAACAACTTCGTAGGCCACAATGTAGGAGGCCTCGTTTTAAAATACCCATATATTGGCTTGATAAATCGGCCAGACGATATATTAGTGGACCTCTACTTTGAAATTCTTTCCTCACCTCTTCATCTCGGTCTCTTGCTAAACTTAATCCCTTCATTGTGAAGTAAAATCACCCGTTATAGCTTTACGACAGCCACACGGGCTGAGCGGTCTATTATCTCCCCCCTATTTCCTCTTTATTGAAACGGCTGTACAGCAAAGGGGTGCAAGATGAGGGTGGTGGGAGGGGTTTATGGGGAGATCCCACGAAAACCAGGAAGTTAAACCATTGTATATTTTGTTTTAGCAGATTGTTGGTTTGTATTTTCAAACCAACAAACTGATAAAGATGTGTTTGAGATTATTTCCAAACACCTGCAAAAAGCATAATACCTCCTCTTTAACATTATTATATAACCTAATTGGTCTTTTGCGATTTTCCATATGGCTAAGGCCGGATTTGAATAACAAATCTTTCATTTGTTCAATGGCATTAATCATGTTCACTGGTCCATGTAATGTGTGTGAAGAATAAAGCCCCTTAGTTCAGTGCTCCTCATTTGCTTTGTGCGTTTATAAATGAAGATTAAATGAGAATTCTGACCCACTTGCTTATATGGTAATTTCAGCTAAGCTTTTTGGTCAGTTCTTCCACATGTAAAGCCTATGTGCAGAAAACACCATTTCAGATATGACTTATTGGCTGCATTTGTTTTTGTAACATAATTTTAAGTCCTATTTGAATAAGTGGACTATGTGAATTGATATTTTGACGTACTGTAGGCCTGGTGGTACTTAGAAGGTCAAATATTTTACGAGGCAGTGCTTGGTGTGAAAGGTTTGAGAACCGTTGGTCAAAAGTGGGGGACCGCACTTTTGACCGCAGCTGTCCGGTGTGGGGTCTCTCTCTCCAAATAACTTTAAAACAACTTTGGGTGTGATATAAGCACCTCACAACTCCTCGGCTCATTTGTTTGAATGCCGTTTTCTTAGTTGTAGTAGAATTCATTTCTTCTGCCACCATTGGTCTTCATTGTAAACACAGAGCATTTGAGAAATCAAAACAGCGTGCGCTTGTATAAATGTAGAGCAATATACCAATCAATAAACGTGGATGAGTCTGCGAGTCATACAGTAGCTATGGCCGGATGAAGAGTAGAATCTTACATTTACTGTATGTCATATGATCACTCTCTTTACTCATAGTTTTATAGATAAAATAGTACAGTGGTATGGATGAGAAATTTCAGTTAAATACATCATATAGGAGACAAACACAGTGATATCAGAGAAGTGAAATAAAGTTTATATGATTTATGGAATAGTGTGCAAGAATTATTCAAACAAAATTAGGCATGTGCATAAATTTAGGCACCACAAAAGAAAAAGTAACTCAGTATTTTGTGCATCCTCCTTTTGCAGAAATAACAGCTTCTAAACGCTTTCTACAGCTTCCAATTAGAGTATGGATTCTGGCGGAAGGTATTTTGGACCATTCTTCTTTACAAAACATCTCCAGTTCAGTCAGGTTTGATGGTTTCCGAGCATGGACAGCCCGCTTTAAATAACACCACAAATGTTCAATAATATTCAGGTCTGGGGACTGAGATGGCCAGTCCAGAACGTTGTACTTGTTCCTCTGCATGAATGCCTTAGTAGATTTTGAGCGGTGTTTAGGGTTGTTGTCTTGTTGAAAGATCCAGCTCCGGCACAACGTCAACTTTGTCACTGATTCCTGGACATTGTTCTCCAGAATCTGCTGATATTGAGTGGAATCCATGCGACCCTCAACTTTAACAAGATTCCCAGTCCCTGCACTGGCCACACAGCCATGATGGAACCGCCACCAAATTTGACTGTAGGTAGCAAGTGTTTTTCTTGGAACGCTGTGTTCTTTTTCTGCCATGCATAACGCCCCTTGTTTTGCCCAAATAACTCTATTTCAGTTTCATCAGTCCACAGCACCTTATTCCTAAATGAAGCTGGCTTGTCCAAATGTGTTTTAGCAAACCTCAAACGACTCAGTTTGTGGCGTGTGCAGAGAAATAGCTTTTTCCGCATTACTCGTCCATACAGCATCTCCTTGTGTAAAGTGCACTGAATAGTTGAACGATGTACAGTGACACCATCTGCAGCGAGATGATGTTGTAGGTCTTTGGAGCTGGTTGACTGTGACTGTTCTCACCATCCCGCGCCTCTGCTTATCTGAGATTTTTCTTGATCTGCCACTTCGAGCCTCAACTAGAACTGTGCCTCTGGTCTTCCAATTCCTCATAATGTTCGTCACAGTTGAAAGTGAGATCTTAAATCTCTGAGACAGCTTTCTGTATCCTTCCCCTAAACCATGATGTTGAACAATCATTGTTTTCAGGTGATCTGAGAGTTGTTCTGAGGCTCCCATGTTGCCACTCTTCAGAGAAGATGCAAAAAGGAGAAACATTTACAATTGGCCTCCTTAAATACCCTTTCTCATGTTTGGATTCAGAGTGCTAAAGGTATTGAAATCAATAAAATGACAAGGGTGCCTAAATTTATGCACATGCCTAATTTTGTTCAAATAATTCTGGCACACTTTCTATAAATCAACATAAACTTTATTTCACTTCTCACATATCACTGTGTTTGTCTCCTATATGATATATTTAGCTGAAATTTCTCATCCAGACAATCATTTAGTAAAGGAAAATCATGAAAATTTACAGGGGTGCCCAAACCTTTGCACTGTATCTGTGACATAATTAATAATATACTAATTGTCAGGGCTGGGACAATACATTTTTATTGCAATACAATACACATCACAATGCAGAAGGCCTGATGCAATATGCGATACAAAATATTCGAATGCACTGATTTTTCATAACAAAGCTAGTTTATTATTTGATAAATAATAAACTATAAAAACTTTAAAACTATAAGACTATAAGGGCATACAAGTTAAACAACACTGGGGAAAAAACACACCCCTGTCTGACCCCATCGCTAACTTTAAAGGGGGCAGAAACACTGTTCCCCTGATTTGATCGGCACTGTTTCTGCACGTAACTGTATGTTCAAAAACACACAACACAGCTGGCTACACCCTTATAGAGGCAATTTCATGAATAGTTTTGTATGATTTACCCCGTCAATTGCTTTGGATGCATCTAAAAAGCACATTCAAACCGAGGAACAATTCAAACCTAGGTAACAACACATTACTTCAGCTTGAGTAAATTTTGTTCTAAAGTAATGTTGTTTCTACTATCCCCACCTTAGCTCTCTGGACCAATTACAACTGCAGCATATCCCCATCGTACTGACACTCTCTCTCCTCCCTCTCCTCTCTCTCCCCCTCTCTTTGCTGTAGCCTCATGTTTAGTCACGCTGCCCGTCAGACAAACATAGCAGCAACACTCTCCCCGCTCTGAGCCAAAGCCAGCACACGTACAGCTCGTGAATGGAGGGAGTTATGCTCTGAAAACGGCACTTGAACCAACATTATTTGTTTTTTCCCGCCCGTCTATTTCAAGCTATGGACATAATTTTTGACTTTTCAGTCGAGTCTATGGGAACAACAAGTGATTTCTCCGGCATCGCAGCTTTGTATTGGATTATTTGCCTGAAATGAATGGGAGCAACAGAACAAGATGGTAATTCATGTTTTGACCATTTCTTTGTAGCGTGTAAAACATTCTGCATGCGAAGCTTTGAAAATGTAATTAATTTAGAAATTATGATTTTTTTTTTAGACCCTCCCCACTTTTTTAGGGTATTTTATTTCATATGTAAAACATTTTAAAGTGTCCCACAACTATACTACCCAATATATCGGCAAATATTATGTGATGCATTCAAAATAGGTGTCACACTATGCCGTAAAATGGCTGAGGTCTTCAATCTGACTTGAAAAGCGTCTAAAACAAAACTTAGAAAGAAGATTAAGATTTAAACAAAAAAATGTGCTGTTTAGTTCCATTTTTGTTGTGATGTTCCAAATTTTTCAATAAGTCTTTTCTTGGTTTGACACAAATTGATTGAAAAAATTGTGTTTGTGATTTTTTTTTTTTTAATTGTTGTTTATGTTGGCATGACAGTTATCAATTATAGCATTTGTGGGGTTCAAGATTTACGACTGCCAATGCATTTTGTAACCTTTGTGACATTTGTGGGAGTCATTTTACTTCCATTTCTGTGACACAACAGTTACAACTCAACTGCAGAAAACTCTGGACCCACTATCAGGACAAGCCCCCGCACGAATAAGAATTATGATTTTAAACTTATTGTAAAAGCATTGCGGCCTGTTAGAGGAAATTAAGTAAAGTTCAAATGATCAGCATTGATCAGAAGGCTATCAAAAATAAGTTCCTTTTTGATACACTACAGCTACAGTTGGTTCAAGTTCACATTTATTTATCTTATGAAATGTAAAACGCTGAACAAGAAATACAAATCTACATATAAAAACATCTATACACAAACAAGGCATTGCAACAGTAAATGCAAAAACATCAGCTCTCCTTTAGGCTAATGTTCATGAGCCTCATCGCCTGAGAATAAAACCTGTCCGCAGACATCTCCCTGAAGGGATGTAGGAGAAGAGGGAATGTGCTGGCTGAGAGCCTTTTTGTTACAGTACTTATCATCCTGTATCTGAGGCAGAGGAGATCCAATAATATTCTTAAGGGTGTGGTCATGTGATGTGACGTTACCAAACCACACCAGTTCCTGTCAGCAGAGCCGGTGATGGCCCTTCTGGGGCCCTAAGCAAAAATCCCCACGGGGGCCCTACAGTACGCATGCCATGGTTATTCGATTAAGAGCGAACCCATTTATGGTCAAAAACAATTCCATTGTGCAGTAGAGCAGGGCAGAAGTGGCCTCACTTCGTAATGACCATAGTGACCTCAATTCAGGCCCTGCCCCTCTGTGGGAGGACCACTAAGCCACTTTGAGACTGGGATTCAGGACTACTACTAGTCTATTTCCCCCACTTTTTAAAATGGAAATGGAAAATGGTCACATTCTCTCACCTCATTTAAAACTAACTGAAACCTGCACCTGACGGTTATTTCTGTCTTACCGCTGAGAATTAGCCTGTGAGTAGCCCGATTCGTTTTAGACTGTGCACATTCAGAGAACCAGAGTTACTGTAAATAACTGTGCTCTTGAGAACCGTGTGGATACAACTCCTCTTTGAGACAAAATGGCTTAAAAACAGCTTTACTCTCGTCTATTTGCCAAATTACTGTCCTGATACTCCGCTAGAGACAAAAAGAAGAGAGTTTAGATACTGTAAGTGTGTGGCGATGCAGCCCCGAGTCCCAGCAGAGAAAACATGAGAGCAGCGCCCGGGACACGGGTGACATGCAGGCGCACAGGAGGCGTGCACCGGGAGACAGACAGCCAAGCGGGGACGTGAAGGGGAGAAGCACTCGCGCCTTGGGGGTGACGGGGGGAAGGCGGTAGGTCTCTCCTGCTCATCCACAGAAGACTGCTGCGCTTTAGTGTTATATGTGACAAAGTAGTGAGTAAGTGCTGTCAGAGAGCCTGTCCCCGTAACAACGCATTGATTAATCAGTGAAACAACACTGTAGATTGACTGAGATGCGGGGCCCTTGCGGCTGCGGGGGCCCTAGGCAACTTGCATAGTTTGTGTATAGGAAAAAACGGCTCTGCCTATCAGAACACTTTCAATCGTACATCTGTAACAAGTGTTTCTTTTGACAAACCATATTTTTTGAGACATCTTAAAAATAAAATCTCTGCTGAGGTTTTTTTTAATTGCACATCTGATGTGATGAGCCCAAGAGAGAATAAAATAATACAATAATAATGCATTGGTCTTATATAGCGCTATGAACGCTAAGAAACTTAACATTCCCCACAGTTTCAACAGGAGCGCCATTAACTTGGACAGGTGTGTGAGGTGATTTCTGATTTCTGACATTGTTGTTTGAATATTCCGTTTGTGGGATGTTTTGCCACACATGCAAGAAGAATAAAAAACCCGCACAACTGCGTTTTAGCTCCCAAGAATTGTTTTTTTTAATGTGTACTCACACCACTGTGAGTACACTTTTTTGATTGTGCTACACATGTTTTGCCACACAGTCATAAGTATACAGACTGTACAATAAGGGACTAAAACAACATCCTTGTGGTGAACCAGTGTTTAAAACCGCAGGAGATGAGTGTTGCCCACCTTCACAGTCTGTGGCTGTCTTGTCAGGAAATGGAAATGAGAGACAATCATAAATGGTCTCATATTTTTACTCCCATTTTTACTCCTTGCTTTGGAGTGGATGTGGCTCAGTTTAAGAGTGTCCGCCCACATTTGCTCCAACATTTCATCTTTGCCATTGTGTCCTTGGGTAAAACACTTCAACCGCCTTGCCTCTGGTGTTTGTGTACATTAGCGTTTTGAGTAAGAATTGGTGAGAGCAAGGGTCAATGGATGCAAAAAGCAGAAGACAATCCAACATGTTTCTATGTATATTTCACATTAGGCGTGACACGATTTCAATATTTTGAGTCACGATTATTGTGAGAGAAAATATTGCGATTTTATGATTATTCACAATTATCAACCGAATGACAGGAAAGAACTGATATTTTTAGTTTTTGTCTTTAAAAAGCTTTTTAATACTTTAACTTCTAAACATTCACTGTTTCTAAAAATGAAAAATGCTTTAAGATTGTTTTGCATCACGATGGAGAGCCACCATCGTGATGCCACGCCCCCTCCTGTCAGAAACACTCACTGATCTTCTGTGGGCCTTGTAAACCTACAAACTTTGCAGGGATTGCACTGAAAATTAAATCCATAGACTGTACAAAGAATAGACAGCTCCTCCTCACTCCTCCCCGTTTACCATAATGACCACGTTCGAGGGGGAAATCATGGCGGATTTACAGACTCCTCCTCCCCAGCTCTGACGAAGCATGTTCCTAATAAGGGCATAAGTGCGGAATCTTCACTGTAGACTCGGCCCTTGTGTGACGTGTAGCTTGTGCAGCTCCAATGCTAACAGTCAGACCCCCGTTAAGTAGGAGATTTCTAAAATTTATCCTACGATAACCAGCCCGGTGCCTCTGATTGTGTCTAACCCAGCGTAATCACAGGAGGAATATCTAGCAGTAGACAGTTCCAAAACATTAGGCACCGGGCATTAAAGTTGTTTTTAACGTGTCTAAAGTGCAATGGATTCCAATGGGGGACTAGCGGCTATATGGCGGTACTACAATGTACCTCCAATGTCGTTGTCGCAAAGCAGAGCAGCCAGCGGCCATTGATTAAATCTCAAATATAGCTAATATGCACGCTAGTTTAAGTAGCCTACCAGAAGCCCGAAGAAAAAAATAAAGACGCAGCGCTGCTCTATTTCTGACGCGCGGGGCTCTCTCTCTCTAAAAGCAGCTACTGTTTAACACCGCGTGGTTTCGCTTTACTTTTCGTACGGAAACTAAATAGTTTTAAAATGCCGTGATGGATCTCACATCAGAGCTGAGAGCGCATGGGTTTGGATGTTCTTACGAAGGGCCGAGAGAGGAGAGAGAGGAGCGAAAGAGGCAAGGAGGTACGAAGTTACGAAGACACGGACCGGGCGGCGCATGGAGCAGCTTCAATAACGTAGGCTACGATGTAAACTTCTAAATATTGTCTCGTTCACCCACTGTTTCTTAAAGGGACTATACATAAGTTTAACCACAAATAAATGTATACAAATTTAAAATTTCTTCCTCATACATGCTCCAGCAATGCCCTGGTGAGTAGAATGAGCCCTGGCCTTTTCACCGCGATTGCCTCTATATGCCTGTAAAGTCACTTGAATAGTCTATGCTCGGGTCGAACAAGCAAACAGCGTAATAACGTCATGCGCGTTCACGCTCAGCTGTAGCGTTAGCTGTATCTCCTCTATACTGACGCTGCAGAGCGAGTGGTAACTTCGGAATAGGGATGGGACGATAACCGGTTTCAAGGTATACCACGGTATCAAAATGCTACGGTATCACTACCGTGAGGATTCCCTCTCTGACGGTATTAAAAATGCATGTTTTATATGCCATTTTTGCCCAAAAAAAGTTGCGCTCCGTGCAAACCCCCGCTCTCCCCTTCTGCTCCTCACCTGACCCCGCGGCGCAGTCCCTCTCTCTCTCTCTCTCTCTCTCTCTCGGCCGTCAGCCTGTTGAACACGGCCCGTAGCAGCAGAGTAAAAAGTCACTGTCCTCCGTGAACATGAACACTGCCTCTGAGATTAAGCTTTGTTTGGATCTATTGCGTTAAAAGCTATTAAGTGCGGCTGAGAAGCAGCTGTTTAGCGCTTTAGCTCTGTAGTTCGCGTTACGCTAACCTGTTAGCTTTGTGGTTTGGATTGTTCATCATCCGTGTCTGATCATCACGCTGTCTGATAAACGACAGCTGTCGTTTATCAGACGCGCTCTAGACAACACTGTTTTACGTGTTATTTTTCAGAAGACGCTCAGCCTTCCTTTGCTAAATGCTCATCAAAGACACACTGTTTTTCATTTAGCTCAAAACTCCACTCGCTGTCACACGCCGCCAGGGCTACTACTACTAGCTACTATGTGATGTAAACAAACCTACGTGCTACTCCACTAAATTCTCCCCAAACAATAATCTGATGCCTCGCACAGGCAGATAACATGATTATTCTTTACCCTCTAGGCGTCACTGCAGGATAAGGGTTAGACATAGGTGGGAACCTTTACCTGATGCAGTTTGCGAGTCGGTCAATTATTAGACAAGCACAGGTTTGTTGACCGCTTGATGCGACACTTTTTGTATACTATTAGGATTATTTTTTTAAATATGAAATTGAATGCGCAGACTACTTTAGTAAGCAATCAAGCAGCAAATTATAATGGCAAGCCTGCCTTTAGACGTTTTTGGGAAGACATCGAACAAGCAGTGATTAGAGCATCAGCGAACATGCGCCGTCTGTGACTAAAGTGATTAAGGTAAAAATATCCCTTTGTTTAAAGTGTTATTTTGGATAATAAGTCATAATAGTACACGTTATTGATCCTTAGCAACATGTAAAGTCATAACCAATTACAAATGTACCATAAACAAACCCTGTTTGTTAAATGCGAACCCTGTTTTTACTTTTTAAATATAAAACACGCAATTTCACGGTATACCGTGATATCGCGGTATTTTTTGTCAAGGTTATCATACCGTGGAAATCTCATACCGTCCCATCCCTACTTTGGAAGG
This sequence comes from Neogobius melanostomus, assembly GCA_007210695.1. Taxonomy (NCBI): domain Eukaryota; kingdom Metazoa; phylum Chordata; class Actinopteri; order Gobiiformes; family Gobiidae; genus Neogobius; species Neogobius melanostomus. Next base: position 1,244,442 of record VHKM01000448.1, on the reverse strand, counting down.
ATGGATTTAGCGGAGAATAAGAGGAGACCGGCTTCAAGCACCATCGAAACTCCAGCCCAGACCCCAAATAACGAAAAGAAACGAAGAGTTTATTCGAGTGTGACAAAAAAGGCGAAAGTTGAGTCTGATCGGCGTAGGCAAAGAACCAGAGTAAACATCGGAAAATGTTGAGAGAATCTCTCAAAAGACCCGCAGCTTATTTTTGCTTGAAAGGTAAGAAATTATTACTAAATACGTGGGGGAAAAGTGTAGTTGATGCTTCAAAACAACGGTGTCCGACTGTCCGTGCATGTTGTACAAACTTCACTGAAACAAGCCATAAAATATTCATATTTGGAAGTTACCAAAAGAGTTGATCTAATAGTTTTATACCTACAGAGAAGTTGTGTAGTATTAGTAGCAGACTAGTAGTGTCAGTAATAACAGTAATTGTGCTGTACCTACAAAACATTTGAGTAGTAACAGTGGTAATGGTGCTGTATTTACAATGGCAAAAATAATGTTGCTAATGTTAGCTTTTCTTGGCCGCAAAATAAGCATGACTGTTCACGGATTTATAAGTAGTGAAACGACTGCAAAAAGTGGACATGTGCCGTTTACAATATAGTTTACGAGTTAGCTACGCTAACTTTGGGCCCAGGGAATTGAAGAGACGATTTTGGCTTTTCCTAGTAGCATTTCTACCAGTGGAATTATTTTATTATTTCAATTAGGCCTGCGTTTATGCATACAAAGTATAAAAGTTTTATTTTTTTCCTCCTTCAAACGTCAATTATTCGTTTATCTGTATTATTTGGCTTCTTCACTCGATTCACTTTGCTGCATTTGCTCAAGTATCGCATCTTGGAAAATATTCACTCAAACTGATTTGGTCTAAATATCTTACAAAACAGTAACGTTTCTTACCTCAGTTTAAGTCATGCCTGCAAATGTGTAAATTGACCAGGACGGGACTGTTATTTCTGGTGCTCGTAAAGCCTGAGTGCCTCATGCACGAGCTTATCATCGAGGCTGCAGTTACGCGTTTGGCCTGAGGGGGCAATTGCGAGTACAAAACTGTCAAACTCCACACAGCCCCTTTAAACATCACGTTAAAATTAAGCAAATGCAAATAATAAGCTCCGATTTACATTTGTATTAGTGTGATAAGAGCCTTGTTATTGAGGAGCAGATGACACTCTGAATAAGTCGTTCTTCTGAGACTTTAACGCACGAGTTTTAACGCATTTCTGTTGCAAAATAGTTTAGTTTAGATACATTTATCCTGCAATCTCACATTTTTCCTAATATAAATAATATGCAGCCTATACTATACAGGCTATGTAAATGTTGTAAACATCGTCAACTTCCAATTAAGGGGACGTGGCCTAACCCTAATCTTTAATAAACGTTAAGCCGAGTATGTTTCATTAAAATTATTTCAGATTGAGGTGATATTTCAACATTTGTTAGCTTCAAATTAGCAATAGCCTTTAGCTTCAAAGCTAAAACGGCTGCTGTTATAAACGCAGAAATCTCCTCTGGTGAAGTACATCCTGAGTAAAGTAATAATCTAACAGCTGTTTGTTTTCTGCCACGTACTGTATTAATGTTAATTTATTTCAACAAGACCGCTAACTCTCCATAGGAATAAAACTATGACAGGAAACAGACACGTGCACAGAGCCTGTTGTAACCTTGAAGCTAAGGCTAATCACGCCGGATATGTCATTGTCCACTGCAACAAACACCTGCTAGTCTCGGATATTTTCTAAGGTGTGAAAGTGTTGAGAACCGCGGATCCAGACGGCACAAAAACAGCGTCAAATTGCAGTTACTTTGAAGTCTCTGGCTGACATTTTCCAGTCTGCTTTGGTCGTCTGACAGGGCAGCGGTGGTAAACACTTGTACAGCAGAGGTGGTTTCCCGGCCAGGGTGAAGTGGGGGCATATTTGACGTGCCAGGAAGCTTGTATTTATAAGGAGGAGGTCCGGAGTGAGGGGGTCAAGTGTCCCACGCTGTTTCACCTTCTCTCCCGATACCTTTTACAAGTTCCTGACAGACGCACCCAGAAAGAAGGGACTCCGCTTTGGATATCAGACGCTTTTTTGGCTGAAGCTTAAGAGGAACTATAGATTTTTTGTTAAGCTGCACAACAGTTTCGGATAAAGCAGTATGATATGAGAAGAAATGGCATTATTTAATAACTGTCTTGAATATACAAATGTGATATTTTGCAAAATAAACCTTGAAAACACAAAATCCTGACTGAAACGAGGCTAAAATGTAAACATAAGTGAAGTCATGACTACAACTGGACCTTTGCACATTTAGGGCCAGATCTTGTGCCTGGCGCAGTCTGTGCGCAACTCTAAACGCAAAGTGGTACACACGCCATCTTGCATGTGGCGCAGGTTGTGCGCTAAAGGCTGCGCCACTAGGGAGAGGGCGTTATTTAAGAAAAAGAGGCCGACTGAGGCGTGGTTCATTACAAGCAGCACTTGGAGCGCTGCTCTTCTGTGGCAACCTTCACATTAGTTTCCTCTTTACATCGCGCTGCCTTGTATTCTTCCTTTAGAATTGATGAATCATGTCAAATTGAAAACAAAAGCAAAATTACCTTGAAAAGCCTGCTTGAGTGTGCGCACGGGCTTACTTTGGTACAGTAGATCAACACCAAAACAACAACTGCGTTTTAAGGCGACATTTCCATCGTGTGTCAGTGTTTACCTCCTGATGAATGAAGAGCATCAGCGGTGGTCGTTGTAATAAGCCTCATGTTTCCTTTTTACATTGTTGCTCCTTAGGCTACAGCTAAGTCCAAAAGAAAGAAGCGCATTTCGCATAGCAAACTTTTTTTTTTTCCAGTTCCGCTCCAAGAATCCTGCAGCTGTAGTGCAAATGTTCCAATAAGCTACAATTTAACTACTGCATAACTCTGCTACTCCTCCGCAGCCAATATGACAGTTTCTGATCAATTAAATCCTTTACATTTGGTAACTTTGCATTCTAGAGGTGTCCAACGCCTAGTCTGCGGCCTTTCTTTCCCTCAGCGGAGGGACAGTTTTATTTCTTTCATTTCTATTAAACACTGTGCGCTGCATGTGCATGTTATTAAGCAACCCACCGCCTTCCGCAGTAGCGGTCTGGGGAAAGCATGGGGAGGGGGCCGCACCACAACATCGCAGTGCGAGTCTGTCCACTACTGCCCTGCCCACTTTTTGCGACAGGTGTGACACTGATGATTGCAAGGAGTGCACCCGTCTGCGCACTCGTCTGCTCTACAGCCTGTGCTATGAACCACAAGATCTGGCCCTTAAAGTTTCCAAGTCTTGTGTTTAAGGCTGTTCGCAAAAAAATTAGAAGTACTAAATCTCAGTGGGAAGACCTCATTTTGCAATACATTGTCATGTCACCTAATATTGTGATAATGATAGCTTAGCGATATATTGTTCAGCCCAGCATTGAATAGTAACCTTTCATTTGTGCCGTCTTTATCCCAATCTCACACAAGTCCCAAGACAAGCTCATCTACCTCTCTCTTTGAAAACCACAAAAATGTCATCTTTTTAAAGCCATTTTAAAAAGAATAGCTTTGATTTAATGACCTCATATTTTGTCAGTTAAATTGCCAAATATATTGTTATCATTATATTTCTCTTTTAGACCGTGTTATAATACATAATATGTTATTTATTATATTTCCGGCCATATCACCTTTCCCTACTGTCATGTGATTAGTGTTGCTTCACCAATGACATCCTATAACTGTTCTTGGAAAAGACCTTACATGATTTAGTGCACTACCGCATGCTTACAACAATGTAAACTTTATTTATTTATAAAGCGCTTTTCATACCAAAGGTATCACAAAGTGCTTTACAGATTACAACATTTAAATCAAGTATCCAGGCAAACATAACATCCAAATAAGCGTCAGCAGTGGGTGGCGACGAGCGGCACGGGTGTCCCCTGTCCTTAGACTCTCCAGCACGGCAAGGAAAAACTCAAAAACCCGGTGGGAGAAACGAGAAACCTCGGAGAGAACCACAGAAGCTGGAGAGATCCACTCCCATGGACGGACAGGCTATAGAGACCCAGGCCGATGGAGTCCCCACAGCAGACGGGCCAAGATCGAGACCATCCAGTCCTTGTTGTCAATCCAGTAGGCAGGGTTCCTCCATTCAGCCGGGTTCCTCCGTTCGATCTAGACAGGCACTCCCAAGGGGGAGTGGGACAGGAGACACCATGTGAATAGTAATGAACAGACTACAGATAAAATAAATATTGTATCATAATAAGACAAAGTTTGCAGTAAGAAGAAGAAGAGGATAGTTTACAACATTGTTACAGAAGCAGCCATATTTCTGCTATAAGCAAGCACCACACAGGACATAGCAGTCATGTTCTGGTCAGCATGTCGGAGTCAAGGTGAGGGAGTAGAGTTAATAACCGTTTCACAAACTGTGACCTGCTCCTTCTATAGTCACAGACGCTGTGGCACATACTAAATGCAGAGCCACTGTACAGAGCCACCGTGGATCAGTACAGACCACAGGCTTCATGGTGACATACAAAAGTAAATGTTATCTTTATTGATTTCAAGTTCTATTCATTTTTCATATACCTTGTATAAAGAGTAAAGTCCTATCTTGTCTGTCAGACTTTGACACTCTGTTACTCATTACTCACATGCAATACCTTTTAAAATGAATCAATGAGAATGGGTTTTATTGCTAGTGTTCAATAGTGAGCGTTCAAAAGTAAATAAATAGGATAAAAAATAGACTGGATATAGTGAAAGTAGCAACACTCGAATATGCATGATATACACAGTTTTTATGTTTTAAGAATCATGTTTTACGACACGTCAAGGAGTACTGGCATTTGGAATTGAAAAACAAACTTGCCAAGCTAATCATGCATTTCAGAACATACTTTGGGGGTTTACCATCATACCCGTGTGTTTTCATGACTCGATACCAACTTGTTTGTATAAACTAAGTAGGATCGTTTTAAGTCATTGTTACCGATGCTTTTAATTTTGAATTCAAATGAGTTACTTTCATTTCGCAGCACTACTCCACATTAGAAAAGTAGAAATATGAATAAGTATGATTTTGAAGCTGATTTTAAAGTGTTCAGTGCGTGTTAAAACGTTGTGTGTGGGTTTGATGAAAGCCCCAGTTGTTTCTGTTTAATCATATGTTCGATGTTAACTGCCTGGACATCTCCCAACTTCCACAGCTTCATCATTAGTCAGAGGAATTATAAACTCCCCGTCCCCATGTCCTGTTTTTCCTCCCTCTCACCTCTCTCTGGGCCGTGCCTCGTCTGGCCATAAGGTGCAGTCTGTTTTCCGTGGCCCTCAGGATATTATGTTATGAGAGTTAGACATTTGAAAAACCCGCCCAGCGCAGTAAGAAGTGTTAGCACTCTAGCTTTGGCAGAGTGAAAGCGTGTTTGCCGTGTCCTCACAGCCGCGGCCATGAGCTTTCCTGTTGTTGGGAGTGTCCAGAATGTTCCTCTGGGGAAGGGGACAGAGACGCTTTTATCGGGGAGGTAGAGGGAGGACCTGTAACACACCGGTGATCACACGGAAAAGCGCAAATGTAGATACATGAAGGTTTTTTTTTATTTTTTATTTTTTAACACTTTTCAAAACCTTGAGAATGAGGCGCACGTTTGAGAGTGGGCTCTAAATTTGACACAGTGAGACACGGGAATATTTTACTCTTCACAGTGGGTAATATCACCTCAGCTCGCAATTTTTTGTGACCATTCAAAGTGCGTCCCTACAAGCCCCTCTGCCATAGCGCATGATAAAAACATGAATGCGTGTGTCCTGGTCAGTCTTATCCCAGTTATGATATTTGCAGATGCTCATAGAAACGAGTATACTCACATCGCTTTGGGTGAAGCTGTCATCCACTGAAATGAATGGGCAGATCGGCTGAGAACTTCTAATTTGTGCATTGGTAGAGATCTGTTGCTTCAGATCATTCATAAAGAAGACGGTTAACGCTTTCAAACTGAGCAGCTGAACGCCAGCCAGAAAAGTACACACTTTTCTAACCCTGGGTATAATTAACAACCATATACAATCAGAGAAAAGCCGGATATGATGCAAACGGCATGCAACGTATTTCATAAACAAGGAAGTTAGTGGTTTTATGATGCATCCGCCAAGAGCAGAGACAAATGTGAACCGTCAATGTCGTTTTGTCGTCATTAGCAACTCAGTTCAGATTTGAAACGTAGGAGAATTCAACTGAAATGTGGGACCGTTGTGCCATTGTGCACCAATGTGCGTTTGGAACAGGACAAAAAATGTGTTCTGTGATTGGATCGATATAAAACCTTTTGAGATCTGATTGGTTGTTAGCAAAGATCCATACGGTCCTGCTTTTGAACAGATCATTACATGGCAGTAACATTTACTTGTGTAACTTTTATGACTGGTTGGTTTATAATGTAACTTAAGCTGCAGCTTTTATTCTGTCCTTTTTATATTGTTATTTAATGACATGTATTCAACCTTTAATGTAGTTTTAGATTGTGAAAGCAAAATAAACATGGTTCATTCAGCAGCCACATCTGCTAATGCTAATGTAAATGAGCTTTTAAGACCATGAGAATTATTAATAAAGCCTAATGCTGAGCATGTTTAATCAGGCTCAATGTTTATTGATTAAAGAAGTCACAAAGTGCATGAGAAACGGCCCCCAGGTGGAGCTGTTTCCCAATAATGACCAGAGAGTAGCAATCACTTGGCATGCTCTTTGTTTTGTTTTGTTCACTTAAAATATATCTCCACCGCTCTCGACCGCTGCTCAGTACGTCAGCAGTGGTCAGAAACCAGGGTATTCCTGTGTCAGAATATCTTAGTAAGAGTATCCTGGTTTCTTAGAACCCGCATATCCAGGAATCTGAGATCAGAGATCAAAACCCTGCGATAATAACCAGGATATAGACAACATTTAAACTTCTCCTACTCATTTGTCTTTGCCTATTTATGTTATCCAAGTCCTTCTGTGAAAGCCTATAGCTATGACTGAGAAAGTGAACTTCACGTCAACATGCTGTGTTCAAGGGCCTGTTTACGGAATGGGATCTTCTGACGTGGCTGTAATCACTTAAACACAGTCTTCTGAAGTGCCACTTATGTCGCCTGGATTACTATAAGGGCTGGTCTGAAGCACTGACGCCATCTTGGCTTTGTGGTGTGACCTATTATTATTGTGTGTCGTAATGGAAGGGCCAGGCCAATGTTGGTCCAACATCTGTCACTGGAAGCTTTTAGAAAGTCAGAAGACGTCTCCAGGTTAAAAGAATCATCAGCACTTTTGTCAGTAGGCGAATGCTCTACAACTGATGTACTGCTGCTCCATTCTGTTGTAGTAAATTCATCTTTGGATAGTGTGATAGTGATAGTGAGTCTGTTTATTTAGTAGTGATCTAAGCCCGGTGCACAGCATGATTTTTGTTGCTTTATATAATAAGCTAGCGTCTGAGATTGTTTTCTTCCAAGCTGCCGAAATTGCCAGATAGCTCCACATTTTCCATTAAAGCCATATACCATAATATTCTGTTCCACTACTGTGCTTATTATGGCACTAATGATTTGCTAGCATGGCCCTTGGATCAAAAATTGACCGCCGTGGCTCAGTGGATGTAGCTACTGTCGGGACATCAGTGCCGGTATCAAAAAGTGCTTCAGCGAGTTATTTCAATAGGTTGTTGGCCTGTTTTCTCCAAATTAAGTTTTTGTTCAACTTATGCAACAACATTTTCACTTAGGTAGCTCCTACAGACTCCAAACTTTCCAGTCTTGGACCTTTTTTTCCCAGCGGTATTTAAAAATATATATACATATCAAATTCCCAGCCTGAAAGACAAGGCAAACAAGGCAAAATTAGAATTTTTACAGATGTTCTCCTCCTTCCTCTTCCTCCTGCGCAGCTCCCTCCGCACCACAATAGTCTTTCACCATCTTCTGGGAAGAGCGTAGCAGACAAATATAATCCGTCTTATTCTCCAGTGAACGAACATTAGCCAGAATAGTCGGGATAGAAGGCTTTTGTAAATGGTCACATTTTATATAGCGCCTTTCTACCTGCTTTAGGCACTCAAAGCGCTTTACATCAAGGAACCAGTCACCCATTCATTCATACACCAGTGTACGCAGACACTGGAGGCAAGGTGGGTGAAGTGTCTTGCCCAAGGACACAACGACAGTGGGCACCTGCGGGATTCGAACCGCCGACCTTTGGTCACAAGACGACCCGCTCTACTCTCTGCACCACCGTCGCCCTGGTGGATGGTGGTGGTTTTGTGGCTTAGCTGTGAGTCTTGCCCGAATACCTCCTTGTTTGTGATGCCTCCACTGTGCTGCATGTGTGGGGGGCTTTTTGTGCCTCTTCAGTGTTTCAGAAGAAGACATTTGTGGGTCTCAAATGTCTTTAGCTCATACAGTATGCTCATCAGCTCATATGTTTGCTTACTTTTAAAAAGGTGTTTTCTTCATGGCTAGTACGGACTCTAAAAAAATCCACTGAACCCCACAAAAACACAGCAACGATGTACAACAGTATCCAGCAAAACAATGTGGAACACAGAAACTACGAATACAGTTCACAGAAAAAGGCAAAAATGCTGTTGTACCAAGAGTCTACCCATTATAGATTTTGTTGCTGAGAATATTGGCAATTTTGGCCATTTTTTATTTCTAAAGTGTCTTATTTTTATGTAAAAACATACATAAAATGACAGAAAACTTGCAATGCGCATTATTCTCATATTTATATTAGTTATCTACTGAAAAAGTTTCAAATTTACTTGGTTCCCCTATTCACATGCAGTGTCTCGCCTTAAGTGACATTTTGTAACAAATCCGGATTCTTCTGGCGAGGGATGACTTCTTCCCTACTGTTTTCAGTTATTCTCACAAGGCTTAACCGAAACATGTAGAAACTGATAAATGAAGGTATAATGATGATGATGAGCCGTGTTGTTTGCCATCTCAGTCCGTCCCAATGTTTTTAGCTCAGTATCAGTCAGTAAATCCCTGTGGACTGTTCTTTACTAGTCTTGCTATTCTTGCTCTAATAACTCTGAGCTCCACACGCTCCAGCTTTTCTCCTAAAATGTACAAACTCTCCCTCCGTGTCACCATCCACTTAAACCTCAAAAGCCTCTGGAAACAAAGATGGAATTTGTCTCTTTTTAGTTTGAGTGATCTCTCCTCGTTCCTGATGTTTCCAAACCTGAAATAGCGCTGAATGATGAATTATTCAAAAACACACTGCACTGTTACTATAAAATGTTTCTCTATATATCATCTGCATTCTTTGCTCTCAACTAGCGTTTATTTTTTTACTTACCTACTTAAAACAAAGGGCAGATATGCAGGCTGCGAGCGTCTGACAGTGACAGAAAGTACGGAGGACGAGGAAACCCGAGTCTAACCTGGTCGGATTTGCGCGTTCCTTCATTTACATAAACACCTGTTGAGTGATCGCAGTAGTCCATCTCATAAATGTCATTACGTTACAGTTGTGTCAGTCAGAAGGGCTTTGGGGTGAAACTGAAACTGAAGAATTCCACACAGGACTTTCTATTGACAGGTTCAACAAGCAATAAAAAGACTTTTCTAAGTGGCAGTCCATGGCACTTACGCCAATTCAAACAGCATGTATTCTTAGGATTCCAGCGTCTACTGTGTACATTTTTTAATAAGGGTTAAAGCAAACTTTTTACTGCTACTATGACTCTCTCTTATTGTCATGTTCCCCGTTCATGTTTTGCCATTCTAGTTTAATTAAGTGTAATTCAATAAAGTTGTTAAAGTGCATATGACACATTGCTGTTTAATGACTGTACACATCGGGAACAACACTGACGTGAGGCTCGAACACAGCGCTGCGAAAGAGGCGCGCGCCCGGACAGACACACAAACGGGTAGGCCTGTTATCTGTGTCCCACCCTACGGTCCGCATCATTCAGTGTTCACTGCCTCTCCCAGGACAGGGATAGCTGCAGGACCTAGCGCGCACACCTGGCTGTGCAGAGTGCTGCATCCTGCATGCGCTCCGCTCCCCCGACCTGCGCCTCATCTTACAGCGCTGTTTGTGCCCGGTACGGATCAGAATCAAGTTGGTGATCATTGATCAATATTTTAACCCAAATACGCAGATGTATCGGTAGTAGAGACGCGTCCAGAGAACTCTGCAGGCTGCCCACAAACGTCAGAAAAACTTTCTTGGCAGAGCGTCCATACAGGGCAGTGAGAGGGAAGTGTGCATTAAAGAAGGTGCAGAGGGTGGAAGGGATGGGCAGCAGCCGGTGTGAGGGGGTGGGGTTTGGGTGTGTGTATGTGTGTGTGTGTGTGTTTACTGTCCACCGGAGCGGGGGCAGCAGGATGCCCTCCCGCACTATAGCTAACGTGGTACTGGCTTCGAGTGCAAAATAGATGCGTTTAATTCTCTCACTGCTGAAATGTTATGGAGGGCCTGGCGATGCACGGGTATCAAAAGTTAGCCTCGAATGTTCACCACGAACCCAGCTCGGAGCAGCTTCGAACACCTCATTTAGAGTCTACTTCTGTCTTCCATCGCTTAATAAACATTTAGGTGAAGACAATGCAACATGATCTGTTTTTCACTGTTTATAACATACTCTAAGGTGGCAAAAATCAATCTACTCAACAACAACAATGAGTCAGGCACCCGCTATAAGTACTGTAGCCTTCGTTCCACATAGCGCGAACCGGCCGCGCACGCCACGGTCTACGTGCACGTATTGACACTACCTGCAGACCTTTCTGTTTCCACCATACATACACATGCATTTGTTGTGGGCGGAGCCGCACGCTGTACAGATCATCATTAAATGTTTTGTAAGCCGCGATGAGAACAAATGTGGACAAATGCTGCCTTCTGGTGAGAGTTATGGAATCATTCAGAGGAGCCAAGCTGTATTAAAACAGAAAAGAAACCACTAAATACAACTATGAAGATAAGCTACATGCAAATGTTATGCTAACACCAGCTAAAGCTGCGCTAACAGCAGCTAAATGCTATTATCGGCAAAATCCCCTTTTAGCACAGCGGTATGATGTTGTGAAATATTAAATCCATATGACCTGCGTGTCAATAGTGAGGGCTGTCTACTCTCTCGTTGCCAATCAGAGGCCAGAGTCTGTTCACGTCACATCAGACAGCTTAGCCCGCTTTGGCCACAGCCAGAGGTCGGGCCCAAAACCTATCCCTGGTCAGACTGGTTTGGCACTGGCCTTTGTTAGGGAAAACCTCGACAACGTGGGTGAAAGAGCCATTCGGCTGACACATGACTGCATGTGGAAAAGAGCCTAGTGTGGATAATTGAGTTGGTTAAATTTATTGGACTTCTGATGAATATTCCTGGATGTTTTAGCTCTCCATTGTTTAGAAAAATCGTTCAAAAGAAGAAGAAGAATCATAAAAATGCCATAAGAAACGCTATCTGATAAACAGTAATATAGCTTATGGACATTGAGAACACATAACCGAGCAGCTCTACCAGGATACAGCCCACACCTAATGTGACTAAATAATCTTACAGACTCTCCGTGAGTTTACGATTCTGTCTAATTCATTCTCCAATGGTTTAAACCAGGTCACTCTCGTCTCCTCTTGCACTTATCCAAATGTCCGGCCTCAACCACTTTGTGAACTCACTATAACAATCCTCCAAATAGACCCAAAAATATGTCTATGAAGCACATATACACTCTGCGAATATTTGTATCCTGTTCGGGCTGGACAGGACTTGACGTGTGGCATGCGCCTCCTGGACTATTTCTGTTTTGTGTACCGTAATCGGGACCGAGGTATTCGGAGCGACCCCATCTCCCACTGCGGGACATCCTATCCGCCGAAATGTGAGCGCGCCATTTATTTCGGACGCTGTTTATACTGAGTCCCGCGAATCTGCAGCCACACCAGCACCATTCAGCACATGCCCAAGACTGCCCCGGCTCCTAAACGGGTTAACTGGCGGAAGAAGAAAAAAAACACTTACGGGACCAGGGTTAGACTTTGAGAGATGGGGCAGTGTCTGGGTGGTGGGCATGAGCTGGTGCTTGACCGAAGAGAAACTTACTGTAAAGTCTCGTGCTATGCCAAAACTCTGCTGGGAACTTTCCTCTGTGTTCCTAAAGTCCAAACACCAACACTGAAGTACTTGCCAATTTTGAAGCTAGCAGCACATGCAACTAAATTCGAATTGGGTCATTCCAATTCCTTCTAATAATCATAATTATGGAATGGAATAAAAACGTATTTGTATTGCGCTTTTCACACGACACAAGTCACCCAAAGCGCTTCACATTATTGTAGGGGATTTGTACTTCATTCACGCCACACACAGTGGTGGTAAGCTACGTATATGTATGTGGCACTGTTTCCCCTGGGGCAGACTGACAGAGACGCAACTGCACGCATCTGCGCCAACGGTCCCTCTGACCACCACCACACACACACACACACACACACACACACACACACACACGCACACCCTGGCCTCTTGTACATATTTCTATTGGTGGGGGAAATGGAGAACCCAGACACGCAAGACGACATGGGGAGAACATGCAAACTCCACACAGAAAGGTCCCATTCAGGGATCGAACCCAGGACCTTATCTGAAAGATAACCTTCAGTTATCTTTCAGAACATAAATGTATTATGTAGTATGTAAGATACTTTTTTAACTTTTGTAAAACGTTTGTGATTATTAGAGAGCAGTAAGCTTCTGTACCTGGTCTGGAGGAGGCCTAAACCAAGACTGAACAGAGACTAACCTTGTTTAGTGTGTAAATGTGAGCAAAGAGATTACGCAGGACTGCACTGGCAACATTGGGAGACTTCCAACATAATTAGCTTTTATTTGATGCTATTTAGGAGCTATTTTCTTTCTATCCTTATTATTTTTCTGTTCAAACAACCAGTTACTATTATATGATTAAAAAGTAAATAAAGTATTATATCGATATACCCCTCCTTGAACTGCCGCCTTAACGTGGTGAAGGGGTTTGAGCACCAGAATGATCCTGGAGCTCTGTTGTTGGGGGCTTCGTGCCCCTGGTAGGGTCTCCCATGGCAAACAGGTCTTAGGTGACAGGTCAGAAAAGGGATGCTCAGAAGCCCCTTATGAGAGACCAACAGGCCCCGGTTAGAACCATGAGGCCGTCCTTCTGTGGACTCACCACCTGCAGGAGGAGCCATAGGGGCTGGTGCAATGTGTTTTGGGCAGCTCTAACAGCTGCCCCCCGACGCACAAGTATGGAAATAGACCCTAACCTTCAATTGACTTTTTTTTCTTAAATTAACCCTTGTGCTAAAGCGTCCAAACATTTTTGCAAAGATCTTAACTGATAATACATTACACTCACCTAAAGGATTATTAGGAACGCCAGTTCAATTTCACATTAATGCAATTATCTAAACAACCAATCACATGGCAGTTGCTTCAATGCATTTAGGGGTGTGGTCCTGGTCAAGACAATCTCCTGAACTCCAAACTGAATGTCAGAATGTGAAAGAAAGGTGATTTAAGCCATTTTGAGCGTGGCATGGTTGTTGGTGCCATACGGGCCGGTCTGAGTATTTCACAATCTGCTCAGTTACTGGGATTTTCACGCACAACCATTTCTAGGGTTTACAAAGAATGGTGTGAAAAGGGAAAAACATCCAGTATGCGGCAGTCCTGTGGGCGAAAATGCCTTGTTGATGCTAGAGGTCAGAGGAGAATGGGCCGACTGATTCAAGCTGATAGAAGACTGAAATAACCACTCGTTACAACCGAGGTATGGAGCAAAGCATTTGTGAAGCCACAACACGCACAACCTTGAGGCGGATGGGCTACAACAGCAGAAGACCCCACCGGGTACCACTCATCTCCACTACAAATAGGAAAAAGAGGCTACAATTTACACGAGCTCACCAAAATTGGACAGTTGAAGACTGGAAAAATGTTGCCTGGTCTGATGAGTCTCGATTTCTGTTGAGACGTTCAGATGGTGGAGTCAGAATTTGGCGTAAACAGAATGAGAACATGGATCCATCATGCCTTGTTACCACTGTGCAGGCTGGTGGTGGTGGTGTAATGGTGTGGGGGATGTTTTCTTGGCACACTTTAGGCCCCTTAGTGCCAATTGGGCATCGTTTAAATGCCACGGACTACCTGAGCATTGTTTCTGACCATGTCCATCCCTTTATGACCACCATGTACCCATCCTCTGATGGCTACTTCCAGCAGGATAATGCACCATGACACAAAGCTCCAATCATTTCAAATTGGTTTCTTGAACATGACAATGAGTTCACTGTACTACAATGGCCCCACAGTCACCAGATCTCAACCCAATAGAGCATCTTTGGGATGTGGTGGAACGGGAGCTTCGTGCCCTGGATGTGCATCCCACAAATCTCCATCAACTGCAAGATGCTATCCTATCAATATGGGCCAACATTTCTAAAGAATGCTTTCAGTACCTTGTTGAATCAATGCCACGTAGAATTAAGGTAGTTCTGAAGGCGAAAGGGGGTCAAACACAGTATTAGTATGGTGTTCCTAATAATCCTTTAGGTGAGTGTATATCGTCATCATAATAACTGCTGATTGAGACCCACTAGAGGTTTCTCTGCGGTGTTGGTACAGCCTTTTGTGCAGTTGCTGTTAGATTTCTTTAAAGGTCCTATATCATGCAAAATCGACTTTTTTGAGTTTTTAGCCATGTTGTTATGCTATTTCCTTATCAAAAACACCCCCAGAGCGGTTTTTGGCTTCATTCACGCAGTTCTAAGTAATCCTCCTGAATCCTGCTCTCTGAGCAGCTGCTCCGCCCTCTCCTGGTAAACCACTGAGCTGTTCAGTTGTGTCGTCACAGCGGAACGGAAGTGCTATACGTCTGTAATGTAATGCCTTACGGCCTGATTTTTATTTATAAAACAGCTTTTTTTTATTTTTTTTATTTTTTTATTTTTTATTTAAAAAAAAACAAAAAAAAAAACAGCAACTCTCCGACGCGTCTGTGCTGTCCCACGACGCTAATCAAGCGCACCCACGGCTGGAAGAGCCATGGATCCGAGCATAAGTGTTGTTTTTGAAGACTGAGCTCTTTCTAACCTACTCTGGACACCGCCTGTTCTTTTGTCTTACCGATAATGCCACGGATGCGCGTTTGGCTACGAGAGGAACAGGACTATTCAACCTTCCTAAAGAAGAGTGCACTCGCCAGAAGTTGGAATTTCTTTCCGGGATTAAGCTAGCTACTATATCAACCAACCTGATGGATGCTTGGTGAACCTTGGCCAGAATCAAAGTGGATTAACTTTTATAACCAACGCGATCTCATGGGGAGTCCAGACTGAGCGGTGAGTCAATCAAAGCGCGTGTTAGCGTGTGTGTTAGCCATTTATGAAACTGCTTTGCACATGCTAACTCCTTATAACTGCATTATGTGAAGTAACTTCACTTTTTGCAGCAATATTTATATTTATAATACTGCAAATGTGGAATGAGCGGAGAGAGGGGCGGAGTTAACTGAATCGAAGTGTCTTGTCTTCCGGGTAGGGAAAATACCCCCCAAAAATACTTATATTTCTCTCAAAATGAGTACTCCATAGTGATAGAGGTACAATATATCATATATATGCCTATACTTTGCTTTGGAATGGCTAAAATAGCATGATACAGATCCTTTAATATAATGTGGTGTATTCTAGTTGGGAGTAAGCATTTTTGTTTGCTGTTTTGAAGTACATCAGGATTCTGTGTCGTCTAAAGCAGTGGTTCTCAACCTTTTGGAGTCGCGACCCCCATAATAACAATTAATGGGCTTCGTGACCCCCGCCCACCGCCGCTACCCCCCACGCCACACACACATAGCCTAATGAATTTCTTTATGATCTTTGTTACACAAATAGAATGATTATTTCTTTCATTTTAAACTTTTATTAGATGGGGAATGCATAGGAAATTAGGAAATATGCTAAGCCTACAGCTTTTCTTTTTTATAACAAAAACATGGCTAATAAAATTCAGTCTTTTTTGTCTTTGTTGTCGAATGCGTAATTTAATAATTATCTGAATATAACCGACCAACAGAAAGAAACAATAACTATTTACATTTATTCATGACATTAAATTGACAATATTAATGAGATGGCTGTGCCTGCTTCTTTGAACAAAGTAGTGTTATTCTTGGCTTTATTTCAGACACTGACACGCGAAGGTCATCCTCAACCCTCCTCAGCTGGATCTGTATTTGTTTTTAATGAATGTCAGCGCAGAAAATGTCTTTTCGCAAAGATACGTTGACGCAAACGGATACAGTACATTAGTTGCAGCTTGTGCTAACGCTGGGTACTCTGGGGCAACCGACAGCCAAAACTCTTCCAGTGTGCGCGTTGGAAAGACGGACTGTAATGTGCGGTCAGAGGAGAGTTCCAGCAGGGCGTCCTGTAGCTCTGACGGCAGGTGCGGCGCATTGGACGAGGCGAAAGGATCACGTATCCAGTCATGGATCTCTGGCGCGTCCTCTTGGGGGAAGTATTTATTGAAACTTTGACAAAGGCTCCTGAGATGGGAACTTATTACATTTTTAAGTGCACCAATGCTTATGTCGTAACTGTCCATGAAGTCATCAAGCTCGGGGAACATATCAGCGCAGCCCTCATCCATACGCACGGCCCATCGCTCCAGCTTTCTTTTAAATGCAGTGATTTTATCAGAAAGTGTAAGGACATTTGCGTTTGGGCCCTGAAGAGACGTGTTTAAGATGTTCAGTCTGTCAAAAATGCTGGCTAAATATGCGAGGCTTGCAACCCACTTAGGGTCAGAGAGGTGTTCAGCGAGTGGGGAACCGCAGTCAGATAAAAATATGCGGACTTCTTCACGCAGCTCAAACAATCTTGTTAACACTTTGCCACGAGAAAGCCATCTAACTTCTGTGTGAGACAACAGCGCTTCGTGTTCTGATCCCATTTCATGACAAAGTTGAGCAAACAATCTGCTTTGGACAGGCCTGGCTTTAATGAAGTTCACCATCTTAACGGACGTTTGGAAAACATTGCACAGCTCTGGCTCAAGACATTTACTGGCAAGTGCTTCCCTGTGGATCATGCAGTGTAGAAATTTTACATGAGGAGCAACCTCCAATACGCAGGCTTTAAAGCCTTTTCTCGAACCCTGCATAGCGGCTGCCCCATCTGTGCAGACTGACACGCAGCTCGCCCACCGCAGTCCTGCCTTCTCCAGGTCGCTGTCCAGCTGCGTAAAAATGTCCCGTCCTGTGCATTTCCCCTCCATTGCTGAACAGAACAGCAGATCATGGTGCATTTTTCCTTCAAATGCGTACCTGATGAAAGTTAACAGCTGCATTCAGTAATGCATTCAGTAATGCATTCAGCAATGCTGCAAGTTTGTTTGCTAATAGCCCAAGTCCGCCAAAATGTATCTTATTTATTCCCGCTGTTGGGTCACACCGTAAACGGCCATTATAGCCCCTATAACCTATAATTCTTAAGATAAATTAATAATTGGCAAAATCTAATAATTAAGAACAAATAATACACCTTTGATATAATACCACACACATGCTACAATAAAATAATATTTTTCTAATTGATTTTTTTTCTTTTTTTTTACTAGCCTGATCTGGCGACCCCCCCTGAATTTTTTTCGCGACCCCCGCGGGGGTCCCGACCCTAGGTTGAGAACCACTGGTCTAAAGATCCTCCGGACAACCCCCCCCACACACACATATTTATTGTAAGTTAATGCATGGGTGCTTGGAAGTATTTAAAGAATAAAAAATGTCCCATGTAGCACTGCAGGTCGCGGATACAGTGTGGCTTGTGTTTCAGTTATGTGTGGTGTTAAAGCCTAAATGACTCCACAGTGAATCATCGTAACTGCTGTGCCGAGACCTCCCCATCTCACTGCTACTGTTTATAACTGCTGCAATGTTAATGTCAACGCTGATGTTACTAAGAGGCACTCAGGTTTACTGTTTATTTTTCAAAGTTCACTCGGTTCACGCGACACTGGAATCGGTCTAACCATTTCGAGGCAATATTATCGTCTACAAGATAATATCGAAATAAGATACGCAAATGTACAAAAAATTGGAATGGGGACAAATTTGAGACTTTTGGGGAAAAATTTGGGGGACTGAACAAATAAGGATGAAATGGGGGGAAAGGGGAAAAAATTGGTTACATTTTTGGGGGGAAATATGGGGGAAAACTGGGGAAGAAACATGGAAGAAATGGGAAAAATTTACAAAATATGGTGAAAATTGGGAAAAATAGGAACAAATGGGAAAATTTTGAGGAATAATGAGGAAAAGTATTGAAACAATTGAAAAAAAAGGAAAGATATGGGAATAAATGGGGGGGGGAAATATGAGGGAAACTGGGGGAAAATAGGGAAGAAGTTGGGCAAAAAAAAAGTGTTTTTCCTGCCCTTTTGTAGTCTGTTCAGGACAATTATCTATTTGAGCGAAAAGTTTAGATGTTTTGCAGCACATTTCTGATGGTTTGCAGAAATATCGCTTAATCATTGTTATCGGGAATGTCCTGAAAAATATTGAGACATTCTTTTTTTTTCCATATCGCCATCCATCCCTTGTCTGAAGCTGTTCTTCTGAATTCAAAAGTCCAGCCTAGGCTTTGATAGAATCCACTGGAAGTTCAATCTGGAATGACGACTTTGACTTTGTCCTCTGGATGGTTTCTGTCATCCTGTCAGGGGATGGGGGGTATAGAGGGGGAGAGAACGGAGTGTCAGGCGCCGAGTCACCATCCCAGGGGGGCTGCTGTTGATGTGAGTGGAAGAGACGTGACTGGATTAGCCCCATGAAAAATACATGCGCCTATACAGGATGCAATGAAACAGCAAAATGTGGCAGCAACTGTACAAAAAACAGCATAAGATCTGCCATGAAGTTTGAACCACAAATCTGGACTTAATTCCAGTACTTGTCAAGTGGTGGTGGGGTTGTCGTATAGCTGGGTCATAGGAGATTGGATTTCAACTATTTCAAATAACATCCAAATTTAGGGACAGTAAAAAAAAAAAAAAAGTAGTTCAGTAACTCAAACAGTTTATTGTGCTGTTCGTTGACTCGAATTGCAGCTTATATTTTTTATTCAACTGTTAATTAATCTGTTCCTTTGAGATTGTACCCTATTGTACATGTTTTAGAGGAAGGAAAAACCGGTGCAACTGTATCATTACTTTATCAAATGCTGAATTATTAATATATTTTTCGACTAAATAAAGATACAGAGACATGGAGAGGAGCAAAGTGGTTCATCAGCATGCTACATATGCTAACGTTAGCAACGAGTGCCATTTTTCGCTCCTACTGAACATTTTGCTGTGAAGAAACATCCATATGGACCTGATTTTGGCTTGACTTAATTTGTCTGTGATTAATGTTTATAATCCGCAAGAAAACAGCTAAAAAAAAATTGTGATTCCCATGACAGAGTTTTCTTGCCCCTCTGCGAGGCCACGCCCCTTGTATGACGTGTTGCCGTCTGTGTCTCTTAGACCTTCTTGCTGTGAGGCGAGAGAGTTAACCACAGCGCAGAAAGCGTGCATTGGTGTCTAGACTACTGAAATCCCTGTGTATGTGATGCAACTTAATGTCTTCCCGTTTCTGTGGCTTTCTCAGGTCTAAATACAGCAGGGCCTAAAGTTAGGAGCTGAGGTCAAACGTCAGAGTTCTTGGCGTGTTCCGCAGTTCAACTTAAGGCCAGTCGGTTTCACTGCCACTAACTGTCAAATACTGCACATAACTAAAGACTTGCATCTATTTCCCCTTGTACTACTGTTAAGATGTTGTATTTTCTCCTAAATATATTACGAGAGAGAATCCATAATGGCAGCTCATTTCCTTTCCTCCCAGAGCATGTTCCAGAAAAGAACGAAAAGGCGGGAAACTCTGTCCCCGTGAGGCGGGCTCAGCAGCAACAAGCCTCCACAGTGCTCCAAGGGCCTGTCAATCAAAGCCCAAAGACTTTTAAAATAAATATAGCAAAAAATATAGCAGCGTGGTTAAAAATATATCACTCTTCTCAGAGTTGCCATAGGAATGAACTGCGTTTCCATCACTTGACTTTAATCAAGTGATGGAAACGCATTTTGAAGTTTGGCATAAGTAACGAGTCATGGAAACACACGAATTTTGCATTTAGAAGTCTTAATTTGCATAAAAAGTTTATCTGCTCACTTGAGGTGGTTTTTGATTTTTGCCAACAAACGTTAATGCGCATTTTGGAAGATGGAAACCGATTTCCATCGATTTGACTTAATGCAATAAGTCAAACTTATTGCATTAAGTTTGACTTATTGCAGTAAGTGGAGTTGAGGAGGAGTGGAGTTGATTCAAATGATTGCACTATGTTGAGTGTGAGAGCAGAGTAGGTGCGACCAATAAAACACATAGTAGTATGTATGTATAGCAAGTATTTTGAGATTTTAATGAGCTCATAAAAATAACACTAAAATTGATATTGAAACCGATTTAAGTCTGAGTATTGTCTCTCCTGTTCTTCTGCGACGGGGCTTGTGCAGGGTGGCCAGGGCTCAAATGTCCACGTGAAGCAGGTTCATCTCACTCTCCTTCACACCATGGTCCTTGGTCTCTGTAAGGCAGGCAAGGCCCCCCATCCCGCCACACTGCTCGTGATCCACGCCACAGCGCACCCTCTCCGTTTCCACGAGTCACTCGTTTCGCCAGCACACCTTCTCGTGGGCAAACACACAGGCCAGCACATCCCAAACGCACACAACCATCGGGCCATAAGCCTCCACTCGAACAGCGCTAAGCAGTACTAAGTACGCTACTCACGACTCCTCGTCCTCCCGCTGCTGGTGTTGACCATTGCGGTGCTCTCCTTCCAGGCCGTGCCGTCAGTGCCTCTCCAATGTGTGCTCGGTGTGGAGTGGCTCCTTCTCCTTCTCCTTGAAAGGGTTTTAAGAGCTAAAGGGTGGGACCAAAGTTCATTCACAAAAAACTAAATACATGCAACAGAAAAGTAAGATCACCTTATCACATAAACTGAACAAGCAGCAGTCGGCAGACCCAGCGTTTTGACTGGAGTGAACAGAAGTGAAGAAAAGTAATCCCATCATTGTCTCTAGTTCAAAAACATGTATTCCAGATTCATGATGAATGAAGTGCAGTCCTACTTACCGTCTGCCTGTTGTCTTTCAGAAGCCGGACTGTGTGGAGGGCTCGATCCAGACGCTCCTCTCGGACCTGTACCCCCCATTTGAGTCCACCGCTCCCACACTGCTCAGCCAGCTCTTCGCTCTCATCCAGGGCCGTTACCACGGCGACGCCCTCCGCTGTCTACTCCACTTCCTGGTCCCTGCCAGACACATACTCGACTCGGTGCAGCAGGCCGCCTGTGTGAGTGCATTCAACTGTCTATGGTGTTTACTCTGTTCTCGCCATTTCCCTTAACCCCCGGCTCACATTAAATCCGGTTAAGGTCCGATGCGGCGTCCGCGAACTTAGAAAGTCATTAAAACCAATGTTGCACACTCACACTGCTCCGTGAAGTCCGGGTCCGGCTACCGAGGCCATCCGGCGGCCTTCCGGCGGCTACGGAAAGAATCCGCAAGAAGTCTATTTTTGCCGGAGACCGGAGCCCCAACGGATCAAGCTGACGGAAAAACACGAGCCAAACAGGAAGTCAGGTCTCGTTTACCGCCTGTACACGCATGTAACGTCGGAAATGTAAACATTTCTCCATTACCAGTGACACAGGGGCACTAGTGTGTTTCAAAGCATCCACTTCACTGGGGAGAGTCGTTGTACTGGTAAATACGGCTTTTGTTTACAAAAACTACCTATACAGTATATGGGGCTTTTTATCACGTAAACTCGCACCAAGAGGGAAACTCACGTGCACTTCTGTTCTCGCGAGGGCCGTTTCTGTGCCTGGCGCAGCATCTGGCACCGGAGCTGGCAGAGCTGGCCACAGTGTCAGCCGGACTCACTGTGAGTGGTAGTTTGGGGCAAACCCGGACCGGATCAGGACCGAACCCGTACCGTATTTAATGTGAGCCGGGGGTAAAACTATAAACTTGCATAAAACTTTTACATTTTTGGAAATAGGCTTGGTACGTCAAAGAAGAAATACCATGACACTTTTTAATGAGGCTCTTTTTTGCTAAATTAACTTTTAACCAAGTTATACATTTTGGTCCTTGCTTCTAATACATGAAAATAGCCCAGTGATCAATTAATGCATACCATTTAAAATGTAAATAGTACATTTCCATTATGTTCGTGGGATCAGGGAGCCTTCATCCTGAGACATTTTGTAGAAATTTAGATTCCTTTGTTTTCTTGGGTTTCATGAGATTATTAAATTGGGCTGCACAATGTATTGCAAAAAATATTGTATCACAAGGTTAGGTGAAGCAATATTTGTATCGCAAGAAGCCACTATATATTTCAAGATCACAAAAGCCTTGCATCTGACTGAGTTTGACACACCTTTTTGCAAACTCAGCATAAAACAAAAAAAAACGCATGGAACTTATGAATATGCCTAAATTCAGTTTTAGTTATAATGTTCTAATTTAGTTCCATTTTAGCCTTGTTTTGATGCTGATTTTGTGTTTTTGAAGCCTTGTTTTGACACAAACATGTGGAACATGCAATGTTGAAACGGTTTAGTAAAATATTGCAATAATATTGTTATGGTTAATATTGCACACCCTTATCGCATGTCGCAAGTTTGTTGCAATACTGCAACATTCTAAGCCACACTGAAGCGGGCTCAGTTCTGTGACAAAAATACGGAGCAAATAGTATCCCATATTGATTCCAAACCGGAGGGACACGGAGTTTTACAGCCAAATACTGTAAATTACAGGACAATTATGTATTTTAAGGGACGAGTGGCAGCCCTGTCTCTATTCTAGTCACTAATTACTTGATTGCACATTTCGTATCTATTTTGCACCCCTGAGGGTTTCTTGAGAGCTGATGAAGTGAATTTCTCCATTGTGGGATCAATAAAGTCCTATCTTATCTTACTCCAGTGGGCGGCATCGTGGCTGAGTGGTTAGCGCTCTTGCCTCACAGCTAGAAGGTCCCAGGTCCGATCCCCGGACAGGGATTCCTAGTTTTCCTCCGGGTGTTGGTCATGCTGGTCAGGTTGGCCCACAGTGGTGGCGTGCAGAGTCCTAGCGGCTCAGGACTAACCCAACATCTGATCTGATCTGATCTATGCAATTTTGTTGTACTTGAAGAAGAGAAGAACTGTCATTATACAGTTGTACAATGACAGTTCTTCTCTTTTTCTTCTAAGTATGTCACAACGTTGAGATCCATTAAGATACTCTGTGTTATTAAAGTTCAGACATCTTCACTAGACTAGTTTAGATTTATGCTTCACAACGAAGCAGCCTTTGTTTTAATGTGTTCTGAAAGGCATTGTAGGTTTTTGTTGTGATTCTATAAAAAGACTTGTGCCCTCTGCTGGAACAAACTGCTTACTATTTTTCTCTGAACACATCTATTTTTCATATTTATACTGCAAGAAATACTGTGTACTGTGTCCAGAGTAGTTTAAAAATCCTGAATGGAGACACATTTAGGCTTCATAATCAACTCTCACTCCCTTCTGTCTTATCTCAGTCCCAGTACCCAGAAAAACTGTTCCTTCACGAGGGCTGGCCGCTGTGCTTACGTGACCGGGTCGTCATCCACCTCTCACCCCCGACCCCCGGCTCCTATGCCCCGGCGACTTCTACCTGCAGGTGGCGCCCTTCTGTGACCAATCAGCTCGCATCCTGGTCTGCAGTCTGCTGGAGGAGGCGGGGCTTCGACAGGAAGACGTCCATATTGAGGAAACGCCGGTCCAGGAGACATCCTACCCATGTATTTTCACTGCTGACTGGCTGAAAGAGCTCAACCAGGATCGCAATGGGACGCCTTTAAGTCACTGTTTACTCGGAAATGAGCAGGGAGTTGTCAGGCTACCATGGGAGAGGGTAGCCGTACCTGAATTTGTGGATATTTCTCAAAATCGGAATATTATGGCCTCAGTGCCTTCTTCCTTCCCACCTCTGCCACCTCCGCTACCGAGTTTCCCCGACTCATCTTCCTCATTATCAATTACAAAACCGGTGTCGCAAGCACAAACAAGCACACACTTTTCTGTGGAGACGAGGATACGCCCGGCAAAACACGGGATTGCTGTTTCTTTGCGTTTGGTAGATACTAGCGTAGCATCTTCATTTAAAGAAAGTGAACAGGAGGCCAAACCAGTCGGCTGGGTGTCTCCAAGCACGTGGGACACCCGTGAGAAAGACGCAAAAACGGAATTCAAAAATTGTGCTAGCACAGAGTCGGATACTATTAGTGATAATAAAGAAAGTATAGAGAAGCGCAACATCGCAGAAGGTGAGTACATTGACATAGTGCAAGCGACCATGCTGTTTGGTAAAGCTCAATTGGCGAATGAGCAAGAAGAGAAGATACAATACAGCCAAATGCAGAAATTACTACAAACTGAAATGCAACATCAACCAATGGATTCTTACATGCAAACGCAAGGACAGCTAACTACATTCATGACAGCCAAGTTACCTCCTAGACCTCATGACCGTAGTCCTCCGTCGCTAAACTCGACCCTAGCTAGCCCGACAATGCTATCCTTCTCAATGACACAAGCTAAATCAACACTGGCTAGCTCAACAACGTTTGCTTACTCAACAACATTAGATCACTCAACGCTAGCTTACTCATCACAAGCTAACTCAACACTAGCTAATTCATCACCAGCTAACTCATCACCAGCTAACTTAACTCTAGCTAACTCAACACTAGCTAACTCATCACTAGCTAGCTCCTCACTAGTGAACTTAACACTACTTAACCAAACAGCGCTAGCTAACTCAGCAACACAAGCTAACGCAACAACATTCGCTAACACGGCAGTATCTGGAAATTCCAATCATCATTCCCACCAATTGGAATCACCCGAAAGTTCACCATGTCTTCGCACCGTCAAATTTTCTGAAAACCCGTGCACGCCGTGTATGCAGCGCAAAAGCATAGGCAAACTGTCCAAAGCGCAAGACTTGAGATGTAAATATAGAGATTCCTACCAAGCTGCGATACAAAACCCGGTCAGTTTGGTGAAAGATCAAGCTAAATTTGCCACGTGCGCTGTTTTGGAAGAAGAGAGCGACTCGCAGCACAATAGTTACAACCCATTGCAAACGGACGCCAGAAGTCAAAGGGGGAATTTTCATGCTGAGAGGATGCAAGTACAGTCCAATGCTATTTGCAAGGAATTGGGCGAGAAAAACGCAATTACCTACTGGAAGGCAGCAGATGGCGCCCCCTGTGTGGAATATAGTGGTACTGACACATCCAAGCAAGAGGCAATAAGTGACCGGGCCACTGTACCTTTAAGGGAACCGAGGACTACAATAAACGGATTACCGCCAAGGATACCAAATGCAGCGTGTGTTAGCTCATCTATGCAAGGCTATGGGTTTCATGGATATTCACACGGCAATCACGGAATGATTTATGTCGAGCAAAATAGGGATCATTTTGCCAGGGCCAATTCGGGTTTTTACAGTCCCCAGAGCAGGAGGGGGTCAGTGCAGTCGGACAGCAGGTGCTCGTCTCTGTCCACAGCGGTGGTGGACACCTCGGAGAAGTGTGACTTGGTCATAGTGGACGGACAGAAGGTCAGGAGGAAGGAGAACCAGGAGTCCAGCGCAGATGTTCCACAGCTGCACGTGGTCAAGTGTAAAAACAGCACGGCGTTCGGATTGGTGTCGCCCAAGATCAGCAGGAGGAAGCTCACGATTCCAGGTACCGAAATAATGTTTGATTACTTTATATCATGAAAGTCAGCACCCAATGTGTATTCAATTAATAGATATTCAGATCAGCCCAAACAAATATATCTACATTAGACTATTATAGTTGTTCCTAATTTGTCCAAAATATGTGGCCTTGCAATAGATTCTGCCTTGGCAGGACCTGGCATCAGTTTTAATCCTGAAGTCCAGTCCAAACCTGCTCCAGCCCTGGTTCAGCGAAGCCCACCATCGCTGACCGCCCTGCCCAGGCCTGACTACCTCCCGCTGGGCTCCACTGACACCAGAGGCCTCCTTCTCCTGGGAGTCACTGCTCTCACAGGTCAGTGAAACTTGATGTCTGTCTATCTTGTCTAGATGTTAAACAACTTTTTTGTGCAGCTTTGTGAGAACAATACAAAATTACACAGATACACATTTCTTAAGATGTTCTTCTTGTTGTTTAATGACTCTTTCAGGAGGCAAAGACAAATCAGGCAGGGTGATAGTGGAAGTGTATGGGGAGCACCCGGGCTGGAGAGGAGCAGTGACCAGTCAGGAGCTCTACAAAGTGCTGCTCTACTTCTATTCCATCACCAGGTCAGCACCACTTTGTTTTTGGACGAGGTGTGAGTGTGAGTCCATATCACGCTCTCAAACTGTACAGTTTATTTCAGTATGTTAAAGTCTGTTGAATTTTCTCCAGGAGAGAAATCCGAGAAGCCGGTCTGACTGTGATTTTTGACGCGAGGAAATCCAGCCCTCAGCCGCAGCTGTACAAAGCCCTGATGTCTCTGGAGGTGACAGATGAACACATTGAACAATAGTCTGTGTTTATCCCAAACACGGGAGCTCAAGGGCAGACAGCACATCCCATAGAAATAACCAGTGTTACATCATAATCTGCATTACAGTTCTGAATGTGTTTTGTTAATCTCATGCAGGAGC
Organism: Neogobius melanostomus; assembly: GCA_007210695.1. Classification (NCBI taxonomy): domain Eukaryota; kingdom Metazoa; phylum Chordata; class Actinopteri; order Gobiiformes; family Gobiidae; genus Neogobius; species Neogobius melanostomus. The sequence continues at coordinate 1,217,619 of VHKM01000448.1, read as the reverse complement.
TGTGTCCCAGGTCAGTGCACAGTCTGGTGCTGCTCATCGACAAAGAAAACAAGCAGCGACCCGAGAGGTGTCCAGGCATCCAGGTCAGAAGATAGTACAGCTCTTGTTAATGAACATAGAGACTCATGCATGTAAACATACCATGCTGGATTACAGCCATGAACTAGTTTCCTTCTGTTGTGCTGCATCACAAACACACTCATTTCGCCTGGCCCCAGAGGGCACTATTGCAGAGGTTCCTTTTCCAGAATGAGACCCCAAATATTAGCATGCAGACTGTCCAGGTAAAAAACAAATTAGTAACGTTGATAATGTCAAGCAATAACATTTCAAATCTGTTTCAGTAATATGTATTTATATTGTTTGCAGTGTTACTTGATCTCACGTTCTAGAAATTGATGATAATGTCATAATGTCAGGTGGAGGGCAGGGCCCATACAACTCTATGGGAGAAATACACTTCTTGTAAGAAATCTCCAGAAAGAAAATGAACAAATGTTGTACCTCATCATCATTTGGTGGTGATTGGATTCACAAACCTGCTGTATTATTTCTATGGCTGAAAGTCCTTTCTACTGGACAGCATCAGACTCATGTTTTTAAATGTTGTCACCACTTTTGGACACTTTTCAAAGAAAATATTTGCATGCTGACAGAGAAGACAATGAACCTCGAGGCAGTTTTTGGTTTATGTGGATTTTCCCGACACAGATATTTGCCAAAAACTAAGACAAAAATAATTGAATTATGACAGTTACCATCTTGGAATTTCAAGTTTAGTTTATTGGTTTATTTGGTAGGGACAGTGCAAGTTAATGAACAAGCCACACCGGATTGTAGCCTTGGGCTAATTTCCATCCGTCGTCCCCCAGGCGCACTCTCATTCATCCTGGCCTATTGTACATGTTTTTAGTGGTAGGGGAAACCGGAGTACCCGGAGGAAACCTACGCAGACACGGGGAGAACATGCAAACTCCACACAGAAAGGCCCCGGCCTGGGTGGGAATCGAACCCGGACCTTCTAGCTGTGAAGCACAAGCACTAACCACTGTACTACCGTGCCGCCCAAGTTGCCCCCACCTCAGTTTTAACTACAGGCTCTTTAGAATGTCGTGATGTCACGTGAACACAACCTATTCATATATCTATGCTGTTTTCAATGAAGATTTATATTAAATACACATTCAATATATTTCTCTTTTATATCTCGTAATGATCAGATCAGTTCTCGTGACGCCCTGTGGGGTTCCGACACAAACTGTCCTATTGTACACGTTTTTGGTGGTTAACGAACCTGGAGCACTGGGAGGAAACGTTTGCAGACATGCAAACTCCACACAGAAAGACCCCACTCGGCTCGGCAAACTGAGGCTCAGTGCTAAAGAAGACAAATCGGTTGTGTAAAGAAAAAAAAACTGTCAATTAAGCAAATGAACGATGCAAATCTGTGCAGACTGAAATCCTGACCTCGATGAAGAGTTTGTTGAAGCTGGTGGAGGGGAGTCAGCTCAGCCCTCACCTGGACGGGACTTTACCAGCCGGACGCTGCGACTGGAACCATCTGCACCAGGTCAGCACTTTGTTTATCTTGGAAATACATGAATGAACCTTTTGTTACAATACATTTTATCGTATCTGTGCAGAAATTATTCCCATTTGTGTGTGACCTCCATGATGCTCTGGAGCTGCTTCTCAGGGCCATCAGTAAACTGCAGGAGCCGAAGAGGACCGACTCTGTGCAGGTATGGAGTGGAGCTGGATTCATATCATAAATGAGTTTTTATTTTAGTTTTGTTTGTATTGTTGTTGTTGTTTCATCTGCCCTCGCCTGTTGTCGCAGAGTGTGCAGCAGTGCATGGCCGACCAGCGTGCCCTGATGAGGGACGTGCTGGAGGACAGCCGATTGGTCAGTTTGCAGCGGGAGGGCGGGGCCATGTTAGCGCGGCTGAGGAAGGAGAGCGAGCTGAGATACCCGCACTGTGACGAGCTCAGGTAAACAGCTAACGGCATGTTAGCATTATAGTGTATGAGCTGTCAGTGCTGCTATTAATAAGCACTGGAGTTAGAGCCACAACAACTTACTGCAGCCACAATGACACGTTAGCTAGAGCCTGTGGTAAACATGTTGGTCAGAGAAAACTATGGCATGTTCACAAATACTGTGATAATAATTCAGAATAATAATACATTTAACCTCTTACCCCAAATCTAAAAGCTTTGCGACTGGAGAGCAGCTCATTTGAAAGCTAAGACCTACAAAACTGATCGTAACTTTGTTGTCACCTTGTCGCTGCGTTATTGTTTTTGTCACATTTTGGAAGCGTTTTTTGTCTCTTTTTTTGTCATATATGTGTCATTTTTTGTTACCTTTTCATTGCTATTTTGTTACGTTTTTGCTGGCATTTTTGTTGCGTGTTTGTAACTTTTTTGTCGTTTTTATTGCTTTTTCGCTGCTTTTTTGTCACATTTTGGTTGCGTTTTTGTTGCTCTTTTGTTGCTTTTTTTAAGCTTTCAGATTGGGGTAATAAATTGTTTTTATATTGCACTTTACCTTTCAACGAAACCTCAAAGTGATACAACAGTTGAATAAAATCCAATACAAAACAAATGAACATTGGCATAGTACAACAAAACAACAGTCAGAAGGCTACAGAGAATCTATAACAATGTTGCGAGGTGGTCTTGCTTGTTACACGAGGTATCAGGGCTCTGACGTTCCACGCCGAGGCCCGGGACTCATCACGGACTGCATCCCGCCAAGAGAGCGCTCTGAGTGGCCACAGCAGAGGGGTCGTCCGGTCTGTGTGAGGCAGCCACAGCGAGACATGCACAAACACAGAGAGGGGAATAGATGAGAGCAAGACAGTGGGATGAAGGAAGCAAAGGTGAAAATGAGTAGGATTTGGACTGAGAACTGTTCCTTTGTTTTGTTTGAGTCTATCTCTGACCGCTCCAGTACACTCTTATAAAGGCCATATTGTGTTACTGTCTTGATTTAAAGGTGTTCTCAAACAAAAATATAACATTTAGGTAATAATCATAATTTATAAATAATAATAATTTATAAATAATAATAACATATAAATAATAGAGGACTGTCCTATGAGCAGTGTTGGGGAGAATACTTTGAAATTGTATTTAGTTACTGAATACTTACCTTAAAATGTATTTTGTAACATATTCCGTTACTTTGTCTAATCAGAGTACTGTATTCTGAATACTTTCACATTGATTTCATTATATGTATGTATAAATATGGCGTATAATTACAAAAATGAAGACTAGGAATGTTGGAACATCGGTTATAAACTCACTTACCATTAATGATGAACACTTTAACTCTCTTGGCAAATGGAGCAGCAGATACAGCATCATGTGACACATGTGCAGAGTTTGTATGAACTGTGGCATAAGGTGTTTTAAATCTTTATTTTGTTTTAGGAGGAAAAACAGGTCAACATTAAAAGTTCTTTCTTAATAATGTTGTGCAATATGGAGCTAAAATGTAATGATTGAGTACTGTGATGTATTCCCTTGATATTTGGTAACTGTATTCTAAATAAGACAATGTAGTTTCTCAGTCATCCAGGTAATTAATTAAACTCAAAAAAGGGGATAAATCAACACAACTGGACTTACTTTTAAAAAGAGCTGACAGTTTCGCTGTCCATCCAGACAGCTTCCTCAGAGCTGTTGTCCGTGGTGACCACACCCACCAGATATAGATGTGGTGGGCGTGGATGGTCAATACCCAGTGACGGCTAATGACAGGGATGGACAGCGAAACTGTCCAGTTGTGTTGATTTATCCCCTTTTTTGAGTTGTATTCTAAATACTCTCAAATGAAAGAGTAACTTTACCAGAATACAGTTACTCAATATGAGTATTCTAAATACATGTGTTTCGTTACTCCATAACACTGCCTATTTGAACATACGGTGTTGTCCACCCTGCCCTGCAGCCCTTTGTTTAAGATGTAGTGAAGAAAATATTTCGCCATAAGGAATAATCACGTATAGAACCTTCTAACCTTCTTGTAGTTAAAACCTCTACAAACTGAAATGCTGATACTCAGGAGACAGATCGCTGTCATTAACTGTCAATGCCACATTATTATTATTGGTATGAATAAGTGTAAATGGTGTGTGGTGCAGTGACGCGGTGGACTCGGTGGGCAGTCTGTACGCCCGGCTGGAGGAGCAGGTCCACGCTCTGGTGCAGAGGTCCAACATGGCTCTGGAACAGCTCCAGTACCTGCTGCAGCTCAGGGACATGCAGGGACACTTCACACAGGTAAAGTCTATCATCAAAGTCTGATCCAAACCACCAGAGGTTTACTGAGGTGTATCGTCACGTTCTTCCAGATGCAGCAGTGGTTTGATGAGGAGGGAGAGCGCCACCTGCTGGAGGTCCAGTCAGTGGTCGACTCCGGGGAGCACTTGGAGCAGATTCTCAACAGCTTCACTGGCTTTCTCATAGAGGCCAATGTAGGTTTGGAAATGCAACATCAAACTCTTCAGGCGACACAGCGGCTTGATTTATCACACAGGGGTCAATGTTCATCATTTTACTTAGTTTTCTCCTTTAACATCTTAGTTTTAATGTCAGAGTGAAAAATAGACCCAGATGGCCCTTTACAATGTTTATTTTATGACGTTTGAGTATTGCTATCAAGTTTTCCAGGAAATCACTAAACCTCACTGTTCATTAATAAATACTGTGATACTGTCATCCAAGTATAGTAAAAAAAAAAAAGAGAGAGAGAGAAAATTTGATTTCCATTCTACTCTTGAAACAACATCTCTTTAGTGGAGCCTTTCAGTGTCGAACTTACAAATATTTAGATTTTTTTTTTAAATATCTAAATTCTGCCCGATTTGAATAAAAGAAAGGATCCAGGCACTCCGTATTCCTTTTTTAAATTAATTTCAGACGCCAACGCGTTTCAACTCTACCGAGTCTTCATCAGGGCACATACTCACACAGGTGCTTGATGATTATTTAAAACTATGAATCACATGACCCGACCATTTACATGATTGTTACAGTCAACAATGCAATACAAGAAATTACAGGAATAACTCGGGCTCCATATATGCTGCATCATAATTATAGAATGATTATGAAACCAATCTGAATCCAAGACCACCGAGAGAAATAACAAGTAGCTTGTGGACAGTGTGGCTGTCAGCCTCTTTTTCTTTTTGTGTGACATGTACCTTTTATATGTATATTGTTTGTATCTGATTGTAAACCATAACTTTCTTTTATTCGAGTATGCCTGCCTAAAGTGGTGATCCAGGCTGGACTGGCAGAAAAAATCGCCCCAGGACTTTTCAGTCTTATTCAATGCAATAGTCGAGGCCATTAGCAATACAATAAACCCTTGTAGAAAAACAGCATAAGCTACAAAACTGAGGACAATAGCTGCATGTCATTTCGCCCAAGAGCACTCACCACTCGCTGCGACATTTGTGAAATTACTAAACAATCTTAAAATCTTCTGTTTAATGAGGTTCCTGTCACGAAATGGTCAAACTCACCATGGAGTTAGGGAGGTGTAGAGTGAGAATAGAAGTCCCTAAAAGGCAAAAACATTGTAAATCCTTTCAATGGAAACCAGAAGCTATTTCCAAACACTGTGCACTAAAGGCGAGGGGCAGGAGGGCAAGTCACTGACAACTCCCAACATGCACTTCATAAATACATTTGTCTAAAATGTATACAAATAGAGGCCTGAGGTTCTGTGAGTCCTGGAGGGTGTTACAATAAACTCTTTTCACTTACAGTATATTGGCAAATATGATATGAGGGGCAAGAGTAATGTTATATCCCAGAGGCCCATTGCTCATAGAGATCAGCACCAACAGAGGGCTATAATAGACGCCAGATGCCTCTAGTGGAAGATTTATGTAATTGCAACCAAGTAATGCTTTGTATGTCAATTGAATTAGCAGTTTCTATTGTGGACCGGTGTGGTGCAGTACAGGCCTGTGCATTCATCTGTACATAGGCCCACCGTGAAAACTCCAGGTGCTCCCGATGACCAGTCCAGCCTGGATGGTGATCTTCTTTCTCTTACCCTGCCTGATTTATTGAGCTTTGAACCCATAAAACAAGGCTTTTTTTTCACTTTGTTTAACTTATTCAAAACCTAAACAAGATCCAGAATCCACTCTGAAAATGTTTTGTAACTAATAACAACAAAATAAAGCCACACGTTTAAACATGGCTCTATCCATTATTTAGATTTTGTTACTGAAAATGTAGGTCATTTTAGCTATTCTTGTATTTTTATAAAATGCCTTATTTTTATATGAAAACATAAAATGACTCAGTAATCTACCCCATTCATCTGCAGTGTCTCACCTTCACCTTTTGTCAGCCTTTGGGCCAGATTGGTCTCAAATGACGCAATAATCACTTCACAGCATAAACTCTCCTTGTCAAATGTGTTTAAAGGTCATTTTGTATTTTATGCACAGTACATGTAGTCAACATTTGTTCAATGATATCTTTGTCGACAAAATAACCCCATCATTTCAAACTGAGCTTTATCCATCTGATCATCCCACTTGTGTTGATTTGTAATATTGGTGCTGAACAGGACAGGAGGCACCATGCCGCGTCGCTGGTGTCTGAGGCGGAGCGGCTGCAGCAGAGCGGGACGTCCCACGCGGAGACGGAGGTCTTCAGGGCGTTTGTGGACAGGTTTAAGTGCGGACTGGAGGAGTTTCTGTGCAGAGCTGAGGCCTGTGGGCGAGAGCTGCAGACCATGGTGCAGGTCTGTGACTTCTGTGAGCAGGTGAGTCCTCGAGGGTTTAGAACCTCCACTTTTACATATTATATCATCACACAGACACAGACACACATACACATACACACACACACACACACACACACACACACACACACACACATACACATACACAGACAGACATAGTAGTAACAGTTTTCTTAGAACAAATATACAAAATATTCCATTACTGACTGAGCAAAGCCCTCTAAGTTGGATGCTGGATGAATTGAATTTTTATAACTCCAAAAAAGTATTAAAAAATGATGATAAAACGAGCCTGATAACAGTCAGTTTAACAGACTCAAGTAGTGATTAATTGTATACTTTCTGTATTTAAATAATAAAAGAAATGATATTCTGTCAACACCTTAACTGACCATAGAGCTGTAACTATTAATATACATTTTTTCCTGGTGCTGAAGACATGAAGCTCAGGGTAGCTCTTGTGAAACACAGTGATGTAAAACAAGAAATGGGCAACATTTTCAAACGTTTCTGGCATAAAGCTCAGCCAGACGTTTTGTTTGCGGAAAAAATGGGAATTTTTAAAATTGTAAATTAAGTGCCTAAGAAAATATAGCAGTGATCAGGATCAATCTAAACAGAAATATATAAAATATAATTTTGCTCATGTTAAAATTCACTCTGATGATTAAATTATATTTACAAAGGCAATTTACATTTCTTACTGTTTAAATTTACCATTTTAGTGCAATGAGCGCTTTTGATTTTGTAAAACAAAAAATACATTTTTCTGACCTTTGATTTCTGTACATTTATTTTTTCTGACCTTTTGATTTAAAGTTATCACTTCCTCTCCTTATGCTGTCCATCTTATGAGCCATGAGCCTTTGTGTGAAAGATGGGGGATTTCCAGCATGACCGGGGCCGCTGATTGTTTGCATGGAGACCGATCGCTCTAATCCACTTTTTATGAGCTTTAGAGATGTAGACCATGTGGAAACACGAGCTGTCACAGCTGAGATTAGCTGCTCCCAATAAACTTATGACTGAAAATGGCACCGTCAAAGAGTTTTCTGACCTCGTCTCCACTTAACCTCTGTGGATATTTCTTATTCTGCGATCTTTCACAAAGACTTGACTCAGATGGGGTACTTTAGGCTTAGAGAATGTCAGCATGAAAACAGTCTTTTTGTTTTGTGTTGATTGGTCAAATATCCGCTGAGATCTTCCCATTTTCAGATTAAACTGAGCTACAGTCCGTTTATGAGCCTCATTACATACGGCACATTTACGCAGAAACACGCCATGTCTGTAGTTTTATTAGATCAAAGAGCCACAAATGTCACTTTCGTTTTTTTTATTCAACCGCGAACAGCGAAACATGTTCCAGACTGCGCGAGGACATCTTTTCACACGTTACGGAGGCTGATTGTTTAGAGAACCATCTTCATCATCATTCATCATCAAACCAATGTAAACGGAAATTATCCTCATGTCTACATGAGCCACCCCGGGAATAAGGTGGATAGCCTTTAATAAAGAAAGAGCTGCTTATTTAGCCACAGTCCCTCAGGCTTTTTCCACACTGAGGAGATACTACTGCACTAATACTGAGTGCAGCTCGGGCGACTGTCCAGAAAAGGCGGAGTTGTTGGTACAGCCTTCTAGAGGAGTGAGCTCCTCGTGCACCCCCGTGCACTTTCCTGTTGGTGCGTGTGGTTACGGTCCGCTCTAGGGTTAGGGTTATCTGCATTGATATCGCTGTGACGGTGAAGAACATCTCTCCTCCTGCAGCAACCCCAGATGCTCCTCGTTTGTTCATATGCAAAATATTAAAATACTTCAGGCTTTTATGACATGTGTGTACAACATCTACAAAAGCCATAGATAAACTGTGTGCACGGTTTGTAAAAGACCTTGAGTATTCCTGCAGTTTGTCTCCGAGCCGGTACACACGCCACATCACTCGATTCGATTAAAAAGTAAAAAGTCCTGTCTCCTTCCACAGGCCTCCACTCTCGCCAATGAATGCATGGACTACTTGGAGCGCAGCCACTCCCAGACCCCACCAACCTGGACCAGACCCAGGACCAGCCCCCTTGTCCCGACCCGTCTTACCCCTCCACCTCCCTGTCCGTAACCCCAGCGCCCCCAGCACCAGCCGACCTGGAGCTGTCCACACTCCACGGCCTCCTGGAGCGGCTTGACCACTTCAGCCCGGAGCGCTTCCAGGAGGTGAAGGTCCAGGCAGGGACCCTTCGGGGGTCCCGGGGCATGCGGGTGTGGAACGCGGCCTGGCTGCGGTGCCAGGAGGCGCGGCAGCAGCTGGAGGAGCGCGTCCTGGAGAGGACAGCGGCCCGGGACAGCGCCTGCTGTGAGCATCACTACATCGATGTGGTCAGCACAGACGGGCCGCCGCTCGGTCCAGGAGGCCAGGCTCTGGTGGTCCAGTCCACGCCCGGCCCGGGGCACCCGCAGTGGGACGGGATCGTGTCCGGAGCAGTGGGGCTAGGGGAGAGGAGGTTCACAGCCAGCAGCTATGGGCCTGCGGCGGGGACAGCAGAGGAGCAGTGTGGAGAGAGGGCAGATATTCCCCCGCAGTCACCGAGGAGGTGAGTCAAAGCACAGACACAGGCTCTACATTAGTGATAACTAAATCTGAAGTTCCATATGTTGAGGCAGAAAAAAATGGAGATGAACTACACAACTGTAAAGAATAAAGCTACTCATGGTGACCACGCACCCCCCTCCCAAAAAACCCTCATTCTCTTTTGGAAATCCACAGGTGGCCAAACATACACATGCGTTATAACGTTATAATGTCGTTGTTATCAACACTATTTTAAAGGTCTTTTTAGTCGATTTATTCATGTATTTTCGCTTTTTGCTTTTCTTTCAACTTTAATGAATAAATATAAAGATATGAATTAGGCTCTTATCACTGAGAAACGCATGTGTGACAAATACCTGAAAACCCTGAATAGGTTCATAGGTTATTTGATGTCATACATTTGTCACTGTTACATTTACATTGTCCTCACACATACGCCCTCTGTATTGAGTATGGGCATTTTGATTCTAAACTGGAATATGGTATTACATTTATAACTTTTATAACAACAAAAACGCCACCAAAGAGCAACAGAAAAGTGACAAAAAAGCGATGAAAAGAAATGTCATAAAGGTTGCGACAACATGGCAACAACGCAATGAAAAAGATCCGTTTGAATCAGTTTTATAGGTCTTAGCTTTCAAATTTGGCATTACACTGGCCTATGGGCTCTAACCTTTTAGACTGGGGTAAAGGTGAACTGGAAAAAAGCATTTGGTTAAGACGGGGGTTCAGAAGTTTAAAAAAGCTAAAGCCTTTTTACCATTATTTAATTGCTGTGGTGCATTATGGGTGATTTTGATTGAAAGACTACACTGATGTATCCTTGGTAAATATTGGAGGCCTGCACAAGACTAATTTGAGCAAGTGCTTTGATATTGTCCTGGGTTTGGACATAGGATCTGGCAACCGTACGTAAGTGTGCAGCTCATTCTGCTTTGTAACTCATTGTGTCAACCAAAACAAAACTGTAAATGCTTTGTAACTGTTAACTTTGTGACATTCAAATCCTCATCAGTAAACGTTCAAATCTGAACATGTCGACCTCTGCAGACTCTCATCTGTAAGCTTTACCTGACGCCGTGTTGCGTTTCTGCCGCAGGTCGATGAAGAAGTCTGAGCGCGAGTCCCGGCGGAGGCAGGTGGCGCGGGCCCGCAGTGAGAGGGACGCGGCTGCCCTGTCCCAGGCTCACACCGTGGGCTGTCAGTGGTTCCCCTGGTCCCGCTCCATGGGACTGGGCCGCTCCGTGAGCCAGGACTCCTGTGGTACCGGACTGTCCGCAGGGGGCACCGCCTCCTCCTCCTCCCCTTCCTGCCGCATACTGCAGGAGGCCCAGAGGTACCAGCTCTCCAGGCACGGCAGCTTCTGCTCAGAGGAGTCCTGTCCCAGCGAGAGGGGGGCAGCCGGGGGAATGAAGAGCTCCAGTCTGCCCATCAGCACATACGAGCAGGGGCTGTGTCCACCAGAGGGCGCCAGCAACTCACTGTGAGTGTCTTACACACTCTTTATGAAGTCACTGAACACAAGTATGAAAATCTTACTGAGCTATTGTTCACTCTTCTCTGTCTCTAAGCTGACGTTAAGGGATTCCAGGTAATGGTTACTTCTTCTCTTTTCTAATTTAAGGTGAGACACGGCAGGTTTCCCACGGTCATTCATTCACAAATACGGACATATTCTGTATTCACATGTACAGCTATGGATGATTTAGATGACGATGTAATCCAAATATGGTCATTTCCTTTCTGGGAGACAGCAGCGGCTAAAGATGGGAGAAATATAGAAGAAGATCTTTATTTATATACAGTAGCGCCTTTCACAGACATGGTCACAAAGCGCTTTACATGAGAGCATTTACATTCACTCCACACTCGGTGGCGTTAAGCTATGTTAGTAGCTTCAGTTTCCCCTGGGGGAGACTGATAGAAGCGCTGTCGCGACTGCACACATCTGCGCCAACGGTCCCTCTGACCACCATCATTATTATTCGCTCATACACATCATTCATCCTGGCCTATTGTACATGTTTTTTTTAGTGGTCGGGGAAACCGGAGCACCCGGAGAAAACCTACGCAGACATGGGGAGAACATGCAAACTCCACACAGAAAGGCCCCATCCAGGTGGGAATCGATCCCAGGACCTTCTAGCTTCTGCTGCCCTGTGCCCATATACACATGGGCGCATTTGCAAACGCTTCTAAACTTTAGGCCTGTTTTCTCCAAATGATTTTTTCATTCCACTCTTATATACCTTACAAGATGTTGGAAGTTTTCTTCAGAGGGATTTTTTTATTGCCTAATTACCTGATTTATTGAACTTTGAACCACAAAAAAGGTGACATTTTCTACTCGTACATAGCTTATTCAATAACTAAACAAGATCCAAAAGCTCTCCTGAAACCATCTTTGGAAATTATATATCAACAAAATAAAGCCATACATTTCAACCCAGCTCAATCCATTACTGTATATAGATTTTTAATGCATGAAGTTTTATTTGAAAGCAAAACTTGCTATACACTTTTGTTCCTCTTATTTATATCAGTAATCTACAGCAAAAGTTTCAACTTGATATCACTCATTTAAAAAATGTTCCTCCATTCACCTGCAGTGTCTCGCCTAGACTAGTACTACTACTTCGTGGGAAAGTTTGAGAACAACGGACACAAAATACTCATATTTACTCAGATTCTCACAGTATCGGCATATTGTAAGGTTATCATTATCGTGTGCCATGTATCGTGTATTGTATCGAGTGTTTTTGAATTGTTGTATTGCTGGTAAATCTCAGGGTAAGACATATTTACTCTGAAAAAACGAGTTTGTAGATTTTTAAAGGTCTATTTTTTCATTGTTGTTGCATAATTTTGCACCATTCATTCATCAGTTAGGGGGTCATTTACTGAACGTTTGTTCATGTGCAAAAGTGAAGCAACAGCGCCGTCATTTGTGCATATTTTACTAACAAAGCCTTTTCTTATTTACATACTACACCGCGTTCCAAATGATTATGCAAATGACATTTTTCTCTAATTTTCTAAATTATCAACTCAAATGACAGTCAGCATAATTTTCAAGTCTTTAACTGTTAGAGGATCATTTGAATGTGGTTGAAAAAAACCTCCCGGGGATAAAAGTATTTTTTTCCCCCAAAAATAAATATGATTATACAATGATAAACAACTTAAAATGTACTGTTCCAAATGCTTATGCACATCAGCGTTTCAATACATTTTATAGGTTGTAAATCACTGATGGTCATTTATTGAATTTGCAGCATTAGGAGGTCATATTTACTGAAATCAAAAGCTATTTAAATCAAAAACATCTTAACAGGTCAAGTTACATTTTAACATAGGGCCCTAATTTGATAGCAGCTTAAACATTTTAAAATCCATTAAACTTGTGAGTTTTTGGAGAGTTTCTGTTTGGATTTCTTTGCAGGATGTCAGAATAGCCTCCCAGAAATGCTGTTTGGACTGCCTCCCACCCTCATAGATGTTTTGCTTGAGGCTCCAAAGGTTCTCAATAGGGTTGAGGTCAGGGGAGGATGGAGTCCACATCATGAGTTTCTCTCCTTTTATGCCCATAGCAACCAATGATGCAGAGGTATTCTTTACAGCAGGACATGGTGCGTTGTCAAGCATGAAGTGGATTTTGTTCGGGAAAGCACAGCTCTTCTTTTTGAACCATAGAAGAAAGTGGTCAGTCAGAAACTCCGTCAGACGTCATTTTCACACCTTCAGGGAGCCTAAAAGATTCTGGGCAAAAACATGACTCCGCCCCCTCCTTGCTGACATCGCAGCCTTGTTGGGACATGGTGACCATTCACCAAACATCCACTACTCCATCCATCTGACCATCCAGGGTTACACAGCACTCATCAGTGAACAAGACTGTTTGAAAATTAGTCTTCATGTATTTCTGAGCCCACGGCAGCCGTTTCTGCTCGTCAGCATCAATGAACAGTTTAGGAGAGGCCGGATAGAAGGTTTATGCACAACTGCAGCCTCTTGAGGGTCCTACACCTTAATGTTCGGGAGACTCCAGAGGCACCAGCAGCTACCTGTTTGCTGCTTTGTAGCAGCTGTTCTCTTAATCTGATGTAGTTGTCTGGCAGAAACTGTCCTCATTGTGCCTTTATCTGCACAAACCTGTGTGTGCTCTGAATCAGCCACAAATCTCTTAACAGTACGATGATTACGCTTCATCTTTCATGAAATATCCAAGGTTTTCATACCTAGTCCAAGGCATTCAACTATTTCACACTTTTCATCAGCAGCGGCCAGAGCGTGCCATTCGTTCCGATGTATCATCATGGTGATGTTCTGTGTAGTTTTAATATCTTTGTGTGACCTCTAAAACAGCCATCCTCTAAAGGAGAATCCTGTTTTACGATGTTCAGTGTCATGATGATACTTAAGGTCTCATCTCTCGCTCTCCAGGCGCCTGCAGCGCGTCCTGGAGGAGCTGCTGTACACAGAGCGGGAGTATGTGCGGTCACTGGGGTACATCCTGACCCACTACCTCCCCCTGCTGGACCGGCCCGACGTGCCCCAGGACCTGCGCGGGAAGAGGGCGGTGATCTTTGGGAACCTGGAGAAGCTGTACGACTTCCACTGCCACCGCTTCCTCCCCGAGCTGGAGGCGGCTCAGGCGGGGCCAGCGCTGGTCGCTCGCTGCTTCCTCAGACACGTGAGTCCAGCACATGGTCTGACCTCTCAAACACTTTGCTCCAACTGCTGATGCCATGACCTTCCTTTTTCTCTCCAGGAAGTGACCTCACTGTTTTAAAGCTCATATCTTCACCTGATTATTTATTTAATAATCACTTGTTGTGCTGTGTAATCATTCTCAATATATAAGATAAATGTGCTATATTCAGTCAGAAATAGTACATTATTTTTTTACCTAGGGTCCCGAGTCTGATGATAATAAAGATGTTAATAGTAATATAAATGAAAAAAGTAAAATAGTTTGTCTTCTTTACAGCAAACCTTTTTTTTACCATTGTGTTATAAAATACTTAGTGCTGCATTTGCCACAGAGACACCAGGGCAAAAGTGTCTCAACACTAACACAAAGTATTCTTCAAGATGGCTATGTTGAAATTCAGATATATTCCATTTCATAAATAATGAGGTGACCTGAATACTGTGATTTCCCAGAGTGAGAGCTTCGGCCTATACGCGCTCTACAGCAAGAACAAACCCAGGTCTGACGTACTGATCCTCCACAGACGCCACGACATCTTCAAGGTCTGTTTCCTTCTACTGCTCATCATTAGACATTTAAAACCTACCTGTCACATGTGTGTCCTGTCCCAGAGGAAGCAGCAGGAACTGGGGGACCACATGGACCTGTCCTCATACCTGCTGCGTCCCATCCAGAGGATCAGTAAGTACAGCCTGCTGCTGCAGGACATGCTGGCCCTGGTGACACCTTCCTTGTGTGGGCCTGGGGCGTACATGCCGGAGTACATCCGAGCGGAGAGGGACAGGGAGAGGGCAGACATCCAGGCGGCGGCTGACCTGGTGCGCTTCCAGATGAGACATGGGAACGACCTGCTCACTATGGACGCCATCAGGGACTGCGACGTGAGTGCATCTGACGGACCATTCGCTAAAGAGTTCTCTGTGTCCAACACTGAAGCAGATAAAACACTGCTGTATCATCTTTATAGAGAATGAATGTACCCAGCTCAAATAAATACTGACTGTAAGGGCTGAACCATTCATTGCACTTGCAATTTAATCGTGATGTTACACAGCGTGATTTCCAAATCGCAATTTGACAACTCATGGCCGTGGTCCACAGAAGTGAAGGGAGCAACGAGAGACAGCGATGTGCTTTTGTTTATATCTCAGTCTTGTTGAGGTGTGCGGTAGATCATGGATGTGCAGTGTAACGAGACTGAGAAGTAAACAAAAGCACATGGGTTCTCCATGTAGGCCTATGGGTCCTAAAATGAGGCTTATGTTTGGAATGTTTTGGATAAAGATAAGAACTTATTTTACAAGCACTAAAACACAATTAAGAGCACATCGCAAGAATGATTTAGGCTAATTGTTAAGATTATTGTAAATGATAAAAGACCATGTGGGCTATTTTGAATTATATTTAAAATAATTATAAAGGACTAAAAAGGTGATTCTTAGTTGGTCTTATTCATTATTTATTTATACTGTGCATAAATATTTAATGAGCAATAAAATGGTCTCAGTTTAGTCTATATTTTAGTGATATGCAAAAACAAAAATCAAATTAGATTATTTTCCAAAATCTTCGAGCCCTAGACTTTATAGATATGTTTGTGAATAAGAAGTGTGAAGCTCACATATGGAAGTCCACTAACAGTTTGGGTTCTTTCCTAATTCATGTAAAACTAAAGTATCTCGGTCACACGCCTATCAGTACATATGTATCAGAACATATATATAAGTAGGGATGGGTATCGTTAAGGATTTATCGATACTACTACTCTTATCGATACTCCTTATCGATCCGGTACTTTAACGGTACTGTTATCGGTACTTTAAAGGTAAAAAAATGTTAGAGGCTACTGTATGACATTAATACAGGCAATAAGGCATTAATCCTTGGCCTATATTTAATTTTTATTACTCTACATTTATTTCCAATTTGCGCATACACTTAATATATGGGAGTTAAAATACTTCACTTACTTTACAATAGTTTTTTTTAAATCATTATTATTATTATCTAGTAAATCAAGGCTGTTGGTTAGATTTGGCAGTAACTCTGGGGACTGACCCCAAATGAAAACTTAGTGCAGTAAAATAATGAACTAGACTCAAGCGACAGCCTGTTATCTGCCTCTCAGCTTGTGTCCAGTGGGTCGACATCTTATATTTACTTCAATGGTCGACACCGGCTCGCGCTGACGTGCATGTGGGAGCGCGCATGCGTGTGCACATACACGCTGCCGTGTGCCGTTTGTGTAAAAAAAAACTCCACCCGAAACTCTTTAGTTTGGGTTTTTGTAAATGAAAAAAAGTGCGAGTGGCTCATCTGTTTGTGGCTCATCTGTTTGTGGCTCATCTGTTTGTGGCTCATCTGTTTGTGGCTCATCTGTTTGTTGCGAGTGGCTCATCTGGCTCATCTGTTGAACCTGTTTGAGGTTCAATACGAAGTCGTTACGTTTCGCTTACAGCAGGTTAGCGGCAGCAGCTCGGGGGGTTTCTCAGTAGAATAAGCACATTTTGAATGTTAACACCGCCTGTCTTTCCCGCACGCACCTCTCTCGCCGCTGCAGAGGGGAGACAGGGCAGTGGCAGAGCGCGGGGATGGGCCGACACCGTGCGTTCTCGTGCTGGGTAGCGGGGATGAACAGATCTGATGCAGCGAACGCATCCATGAGAGCGGAGAGACTTTTTTGTGTGATTATTTGAGTGCGCGTGATCAGCAATGCAGCTGCCCCGTTAAGAAGACCGTTAAGGCTGGAGCTTATCGGTACACATGGCCCCGGGTCCGCTATGATACCGGGGTTCAGTACCCATCCTTATATATAAGTAGATAGACTGTATAAGTAAGTGATGAGATCCCGTCAAAGCTTGAATGTAAACGTTCCCGTGTCCTCTGCAGGTGAACCTGAAAGAGCAGGGCCAGCTGGTGCGTCAGGACGAGTTCACTGTGATCTTCCGGAAGAAGAAGTGCGTGCGGCGCGTGTTTCTGTTTGAAGAGCTTATCCTCTTCAGTAAAACCAAGAAGACTGACGTGGGCAATGACGTCTACGTCTACAAGCAGTCCTTCAAGGTCACGCAGGGCTCTCTGAACGACTCAACTCTTTTATAAAGATAAAAATGCACTCAGGAATATAACCAGTGACAGATTCTTCCCCTCCTCTTACAGACCAGTGACGTAGGAATGACCCACAACTCGTCTCTGAGCGGCCTGTGCTTTGAGATCTGGTTTCGCCGCAGGAAGAGCGAGGACACGTACACTCTGAGAGCGGCCAGTGTGGAGGTGAAGAAGGCCTGGACCATGGACCTGGAGAGGCTGCTGTGGAAACAGGCCAATCACAGCCGAGGTCAGAACACCGGTGCGCTACAGCGGGACGACTGAGGGCTCACGCTCACAAACATGACCATTTGATTTTGACTTACACCAAGGTCTCTTTATGACAGTGTGAACAATTGTCCTGCGCTGCTTTACAACAACAAAACATTCTCAAGCTTTTTTTAAAATCATTTTACAATTACAGTGGCTTGTTGCTTTGTTCCC